>WHYT01015594.1:116354-252105 GCA_009806455.1 Tetrax tetrax | reverse complement strand
GAAAATGATATATTTTTATAGCACCTCTGGTCTTTCAGGTCTCTCCCGCTCCATGGTCTTTCTCCTCAGAAGTTTTCTCACTCCTTTGTCAAACATCAGCTGCCTCTTGCTATTGTTCATCGCTGCCTCATTCATTTTTCTCACTTGGGAAATCAGGAAGGATGGGACCTAAATGGAGGAAAACAGAGCTGAGAATATCCAGTAATATTTTCCCCTACAGAACTGGTGTTGGGACTTTATAAAGGCATCAAATTTTAAGCCGCAGAAGCTCTATTTATTCCCAGAAGACAGATGTGATTAGTAGGTCCCTCTAGCAATCCACAGTTATTCCTTTGGTGAAACTGTAGATCATCTTTCATACCATATGAAACTGTTCAGTAATGTTTCCAGTTGTAGGAACTTTATTAGGAGATCATCTTTGCAATCCCCACCATATCCTCCCTCTGTTATGAGAAAACAAGCTGACACTGTCATCATCTTCATGCCAACTTTCAGAAGTCCAGCAAGGACTATGAGCTAAACTTTAAACAGTCATTTAATCTCATTCAAGTTTAGATATCTTACCTACACATCTAGATTAAATCATTCTCTTATGCATTCTCCTGAATAATCAATGGTGTGAGATAGGTACCTTCAGAGGGCAATTTGTACTAAAATGGATGTATTCGATGATAGGTGAGGTAAATCTCCATCGAGAGATATCTATCACCCTATCTCATTTGAGACAGAGAAGACTCCAGCCAGTTTCTGGAGATTTTCAGATTTTCCAGATTATTTCTCCTAGGAAGGTCATTTTACTCTGATTTCTATAGAGCTCCTGCATATAGCAAAATACGTCTCCACACAGGAGTCATAGAGAGGGAACCAGCATTACTCACTGTCCACAGGATGTCCTGGTACCGAATTAAAAGCCGCACAATGTGCGCTGTGGTGGCAGCTGCTTGCATTTCTTGTTGGTTTGCACGTTTCCCTTTGTAGATGAAGAGGTTTGGTGCAACAATCATAGAGACATTCCACAAATTCATTTTATTTTTTCCTTCATTAGCAACCACCTTCTTCAGGAACTGAAGAAAGGCCTGGAAAAACAACACTTGTTATACTGAGTCTCACAAAATTTACTTCTTAAATGCAGCATTTTCGAATGCACATGTCTGGTTGAATGCACAGAAAGCTGCCATATTTGCACTTAGAGGTGAAATGGAGGGTTTTTTTTTGCATTCTAATTTGGATTACTCTGATAGTTGCTGGCACTACCATCTGTGTCAGTCACAGAGGAACAGTTAATATTACCAAAGTGCACATGAATAAATTATCTATTGCTTAGAGCATAATCCCAAATCTATAAGTCAAGTACAATGCCTGCACTAAGACTCTGAATCCTCTAGTAGAGGAAAGATATAAAGGTGTTGCAATGGTTGCTATGGAATAGTTCATTTAATCATAGATTTCCATAGGTGTCCATTTTGATGTATCCGGCCAAGGATTTTTATATTGCAGTCGCTAGGGAGATCAGCCTCTCTTCAAATGTGCACCAGTCCCATACATGATATAATCTTCTGCCAGCAACCCCCAAAATTTATTCTGGGGTAATGAAAGCAAGAACCACTCAGTGGTTGTTCGTTGACGTCACTTCTGCACATGCATGGCAGAATCAAAGAAAACTCATTTCCCTTTTGGACAGTTTATTCAGAACTTTGCTTGAGTGACTGAATAGGATGGATTGCAGCTGTGGTTAGAGTTGGGGTCTGCCAATGAGTTCTTTTGCAAGCCATACCATTAAAACCACTGTCTTTGTACCCTGACATTGCCATTCAAACATTTTTACAAAACCAGGAATTACAAAACAGAAACCATGTTGGAGAAATTTCTAAAATCTCATTATAGATAGGAAGTATCGATACATTCAGTTTTGTTATAACTTCAATTTTTGTATAAAAGTCTATTAATAATTAAGACTACTCATCTTGCATGTATTTTACATGTACAGCTCTATATCAAAATGGACTTTGTTAGAAGAAATAAACCTCATTCTTCATAGAGCACTAGCAGACCTGCAAATGCTTTAAAGAGGGTTGTTATTCTTATCCCTTGTTATTGTATAAATAAATACAGATAGCGAAGGCACCAGGACTCATAAAGCTATATCTAAACTAACCAGTTGGAAAATTTCAGAGGTGGGTGACCTGCAGAGTCCTGATGAGCACGGGACCTGCTGAAATGTCCAGTGGCTCCCAGGCAGCTTGTTCACCCAGGTTTCCTTTATGTAGAAATAAGTCCAAAGACGCAAACAGTTTCTCTTAGGGTCAGGACATAGCTGCAGCCAGATCTGGGAGCTCCGAAGTACCCATAATGCTCATAGCCACCATGTCTGTATCAGAATGCAGTACGTGGGTATGGACACAGCTTTGTCAGGCAAATCAGCCAAGGCTGAGATCCTGGCATCCGCACTACAGATGTACCTTTCAGGGATTTTTTACTTTGGACTACCTCCTCCAGTCTGGTCCAGTGCCCTGAAAGCCCTTCAGCACTGGAGGTGCACAAGGCAAGCTCCTGGGGGGCAGCTTCTCTTTTAACTTCATCCCGGAGAATTCCAGTTATACAGAAAACCCAGAAACTAGACCTTCTTTTTCCAAACTATGTGAGGAACATGCCACTTTGAAACAGATGCTCTAGAATAAATAATGCCTGGGAGCCATTTACCGACATCAGCAGTTGGATACCTCCAGTAACTATTTCTTAATTGCTTCTGAAAGAAAGGACAGCCACGGAATCAGAACATTTTTTAAAGGAAATTATAAAAAACACAGATGAATACTTCCATGGTGCAGTGTCTGATCACTGACTGTTAGAAAAAAAAAAAAAGTCTTTCATTTAAAAGTCAAAAGCACCACAGATGGCAGGTGATAGCAAAAGAACTTACCTTGGCTGTGTCTCTATTGGCTTCAGGCAGCAGCATGATCAACAGATGCAAGGCTTGTAGCTGTAACTTGATCTTGGAGATTTCTAAGAATATGAATAATTAATATTTTTTAAATCCCAGTTGCAATTGGTTTGTTCTAAAAACCTTGTTGGTCAGCAGTTCTAGAAACACAGCAAGTACTGCCCCGTTGTGACTAGCATGTTTCGGTGTTGAATAATCATAATCTTTTCCCCAAATATAAAACCAGTTTAATGAGTAAGTTATTCCTGATCATCTTAGTTCTTTGTTGCAAGGGGAGACAAAGCTCTATAAAATTCTGTCTAAACGGCAAGAAGCCAATATTTTTCACTGCTAGCCAGTTTCTCTTTGATATGATGTCCAGAATGTGCAGTGAAGGTGGATCGAGTATTTTCCTCCTTTCAAACTGAAATGGATATTTTTCGACATGAAATTTTTTTTTACTAATGTTATTAAGTAATTTGCTGAATGCTTGGGCCATTGGAGTCAAGACTGATTGCTTATAACTTTAAAAAGTATTTGTCCCAAATCTAGCACTCTAGATAAATGTAGAGCCCCTTGGCAGTTACAAAATATCATTTTTCAGCAATTGGTATATATTGATACTGCGTAATGCTCACTAGAAGAGGTGGAGCGGAGAAGATGGGAAAAATAACTGTCATTTGCTTCCACTCAAGGTGGATGAGACAGGTCTGGAGAAGACAAGAGCGTGAATTGTGAACAATGAATTTGTTGTAAGGAATAAAGTTAACCTTATTCTGTGCAGACACCTGTTCCATCTTCTCCTCTGTACTGCTACGCGATCACAACGACATGCAGTCTGGGACTCACACACTCAGGAATGTGAAGGTTGCAGGAAGGAGTCACCTCCTTGTGCCCTTTAAACTCTGTCATGGAGACACTGAAAACTTGGCTGCAACCTTATGTAAAGGTCCGAAGTTTTCTGTACCAATTTGTCTAATAAATTCACCATCCTGCTAGTCTCACTCTGTCCTAACTCAAGTGAATTTACAATGAAGTCAGTAGGTCTGGCAGGGTACTACTACCTTCTTCCTGGAAGAGAAATGAACAAAATGTACTGCAAATCAGAGGGTGTATGCACACTGAAAACAAAACCAGACTGCCGGAATCTTTCTATGATCATATCTATTGTTGTATGAATATTCTGACCTCAGCATAAACCTTAAGACAAATAAAGTAGATCCAATAGAACATCAGCTAAAGGGCAGAGACTTGAGTTTACCTTGCAGAAATTTTCATTTGTGAAATCTATAATTTGTGTGAATCAGAGTCTGTATGTGAAAGTCACTGCTCAGCCTTCGTTTGCTCACAGGTTTCAAATCTCACATTAAACAGTTGTGTTATTCACACTACGAGTCTATGCTGTTAGCTGAATCCAGAGACTTTTTTTCCATTTGAAAAGGAAATTTAAGTGTTTAGGCAATGCACTGGGCCTTTTTTTCCTCTCTACTTCAGAGAGAGAAAAAAATGTAACATCTAGTATTACGTTTTGTCTAGATCAGTCCATACTAACTCCTTTTCCACCTACTTTCCACGAGTGTGATGAAAGCAGGCAGATATTCTACTGTGAAGAGGGGGCTTGGGAGTTCTCTTATAAACATTTTCAGCAGTCCTGCTGCATCATTATTTCGTACTTGGTCCCAGTCAAAAGTGTCTTCATAAAATTTTGCCTCGAGTTCTTGATGGAGATTCTGAAAGATAAAAGGAATGTCTGACCTTTAATCATTGCTTCTGACCTGGCACTTCAGAAATCCCATTACAAATAACAGGCAGGTTTACACCGTAGTTAAAGTAGCCCTAAACCAGTAGCCGTCTAGGCACAGTCATGCAGAGTTCAAAGTGGGTTAACCAATCAGGTTCCTGGGGATATTTTGCAATCCAGGCTAAATTTGGTTTGCATTAGCTAGATTTCTGCCAATGACCCATTTGAACCATTTTAATGCACGACAATTTTGTGCAATGTCTTAGAACCAGAAACAGAAAAATGAGTTAAACAGGATTTTTAGCAAAACTGCTCTTGCTGTTTAAAACACTCTCCAGAGGTTTTGACCCTTAAATCACAGAGGAGTGGCATTTCTTCCTCACTGCCAGTGAACTTGCTAGACAATCTGTTGCCATCTGAGTCCATGGGCCTTGAGCAAATGGCTTTAGCTTCAGGCCTTCCTATCTTTAGGAGAATGTTTCATTTCGGGATAACTATAATCTATAATTAGATTTGATCACTTCATAAAAAAATAAAAGTATCAAGCCATTCCTGTCAGAAAACCTCCACTTAATACATGCTGAAAAACCCCTCAAAGAACACAAGAGATATCTAAGAATAGGATTGATTATACCATTTTTGGTGCTCATTTAATCCTCTTGTTCTTCAATGTCAGCATCCTGCTGTATAACAGAGGTCTACTTAGTTCTGGAGGATAACTTATCAATGTTTCACACACTTGTGTGAATGGAAAATGTTCAGTAAGGTTCCTAGTACGACCAGGATTTGACTTCAAACTCAGATCATTGTTTGGAAAATGCGAGCTCCTCAAAAATTTGTTGGGTTAGTAAGATTGAAGGAAGCTATTGTAATAAAATAATATCCATAAATAATATAACTTTCACAATTATTTCTGGACATACTGCCTTATCCTTAGGAAGTTTATTACTACTTTTTGTGAGACTATTTATGAAAAAATACAACTGTAGCTAATATTCAGGTTTCAGATCATGTTTTTGTCAAATGCACTTTAATATTACACAAAAAGATTAGTCCGTTCAGACAGAAAATCTTTAAAAAATGAATTCTGTTTATCGTGCCTCACATGAATGGAAGGAAATTACATATCAAATATGGTCACACATAATGATGTGGAATGGTTGGCACAAAAGGAAACAGAAAGTCATTCAGGATTTGTTATATAATGTTACAATCTCATTTTTTACTAGCACATTTTACTGGTTGTAATCTGGGCTCTCTCAGCTTCCTCTGTATTCACATCCTTTGCACATAATCCATACAAACACCTGGATTAAATTCTCTCCTGGTAACTGACTGGGAAATGTGGAACAGAAATCCTCACCTCATCAAAATCACAAGAGGAGAGAAAAACTACTCCACATTTTTCTGTTGAGAACTGGGAAAAATCCGCAGAAATAGAAAGCAAGAATTTCGAAACATAAACATTTAATACATAAATCCACCCAGGCAAGCATTTATGTATATTTTATACACTTGCCCCCTCCCCCCCACCATATACATATGTATATATACACCTAAGTACTTGTAAAAAAATATTTTTTACCTTTCTTTTTTCTTTTTCAAACACAACAGATCCTACAGTAGACTATCATCCATTTTTGGTTCACTGGAGCTTTTGTTACAAACCAGATTACAGAGGAAAACTTGTATTTATTTCTTCAATTCTTTGTTTTATATAAGAGTAACCTTTAATCACTTCCATATGCCTTTTCTTTCTCCAAACAAGACTGAAATAAAATTGGAATTCTCTCAAATCCTAATGTCATAATAATGTATGAAGGCTTTGAAGGGGGAAATCTGGATCTGCTTTGAAATAATCTCTCTCTTGCTGGTTCGCTTGTTGGATAGACTTAAATGAAACCAAAACTCAAATAATTTAAAACTTCATATAGGCAGTTTAACTTACCACCCAGTATAGAAGAGTTACATATGAAGTTGTATCTTATAGCAGGTCCCTGGATATAGGTTGCGAATAAGAAGTGAAGAAGACACAGTACAGTATGTGCAAAGAATATGAAATTAATTTAATTAGGCAGAGCACAGCCCTGCTGTGTAATCTCCTTGGAGATGTTGGAAAAAAAAATTGAGATTGTGTGAAATAATACTTTAAGTATTTATATGAAAAAAATGAGGAAGCTGAAAAGTACAGGCCAAATTAGGATCTCTCTTCTGCAAGACGTGGCACTTTGCGAGGTGCTGAGTGCTTTTATCAACCCACAGAGTCAAAGGGAGCTGGGACACTATTGTCTATCTTCAGTGCATTTCATGTAATGCCCCTCTTTCTAGTACAGCCATTTTTTATGATCGTCAGTCCATTAACATTTAGCAATCCCCAACATTACTTTTTGTCTGGCTGTCACGATGTTGAGACTTGCTGCCTCAGAAAGGAAGACTAGCATTCTTGAGGATGAGAAAGTGGTATTGGGATGCAGTATAAGAATCTGCTTAAAGCAGATTTCAAAAAACTCTAGAAAAAAAACCCCAAATCTAGGGAAGAGGTAGACACTATTAAGCCCAGAAAAAAAAATTGTTTTCATAATTTACCTCTGCCAAAGGCTCCCAGCTCCTGGAATCAAGTTAGTCTGAAGAAACAATTGCAAGCATTACTGTACTGCAATGTTAGGTTATTGGGCACCAACTAGCCTGTGTTCATAGCCTGCAAATAGGCTGTGAGAATGCAGTACAGGGCTGCCAAACAGTGAACGCAGGCCAAATTTCTCTCACTTGGAACATGAAATTATAAGATGACAGAAGATAAATGAGAAATGAAAATGACACAGAGGTTAAAATGACATAGAATAAGATCTTTATCTGAAGTTCGTTCAGTTTAGTAACTCTGGATTTCTGAAATAAATTAAAACAGAGATAAGATCACAGCAATTTTGGATGACAGATATAAGCTGAAAGGATCCCTCTATGTTTAGTGGAGAAAAACTCCATTCAACGTCAAATCTGTGCTTTATATAGAACATTAACAAATGCAAGGCAATAGACCACATGTTCCGTGATTTATTGGTTCCCAGGAACCAATCTGACCTCTCACTGGTGGGAATAGAAATGCTGATCTACACACATCAGTATTTATGTGCAGTGTGCATTGGTGTGTACTGTATTATTTTACATAGGGTCTGTGGTCTAGGAGACAGAAAACTGGCACGAGCGCGTACCTTGACTCTGGAGGCAGATCCAGGCACTCGTAGAATTCCTTCAGTTTCTAAACCTGTTTCCTCAAGCTTGAGCAGCAACTGAAAAAAAAAAATCCTCAAACCCCAGAAAAACACTCAGAAGCACTTAAAAATGCTATTAACTTTTTTCCAGTCTAGATATCCTTGAAAATAATTTGAAAAAGCTACATTTCTGTGTAATTTGCTAATTAAAACAAGCCAGAACATGCAAGTAAACCTTCCGAATTTGTTCTCCATATTCTTCACCCTGAAATATAGAGTATGAGGAGTATGGAAAACTGGTAATGCAATAGACCTCTCTGTCCTTGATTTGAGACTTGGCACTGCTATAGAACAATTAACACGTAAATGTGTTAATAAAAGGGTAGATACACTTAGTAAAACACAATGCTGTTTTGAGGGAAAATAAACCTCTGCGAAATGTTTAAGTCTTTCCTCAAGGCACACAAAGGAAAGGTCTACAGATAACATATGTTTCTGGGAATTGAGAACTCAGATTAGAAAATGATCTCAGGATATTTTAGTTTGAAATTTCTGTCAATAGAGGAAAAAATATAATTTCCTAGCCTTTATTCATACAGCCCTGGATTTTCATCACCAGCTCTCCTTCCTGCTCTTGCTGTTGGATCCTTCTAATTTCCCATGGTGATTTGACAGGGGAGCTGTGGAGCTGATTGCAGTCATATAAATGTTCAAGTCATGTCAGTCGTTCCCCTGATGCTCCACACCACTTCCTCTTTTGTCAGTATTTACAAGGAAATTTGTTGTAGTTTTGAGTCCATGTAAACTTGTGTAATTACATGTGTGCTTGTGTCTGTGTAACTGTCTCAAAGACATCCACTGGACATCATTGTACTGACAAATGATGTTGTCTTGTCATACAAACCTCAATGAGAAGATACCACTTCCATTCTGGAAAGAAGAGCTAACTAATAACTATGGTTTGAATTCATGTGAAATAAAACATCCTGAGACATCTCATCTCTGCCATTGCTGCACACACACAATATATTTCATGGCTCTCTAATTTAATGAGAAAGGGAAACAGAAAGCCAGACATTTGTTTCCCAACGTTTCCTGTACAGTACCATATAATTACAAAAGTGGAAAGAGGTCCCCACCACAGATAAACCACACAAAAGGAGCAAACTTTGTCTCCTTGACACAAGGTTTTCAAACCACAACATACAGACAAAAAACCTATAAACACCTTCAAGTCTGTAAAGCCTACATCTTCTTTTATCTGATGTCTGCTTTGAGTGTCAATGCAAATGATAGAAATGTCAATCTTAGTGGCCAAGCAGGCCAAGTTATACTCACTTTTTGGAAGATAAGGGGAACTTTTATTCCAGGAATCTTCTTTTGATCATTCTCCAGCAGTATGGTGAGAGGGACTCCAAACAGACCATTTTCTAAAAAATAATAACAACAAATATGAAAAAGAGGAAACATTGCCTCATATGAGCCTTGTTTCACCCCCAAAGGGATGCTACAGCACTGTACCTCGTCCCCGCACCCTCTCTGTGCGGTTCCTCTTCAACTCTACCCCTAGTGCATCGTAGAAGGCCGTTAGCTCAATCAGGGAGAGGTAGCGGATCTTCTTCATGTCTTCAGGAGAGAGGTCTCCAACCTCTGTCAGTCCAAACCGGCTTTTCTGAACAATGAATTTCTACAGTAGAGATGGGTCATATCTTTATTTGCACAAAAATTACAGGACGTGAATTTTTGTTTTGAAAGAGATGCCCATATGTGATAGGAAGTCATATTAAGGCAGATGGATAACACCAAACAGCTGAACTACAACCCTATATATTGACCTGGCATGTTGACATAACTTGCATCTATCTGAAACATAAAATTGAGCTTCTTGCTCATCATGTTCCCTTGCAGCTTGACTGGTAAGTGGTGCCGGGGCAGAGTTGTTAACCTCAGCGCCCTGCCTGCACTCCAGCTGGGACAAATGGGCTATGTGCTATTTAAACTTTTGCCCAGTTTCAGCAGGACATAACATCTTGCTGTGCTTCTGCCTCTTCCAGAGCATCTTTGAATGCTGTTGAAATAGCTGACACATTTCATCATGGATATGATTGTATATCAATTGTATGTGGGGGGGGGGCGGAATGAATCCATGCCTGCTTTGCATATTACAATTAATTTATGAGGTCTTATAGGAGAGTTCAAACTAAAGATCTGAGGAAAAGCCCAGAAGCAAAATCACTTACTCCTGATGCCAATCTGGCAATTTAACAGTACTTTTTATTACTCAAGAGGCATTTAGGCTTAGAAACTGGACTCCCAGGAACTAAGAAATAATTTATTCAAGTAGCCTTGAACTAAATTATACTTAGTAATTTGGGAGCATGTGAAGATGTCTACATGTTTTAGAAACTGCAGTGTCATGGACCAGAGCCAGGTATGTTGCATAATGCCATAAGCATTTGTACAAATGTCAGAAAGGACAAATACTCATCAGTTTTTGACATAATTGTTAGATAGAATAACAAAGTTATAGTGAAAAACATGCTTTTCAAAGAACTGTGGATCTTTGGTATTGTATGTTTTTTTAATTTAGTTGTAATTTAAACCAGTAATTGTTAGTCAGAGGTATAAATAAATAGCATTACAAATCATCTCCTCCCTTTAGGGAACTGAGTGGAAACCCAGACTTTAATAATGTTTTGCTTCTGCAGATTTCAGCCTAGTCCTCCCTTTTTAACAGAAAATTGGACTCAATAGGTTTAACTCATCTTTAGATGAAGTTGGTCAAATAGATTAAGAAAAAAGCAAACAAAAAAAAAGAATTAAACTTGTATTAGATTTGGAAAGTAAGAGAGGACAAAGGACATCTAGATCAAGAGCGCAGAGGATGGAAAAACTAATTTACATGTTGTGTTGGGCATTTTAGGCCAGAATCTTCCCTCCCCAGAATGCAGCAATTTCACTGTTATTCTCATGCTGAGACTTAATAATGTAACAAAATCTACATGGAGGATAGCCTTCTGAGGACACATGGAATACTAAAGAATATCTACGAATTTTGGTTCCAGTGATATAAAAAGTCCAAAAGCAGTCAAAGCACAAAAAATCATCTTGAAAATAAGACAAAAATCACACAATATACATATATTTCCTGAGGGGAAAGAGGAAAAAACATAGGGAATAACAAAGTCTCTTTGCGAGTATGTATGCCAAGATAAAATGACAAACACTCCAAAACCTATTACAAAGGGTAGCTACAATGATTTTTCCAGGGCGGCTGGTTGACTCCTAGGGTCACTATGATGTCATGCAGTGTTAACACAAGGTTTGGGGTTGGGTTTCTTCTGTCTTGTGTCACAATTTTCCAATTATTTTTCTCACCAACAGAGGAGTCACAATATGCAGCACTGAAGGAGTCTGTAGCATCCTGAAATTAGATTATTAGGGCTAAAGAGCATGGCTGATATTACGTGACATGTTGTTTCTACGTGGAACTACACAGAGTACTAAGATGGGCCTGAAATGCTTACTGAATCTTAGTTCTCTAATATCTTCCACTAAGTCACATTGATCATGGTCTCACATTTGGGAAATTGCATTTAACCCTAGGCGGACAGTGGTGTTGAGTTGGCTCTTCTGGGAGCTGCAAGGGACATGTTGTTTTATGATGTATAATCTCTCTCTGTGCAGCTCAGTGTGTCCCATCTGCGAAGGTCAGACCTGCGCCGCAGAGTGTGGGTGACTGGTCAGTGTGTAACAGAGCAAGGGGTGATTTTTTTTTGCTGGAGTCCATTACAGTCTGAGCCATTATGGGAAAAAACAAATGCCATGGCAGCGTATGAAGTAAAAGAAATGCCAATGTCAACAGCTCTGTGTGTGTGTGTGCAGACACACTGAAGCACAGGGATTTCACACCGGTTGTAATCTACTTGGTGTCTTATCCCTCCTTTCAAGGGGGAAGCTTACTTCTGCATCTCAGGTTCTTCCTTCTTGGTGGTGCCTGAGATGGACAAATGGATAATTCTCAGAGAAGCCAATGTCTGCATGGATGGCAACAACTGCAGATTAGATCAGGACCCCAGGACACCATAACATTGTGGAAATGCTTCCAAATAATTTACAGCTATTTCATATGTTTCATAACAAGGTGGTATCTGAAGTACAAACCTAATGCTTCAGTATTCAGTAATGGAAGTTGTGAAGGCTGCTGGAAATAAAAAACTTGTTTCCTTGACTTCAAGCAATAATTCCAGATAATGGCATGACTGCTCAGTGTATGTCTGGTTGGATGATGTGATATGATATGATGGACTTTCCTTTAACCATTCACGTAGTATCCCCTATAGTGTAATTGCACTGAATGCTGATTGGAGACAATCAGTACCGCGACAGGACAAGGGCTTTCTTTCCCCCGTTCCTCTGTGAAGCAATTTTAAATCCCTGTGTTAACAAAGGCGAATAGTCTGTGGGAGAATAAAGTAGGAAAGCAGACCAGTAATGAAAATGATTGCTAGCTTTAGTGCCAGTAACCGGTTTTTATTTCTATGTGAAAAAAATGTGTGGATGAGGCAGTATTTGTGGATTGCATTACACATATTAATCTGTGATGGGCACAAGGGAAAACCAGGCTTCTATATTCCAATTAGTTTTGGTGCCTCTCTGGGAATGAGTCACAAGTGGTAGGTGGGCACCGCAGGCGGTCTCTATAAAGCACACATAGCAAAGGACAGATAATGCACCGTAACAAACTCCAGTAAGCAGATGATATAAAGCAGGAAATGACTGGGTTAAAGAAAGCAACTGAGGAAATACATTGATAACAAACTTACGGGTAAAGCAGATTCTTCCTTTTTGAATCTCTGGTTTTTCAGCCACTCTTGGGTTTTGGGAAGGACCGTAATGGATTCTGAGAAAGAGACCTCATAGGAGAGCTCTTCTGTTATGGATGGGCTGCCTTTATCTAGTCCGCAGTCTAGACAGCTATTAGCTGAAAATAAGGGAAACTATATGTGAATGCTGAATGTATGCTTGCATTTAATACAGAAATATTTAAAAATTGAACCAAGATGACAAAAATCTTGAGAAAATAATAAAGGAAGTGCTTCAAAGAGGAATTTCAGTGTAAACCACAGCATGTTCCTGTTTTGTCTGGAGGAAATAACCCCTTAGAAATAAAATCCCTATTTTCATTTTAGATTATTTAACATGTTGCCTTTCGTGAGAAAGAGAGTCAAGCTTGAACTTCCTGTTTGTCAGGAATTATCAGGTTTTTGTACTCTGTCCTTGTCTACCCAGGCCAGCAAACCGTGGTGGCTCTTGCCTAATGAACAATTAAAAATAAAAGTTCCTGACAGAAAAATGCAGTTAACACAGTTTCTCGGGTCACTGTTGACTTATTTACAATCATAAGACATTGTGCCTATATTTTACATGCACACACACATTTATTTCTCACATTTGCTGGTTTAGGTGTGTAGCATCAAAACAGGATGCAATGCACATTCTTCCATTTTTAAAAGCACCATATCTACCGGAATTTTTTGCAGATATTGTGAAATGACTTATTATCCTACTCTAAAATTTAGTTGCCTGCTGAAATTAGTGGAAGTCAGAGGAAAATGTTTGAAATCAGTACAATCAAGTAGAGAAATACCCTATTGTCATGAAGTCCAAAGTGTCATAACATGTAGAGTTCCAGTGTTGCCAACTTTCATGACTGATCTCTCACAATTTTTAGGTTTCCCTTAAGATCCAGCTCCCAGACTCATGCATTTGGAACAGAATCATAATTTTCATTGGAAGTGAAGTAAAATTTCAGCCCCCAGGACTGCAGAGAAGAGTTTACTAACATGACCCAAGTGCATTCAAAAGCCATGGAAATCAGAAAGTGAATTAAAAAGCATTACATGTTTTATAAACATGTGCATGCCCCATGATTTTTGAATCATTGAATTTACAGATACAGGGACTTAAACATTTTTTGCAACATCTTTGTTTTGCCACGTTTTGTTTTGCAAGTTTGGGATGAAAAAACTCAGTTTATTATCAAATGGCTTCTGAACTATGGTCTTAGACATTACGTAAGGGCCAGGCTGTTTTAAGATGTTTTCCATCTCTCTTTCCATTCATGGACCTGGGTTCACAGACCATCCACTGTGCCCCTGGTGTTTTGGCTCCTTATCTGTTCCAGAACAACTGCTTGAGGAGCAGAGGTATCAGTAGAGCAGAAAATGAGCAGTTTTTGCAACCAAGGAAAATGTCTGTGCCACTATATCCAGAGGTAAACACCTAAGAGACTAGTTTTGAAACTCAGGTATTGATATCACTTTAGTTAAGCCCTGAACAATGGCAATAGGGAGAGCTTTCAAAATAAAAGATAGACATCCCCATGGAAGGCACCTGACAGTTATCCAGACACTGAGTAGAGCAGAGCTATCATTTTCATTAGCACTGCCAGTCACTGTCAGGGCAAAGTGTTTAAGGGATGTCCAAAATAACACCATTACTAGATCGAAATAATAGGGCAGAACCAGGAAAAATGATAAATTTCTAATACTACAGTTTCTGCAGTACTGGAGAAGAAATGTGAAGGAAATATGCATGTTTCTTGTCATGATTTGCAATAAGAACATACACTGCTGATATATTTTGGACGAATTCTGCACCATATTGTTTAGAGGTTATTTTTACATTCCCAGCCTTGCAACGATCAGTACTTTTTAGACACTGATGCCTCAAGGACAGCAGTCTGTGTCTGTACAACACCGGTCTTGAATGGGAAACTTTGGTTCCTGCATGACAATAAGCTGACAATGATTTTAAGAATATATACGCAGTGTGGCCCCAAGACAGAAGAGGGAACCAGCCTCAGAACCCCAAAAGGGTCTTTCTGTCTATCATGTTTCTAGGAGGAAGTGAACACTGGTTACATGTTGGCATACTCACAGCTAACTGATTTCCAAACTGGCTTCTGCCCAGGAAGCTGGATACCATTAGAAGGAACTGGTGACACTGGAAC
Source organism: Tetrax tetrax (assembly GCA_009806455.1). Lineage (NCBI taxonomy): Eukaryota > Metazoa > Chordata > Aves > Otidiformes > Otididae > Tetrax > Tetrax tetrax. The sequence goes on along the minus strand of WHYT01015594.1, from coordinate 237,220 downwards.
TGTCTCAAATGTGGGCTGATAGGCAAGGAAAAATGATCAGACTGCAGTGAAAGCAAACGCCTATGGACAGAAACTGCTACAGTTCAAGCAACAGCGTATCATTCTCAGCTTATACTCTTTTGCCAAGTTTAAACAACCTGTTGTGATTCACCAGGGTACATTTTTCACAGCCAAGCCTGAGAATTCATCTTCCCCAGGCTGTACAGATTTAGATCATGTTGAGGTCAGTAACATTGCAGCTCCCTGTAGCTAATGAGTCCTGTCCTATATAATGACTGAAATTAGCTAAGTAAATTGCTGTACATAATTGCACTAAGCGAAAGGTCCTTGTCAAATTGTAATCCATCCTGCTTTTAATGATTTTGGCCACAAATCTTTCTGAGGACTCTCTGACACATGTCGAGCATCCTGTCAGAAACCAGGCTGTTCACTGCCTTTCAGGATTTGGGCACCAGCAAACCATTAATGGACGGATGTCCTCCCACTATAGTAACACTTTATTAGTGGGCCACAAAAACAGTTTTAGGGAAAAAACGATCTTTTCTGTAGTCACATTATTTTTTTTCTGCTCCAGAAACCATTCTGCACTGTGTGGAAATGGGAAAAAGCGTATGTGGCACAGCAGAGGCTCTGAAGAGGCTCTGAAGCCCAGGGGGTGACTTTCAGGCACTGTCACCTCTTCTTGGCAACGGAGTTTTGCTCTTGTTCTCAGAAATTTTGGGACTCATCATAAAGACAAATCTGAGTGTTTGCGTGTATGCAGAGCAGCAGCAGCTTATCTGCTTGCTCTTGGGTAAAAATGAAAAGGCCAGGAATTTAAAAAATGCTCTGAAGGGTACTCAGTGAAAATAACTACAATGCCTCAAACCAGTCTTGTATTTTTTCTGCTGTCCTTTGCTTCCTGACAGCAGCCCTTGGAGCCTCTCCCTCCCCTCCTTTCTCAAATTTGCTGCCTCACCCACCCTGAGCCTGGTGGAGCAGCCCCAACTTTCCAGCTGAACCTGCAGCTCAGGGCCCCCATGAGCCCACAACAGCCGCTCCTTAAATTGCTCTCCAAATTGCTAAATCGGCTGTTTGTCAACAAGCAGCAATGCCTCAGGGTAGAAATTTTGTCTTCCCTATTTGTAGCCAATGCACAGCAGCAGCATTCCAGCTGCAGAAAAAAAATGACAGATATTTAAAAGACAGGCAGCTCTTCCAATTGGAGGCCTGAAATAATGTTGCTGTTGTCTTATTCAATCTTATTCTCTGAGCTATTTGGGCAACAAAGTCAAATGTAACATGGATAAAATCAGTCCTGAGAAAATCCATTCAATGGACTGCAAACCTGATAGCAAACACAATTTGAGTCACATGGACTTCCTTTGCCAGAAGACTGTAAGGACCATGGCTTTTTTTAAAAGGAGAACTGCAGGATGCTTTGATGATAAAATTCCATAACATTTACACAAAAGGTTTTAGAACATAAAAAAGCAATATAAATTTCAGGTGGGATTATGGAAGTGGAAGGGATTGTTAAACTTGTCTCAGAAATATGGGAAAATCAAACATAAAAGTAGTTACTCTGCTGCTTAAGATGCAGATGGAGAAATTAAGGGTAAACACTAGCAATTGGCTCACCTGCTTTCACTGCTCAAAATGTCTGACCCTGTGAACGGTACTCAGAATAGATTTACAGTGAACCAAGTTTATTAAGAAAAAAAAAAAAAATCGTTCCAGTCTTGTTACACAGGTGAAATTGACCGTGGAGCAGCTGCAGCAACCAGGTTCGGTTCGGCCAAACAGGGTGGAGCTGGCGGAGAGGAGCTGTCAGCACAACCCTGGCTGGCACCTGGCAGTGCTCGCTTGCAGCAGCCCGGAGGCTGCTCTAGCTTGTGGCAGCTGAACATTGGGAATCATGGACAACATCAGGAGTAGCTTAAAACATCTTAATCTTGGTCTCGTTTTCCAGCCTCCACAGGGAGAGTATATAAAGAAGGCAAATCTGTCTCTGTTTTGAAAATGTCTTCCAACCAGGACCAACACCCCCATCTTCCTTTCTTTTGTTTTTAATCCTAGGTAAGATGATACAAAGAGAGGGAAAACTGGGAAGAAAACTTTTTTAATGCATGAATTTTAAAGATTCAGATTGTTTCTTTCGTAAAAAAAAAAGATTAAAAAACTTTGGAAACTCACATCTTAAAGAATGTGAAAGGCCAAGAGTCAAATCTGATCCTTAACTAAACTGGATCAGCTTTATTCATTTGTCTGGGGCTTCAGTTATGGCAAGACTTCTCATATCCTGATTTCTGACTGAAAGTGAGACAGTTCTCACTAGACAGTTCTCATTCTCCGTTACTAAAAATGAGCCCAGTATTTACTGGCACCATGTACACAGGAATTTCCAGTGGGAAGAGGAAACCAGAAGAGCAAGGAGAAGATGGAGATGAGGCAGATATTTCTTTAGTAGCTACCCTCATTGTAGAAGATGTAGATACAAATCTTTGGAGCACCAAAGCAATGAAATTCTATTGTCAGCCCTGCAGATAAGGAAAATAAAGGCAAAGGAGGACAGCCTTATAGCTCTGGTCAGGATACAAGTTGCCCATGCTTTGGATATATTTGTATTTCCAAGCACTGTCATCACAAATACATTTTCATGCAAACAGCTCTGGGTTAGTTAGTGATTCTTCTTTAATTAGGACATGATTTTCTCATGCACTGCTCAAGTAAAACGCTCCCAAAAATTTGAGGAGTTTTAGCTGATCACAATGTACAGGGTTGGGCTGTTAATGAGCACAAAGCTTCATTTCCTCCCTCCAATAATAAAATCAATGTGCATCCCCCCCACCTCATTTGTATTCTGCTGTTGATTTTTCTAGACTTTGAGCACTAGCAGAGCCAAGCTTCTGATGGAAGCAGCGGGGCACCAGCAGTAAAGAAAATCAGGCCACTGTGATTAATAAACCATCCCATTTAAATCTCTGTAGAGTGGCTCTCAGTCGAGCCTGCAGAGCAGAAGCTGCTGGGGCAAGCTGCTCTGCCAAGGGGTGAGGTATGGCAGGTGCTGCATTTTGCCCCCATGGTTCACTGCACTTTTCCAGGGTGGGCAACAGGAAAAAAAAAAAAAAAACCAAAAAACCCAAATCCAACCCTACCACCCCCCCCCAAAAAAAAATTCATTTCAGCCTGCTTGGGCTGTTGAGGGAACACTCCTGCCCTGAGGGGATGGACCTGAAGGTGGGATGAGGGAAGAGCATCCTTTGCTCTGTGTTAACTCACACAGAGGTTGGCCACCAGGCAGTAATAGTGAAGCACTTAGCAGGCAGGATTTTTTCAGAACAGAGAAAATAAACTAGGGCAAATCTCTCTCTCTCTCTTCTTCCCCTCCTGAATGACAACTATTTATGCCTCTTCAGTAGTCCTCTAAATCTCATCTCAGGTGACCCTAGGGAGCTAATCACTTTTTCTCTGTCATTAGCCACAGAAGAGAGTAATCCATCCTGCGACCCATCCCTCTATGCCCCTGCAATGCTTAAATTGTTGGGAAGAGGATGTAAATCCATCCTCCTAATGGGGAGGATTATAGAGTTAATGTGACACAATTAGAGCTGTTTTGCTATTGGCAACACATTTACTTCTTCCCTTCCCAACTAAAAAGCAGGATAGGAAAGCAAAATCCTGGACATCATTTCAAGCAGTCCTTTTACCAGCCTATCCTCAGCAGCTGTCCTGAAAATATTCACCCCTCCCTGTCCACTGTGCTCTTCTTTTTTGGCTAGGTTGTTTTTAATCTGATTCACCGACAGCTGTAGTGCCATGCCCAAAGGTGCAGCAGAGCATGAAGGGGTGAAGTAGCTGACACCCCCTTACAAAGGACTGCTCAGAAACAACCCCCCACCCTAATGTGTCTATCCCTGAGGAGCTGATAATTAGGACAAACTTTCTAAATCCCATAATGAGCAGCTGAGATAGGAGTGGTGGTCAATGGGAATGCCCAAAGGGTGCTGGGAACCTTGCAAGCCTTTAGAAATACAATTTGTTTTGCAGTCCATTGGAGGGAGGTGGTGGTGTGCTGCAGAGCTGTGTTTGTATATCTGTGTTTAACACTGAAATAAGCACCCTGCAGAACTGCATATTTCCGTGGGAAGAATAATTAGAAATCTTAATTACTTTTTCAGTCTTATCTTTCAGACTTTCACAATGCAGAACTAGTAAATAAGCTGAATTTCAGAGGAGGTAAAACAGTGATTTGAAGAGCAATGGCTCTGCAGCTCCTGATTCCTTCAGCAAGTGAGAAAGAGAGGTGAAAAATAAGCAGGTCAAAACCAGATCAATAATGTGCCCATCTGAGAGACCAGGTACAACATTTATTTGGCTGATTGAAGTTCATTAGGAAACTTAAGTGTTTTTATAATTCAAAAAAAAAAAATTAAACACATTAAAATTTACAGATATTCGAATCAGGAGTGTGCTAATCTAATAAGAAGTGCCATCAGCTTTTTAATGTTCATGCGAACATGCCTTATCATTTCTCATGCAAGAAAGTCTGCCCACAGGAAACTACTGGATGCTTCTGCACATATTTGTGGGATACATGCAAGAGGTTCAGAAGAGCCCAGATATTTAAATTGGAGACAAGTAAGTTAACTCCCCAACCATTATATGTTTGTAATTTTAATATAACTATGCAGCTACAATTTCCCCAAATTTCCCAATTTTTTGTTTTAAATTCATCCAGGATGCCAAGCCTTGAGGAGAAGGTAGAACAAATAGAAAAGAACAAAGCAATTTCATAATGAAAGATAATTCCTTGGAATTTTGTAATGACAAGAACTTTAACATTTCATCAGTGAGCTTGCGAGCTTATTGGCAACTCCAATTTCAGATATCACGAGTGACATACGTAAAGTCATGTGTGTTGCTTTGAGAATTGGACTAAGCTCACACAGTTGACGGCATTCACCAAAATCAAAACGTGTAGGGGTAGGAATTGGTGCGTTTAGAGCTATCTTCAGGGAAAAGTGAGTGAAACCACCAGAGGCAATGCTCATTTCTGAAGCCAGGAAGCAAATGAGCGGTTAATAGATTTTCATTTGCAACATAAGTGAAATGTAACTGCCAGTGTACCAGTTGCAATCATGCCGGCAGGTGTTTAATTGCTTGTGCATATTTGAACCCCAGTTGCTTCATTACAGGAGTTTTACTTCACCACTGAGACTGCTGAGTAAATAGCAAGTATCCCCAGAAGCCAGCAAAAATTTGAATAGCTGCCAAGAGTAACTCACCAATTTCCAAAAAATAAGGGAGCAAATGTTAGTCTTGATAGGAGATTGCAGGAGGAAGGCTGGCAACAGATACAACATCATGTTACAGGTTAGCTGCAAAACTGCGCACCATCTATTTTATTTGGTTTCTTGCTTTCCTCTCAAAATGTAGCAAATACAGCATTAAAAGTCTGTACTCAGTGTCAGGTACCGCTACTGGCCGGCTGTACATTGTCAGCAGGAAAGGATTCCTGTCTGGTAGTAGCTTTGATATGCTACTTGCAACATGCATAAAAACTAAGCTCAAAAGCATTTGGTAGGATGCATTAGCTACTTACAGAAGAGTCACTGGTGCCAAAGATGTCTCGCACATCCCGGACTGTGTGCTTGTTCTTCTTCCTCAGGGTCTGAGTGTAGGTATTGTACCTCTTCTGTACAGCGGCAGCTTGAGTTCGGGTCAGAGTGGACAGCAGGGCTTGGCCATCCTCCTCTTCAGCTCCCGAGATCAATGTAGATAAACCTACATCTTGCAGCCATTCTGCCTCCAGCTCCCCTTCTGTGGAGGCAAAAAGCGTGTTACCAGGCCTGGCATGGGAGAGAGAGTGGATTGAAGGAAAAGAGGTGGCATGGTGAGTCGCTGCCTTAGCTTTTACCTCGAGAAGACTCCACTTCCAATCTTTCTTAGCTCACAAGTGTAAGTTAAGTTAGTTTTGTCAACAAATTGTCAACTTTCAGTTTGGCAATCTCTGCACAGGAGAGGCTTAGGAGAGGAACAGAAGAGATATTTTTAACCTGTGCATTAACATACTCGTGTGAAGAAGGCAGCAGAGTGTCTAGCCTGACGCAGCAAGGTTGCTAAAAACTAACCCCTCATTCAAGAGCATAAATCCCCTTGGTTACCATTTATACCACGTTGTACCAGATGAAGCCATTTGTCAGGTGGAAAGTAAATTGGTATTCCAATTCAAATAAGCAAAAATACTGAAGTGGTGTATACAATAGAATAATGTGTTTGCACACCAAAGATGATATTTAAGATGCCAGAGTCAGCTGGCAATAAGGCACCCAGTGAAGCTGCCACACTGAGAGAAGTGTAATATCCACCTAGTCCAATAGCCTGTTTTGAAAAAGACTATCAAGAGCCACAGCTGCTCACTGAAGAACAAGGGTCAGGTAGGACTAGGTGTCAAAGAGGTCAAGTAGGGGTGTGAGATGCAGAAATAGCTATCCTTGCATGCTAGGTAGCATCCTGATTTCTAATAATTAAAGACTGGCTAGCTTGATATCTTGATTAATGACTAATATCTTCTTGAATCCTGTTCAACATCTGTTTCTCAACTGGTTCAACACTGCAACTGGCTCCATAGTGAGATTACACACTATCGGACAACGTACTTTCTTTCCTGGTTCTATCAGAGATGGGGGAAGCTTCTGACGTCTTCTCACAAAGACACCCACTACCTTGCCACCCTTGCCACTCAAAGCCAATACAGGTTTTCAGCTTGCTACCTGTTATATTGAATAAATACACCCTGTCACTGTAGGACAGGGAGAAGCGCCCCATCTAACTTCTCTAAATTATTTAGTAATTTTAAATTTTGCTGTCATTGCCTTTTTTTTTTCTTGTCTGCTTTTTAAAGTAAACAGTCATAGTCTTTTAAAATCTCTTTTGCATAGGAGATTTTAAGGTCCTTCATTTTAGTTCTGTGAACAATCCTCACTCATCTACTTCAGACAAGACAATAATTGCATTCCAGCTTTGACTGAAGAAGAGGTATTCCAAATAAACATGTCAAACAGGAAATTGATTCATCTGCAGCATGTTCTATAAAACAACTGCTCAATGTACTTATTGTTCTTGTCCCAGCACTGGTCTTATGGTAGGTTGGTATTTCCACTCTTCCTTTATTGCCTCTTCTTGACACCAGAATGCAGACAGATTGATAGATACCAGTTTGCTGCACTTCAGCAGTTAGATACACAAAAATTACAAGGCTGAACCGTAGGGAGAAGTGAAAGCACCTTACACACATGCCTTCACTGACTTCATTGTTAACTGCCTTGTCTTTTCACAAAGCTCTACAAAAATATATGTTTCTAAAACCCCTGCTCTGTGTTAGATGGGGTGTGACCAGCCCTGTATCCTGTGAAACAGCTTGTCTCTGCTCAGATCCTTTCTGCATCCACAGATAGGATGACAGGCTGTTCCTTTCCCCCTTTTGTAAGCTTTGAACCAATGGTTCTTCTGCTGTCCTTGTTCTTCTTCCTAACAAGGTCTCATTTCTGTGTCACTGCTCTAGCCACATTCACTCATGTTCTAGTTTCTTAATTATACTAACTTTGGCTTTTGTCCTGACATATTCTTTCCAAGAATTCAGTTTTTAATCAAACTTGGCTTTCATGACGCTATGAAAAATAGTAAAGCAGACACAAAATTGTGCTTGCTTACTGGCCACCCCTGTGACTTGTTTTCTCTGGCTATCGCCCTTTTCCTGTTCCAACCACTCACAAACAATAGGCTAAGAAGTAATGACAACAACCAGAGGAACAAAACTATTTAAAAAAAAAGGAATTTCTGCATTAAAAAAACCCTCAAAATTTGATGACACATAGGTTTAAATAAGGACTACAAGAAAAACATGTTGTTTCATGAAACAGCGTTTTTATAGTGGTAGCTACACTACCTGGTCCTACACTAGGACCTGCTATACAGCAGGGTCTTCATACTGTGTTTAATTCTGCACAGGTCAGGATTATTTGTTTGTCCACCAGAAGACAAACAAATAACCACAAGAGTACCCTCTGGTTGATAATTCTCTTTTTCTCATAGAGATTGCTAGGAAAGAGATTTGCCTTTCTTTGAATTTCAGATCTATCCTCAAATAACTCACTTTATCCCAGCATTGTAACACCAAGTGTTAAAGCAGGTTTGCACATCGCTGCTGTCTTAAATACCCCATGACTTCCTCTTGCCCTACATTTTCATCCCTTGTATCACTTGATATGATCTTCTTTTATTTCTTGACCACAGTTACTAACATCAACAGAGTACGTGTGCTGATGTCTTCCCTTGCACAAGCGATCTGGCAAAAAACAGCATTGTGGTTTCAACAGTATCAATGATGCCTGGCTGCTATCACCCTTTGGCTTCCTTCTTAAGGTTCTGCATCTCTTTCTATCAAAGACATCTCAAAAGAGTGACGAGTATTTGTTTTTATTTTGCCCTGAGGACTTCCACACTGATTTTTAGTGTTTTGATCCTTGGCAAGGAGTATTATCCTATTAGGAGCTTAATAGAACTCACTATTATTTCCAAGATTTATAATCTTAGACTGAATATATTCCTGAAGTTAATAACTAGAACAAGTACTGCCTGGTCTTGTGTGGATGTATGCAATATATATGTGTTTAAAGCAACAGGATAAAGGTAAATGAAGTGTGTAGATGTATTGCATTTTACCTTGCAGTCTCATTTTAAATTCAGGACAGAGGGGAAAAAAATCAACGCTGTGTAATGAGGTGTAATCAGACAAAGGATAGCATGGAACTGCAGCAGAGTTTGCACTGCTGTGAAGATTTAGCTCAGCGGTGATTAAAGTGATGGAAAAGTTTCTGAGAATATGGAAAATGAGCTCCTATACTGCCTTGTCCTACTACCTTACCTGGCTTGGTAACTCACAGATACGTGACATTTGCCTGATGGTGCAGACAAGTCAGGGACTTGCCAGTTCACGCCGGCAATTGCATGAAGGAGACACTGAGAGGTTCACAATCTCCTTCTGTGGTCTCCAAGCTGGAGAGCGTGATCAGAGAGGACTTTCCCCAATAAGGTCAAAATGATTGAGGCAGATTTCTTTTCTGCCTTTCTGTAACAGTAACCATAGTTTCAATGTTACACCTCTATCTATTTTCATTTGAGACCACAAGCCAGCACAAAGAAGTGCAGTCTGGATTTAAGCTGCCAGACCGCAACCCTCATAGCAGATCGAGACTTCTGGTGAATTAAAGTCATCTCCTTTATCTTCCAGGAGAGCCCTATTGGAAACTAGTGGGTGAGAGGTGTTCCCCGTGGAAACAGTACATGGTTGGAGCTAGATACTGCTGTGCGGGATACTTATCATGATTGATTACACATTGGGTTGCTTAATAAAGTAGCACTCTTTCCCTCTTTTCACCCTTTTTCCTGGTAGAGAAATTAATGACATCCCTTTGCACGTGAAGGTTAGAAAAATACATCATCACTTGTCTTAGTAATTGTGTGGAAAGAACACACCACTGTTTCAAAATCTGTCACTTGATCAGTAGATACCAGACTAGTGGCCACAATCCACAAAAGGGTTGCAGTAGTTATCAGTGGGTCATGACCTCACAAGAAATTCAGTTTCATCCTATAGTAACACCTGGTATTTTGTGTTGCACAACAGAATGCATTTGTCAGTGGAGTCATAACTAGGAAAAAAATGAGAACTGCCATTCTAGATGTTATCGAATCATCTAACACAAAGCTGCATTGCAACAAGCTAGTGCAGACTCTTACCTGTTTTTCCAAATATATTAAGAAAAAGGAGAGGGGAAAATGTTAAGGTAGCAGAATGATGTAGTAATATTTTCAGCATAATTCATATAAAAGATGAATTAATATTGAGAAGTGGGGAGTCTGAATGATGTAGGCATCCATATATTCAGACTTATCTCTAATTTTTCCTTGAATTATATTTGAATTGGGCAATCTCAGAGAAACAGGCAGTTATCAAATTTCTCATAGCAGCAAACAGCAAACAATATCTAAGTAAAATCTGCTTCAAGACTTTCATTAACTTCTACATTATATCCTACCAAAAGCCAGAAAGTTGAAAATTACAGTATACTAAATGTGCTTTTTGGTCCTTTTATATGTTTTGGTTTATTTTATTTAATGCTGGAGACTAAGTTTTCATTTAGTGCCTCTCTTCTGAATTACACCATATCTGTCTTCCTGAAGTACTAATAATATTGGTGCAAAAAAAAAAAATATACTTCAGAAGTCAATTACCAGCCCTTGTGCATAAACCAGACTAAATTCTTATTTCTCTCCAGTCATCTCTTGTACATTGACTCTGACATTCAGAAGTAGAGCTACAGTGATCATAGACCCAGCCTAGCACTTCTGCTCATACTGGATGAGAGTAGGAAGGAGAGCAGATCATCACTAAAGAGATGAGGTAAAGCCAAGGTGAGAGGAAGAAGTGGTGTTCATGTGCTCACCATCAGCAGGTTTGAACTCCAAGAGCGTTGCTTCTTCAGGTCCATCTTCACTGCTCTCCTTGATGCTCTCCACTTCACACCAGAAGTCCTCCATGGAGGTGCTGTCCATGGAGGCCTGTGAGTTGGAGCGACTGAATGAAGGAGGAGGTGCTGACTCGTTGGAAAGCATCCTGTTAATTCTTCGACAACGTGAAAGAGACTTTCTGAAAAGAGATAGAGATGAAAATAAAATGTGTCTTTTTATCATGCTAATTTATACCATGCAAAAAGCAACTAGGGCTTCAGCTGTGACTGTGCCAGGGAGCAGGGAACAAGATGTTGGAGGAAAAGTGCACAGTTCTGGTGGTCTTCATGATCTCTGTTGCCCATAACTGTTATGACTGGAAATCTATTTTCTGTCTAATAATTTATCACTTTAATATTCTTTAGTGTTTTACACCCTAGAAGGGGACTCAAGAGATGCAATTTCTATTTCTAACACTGATATGCATCTAATAAGACACTGGAAAAGTATTTTAACTTCTTTGTATCTCAGTTTCTCTTTCTGTTCCTTCCTGTTTTGCTTACTGGCTGAAATGCTTCCGTGCAAACTCTTTGGGGAAAAACAACCAGACTTGGGAACCTTGAAGTATTTTACAAGCTCATCTTTGTTCCAGAAAAGAATTTAAAACTTGAAATATTTTAATTCTGAAGAATAATTACCTTTTATTTGAAAAGCCTTTAAAAATAAGCCATTTAAAAAATGAAATTAAAATAAATGAAATCTTAAAAAAATTTGTCTTTGAAATGAAATAGTGTGCTTTAGGCCAAACAGAAGGTTTTGTTTACAGGTTCAAAAAAATTATGATTCACTAAAAATCAAATTTCAGGTTACAATTCAATATAACTACGGAATCAAAACAAAGAATTTCCTTACTTCTTTGTTCTTGTTTTTCCCACTGTAAATTCTTGCAGCTGAAGACAGTTCTACAAGTTCATAGAAAATTTTATAAAACACTCGCCACAAAAGTCTTGTCTGACTTTGTTCTTTTGCATTATTATGATTGCAATACTGTAAGAAGCTTTTGTAAGTGTAATTACAGTAGTTACAGTAAACAGTAATAATAACCACAACAATATTTGTACAAAGGAGTCAGGAGGTAACGTAATTATGGCAGACAGCTAGACTACAGAAATTAATGGAAAATTCTGTCATAAGGTCTTCTGGCCTTCACTTATCTGAATTAATTCAAATGCAGTTTCCCTTTCTCTTCCTTTTCTTTATGGCATCATCCTGCCAACAGGCCTTTGTTTAAAACCACAGGCATCACTTTTACTCCACTAAAAAAAAAAAAGGTACTTCCTTTTCAGTATTTCCCTTCTTGTCAAAGTTCTTGTAATGGACGTATAAGCAATATATTATTTAATAAAGCTGACTGGATGTGCTTATCCCCCTTTGTGCTGCTGCCTCTGCTGCATCCCCCCTCCTCAGCGAAGGGCTGGCTGCTTCCCTGAGGCGCCTGGAGCCTCCTCGCTTCGTCTGGGTGGTCCTGGGCAATTTCTTCTGGGTTAGGTCTGAGCCCCAGCTTGGGGAGCCACGGTGGAAACAATGGAGCACAACAAATCCAGCTGTGGACATTATCAGTGCTTTTAAAAGGCAAAGCTCAAGCCTTTGCCTCTTTTTAAACACAGAGAGGTGTAAATACAGATGGTTCAGCTGCCAAATCTGCCCATGTGCTCTTGGTCAGCTGCTGGGAAGCAAAGCTTTCTGATGGGTGACAATATTTCAGCAGAAGAAAATGTACTATGGTGCAGCAGAGACACATGTCCTCCAGGAAAATAAATGCTGTCTTCAGCGTTCCTATCCTTTTTTTTCCTCATAAAAAGCAAATGATTGCTTTTAAACATAGCGCTGAAACTGTTATTGTTTTAATTAGAACAAGCTGCAGTCACCAAATCTGAAAAGAATTTCTGACACAAGTGTGGTTCAAGCTATTTGAGTGCTTTCCGTGTAGCTCACCCTCTTGGGAGACCCAAGTTTTTCAGTCGGCTTTTGTTTACAAAGCCTCAGATGACTGGGGTACCTGATAAATCATAATTACTGAATTACGAATCTGGAAGTGGCGGCATCTGGGTTTTTTTTATGGATTCACTGATCTTTCTTACTTGCATCAGCATTATCAAGGAGAAAAAAAATGCAAGTCTCACAGGACTTAAATATCAGGAGTTAATACTGTACCAAGCATCCCCAAGCCGAGGTTTCCACCAGCAGAAGCAGAGACCCTGAGAAGCAGCCAGAAACCCCCTACTTCTTCAGCTGGGAGCTGGTGGGGACAGGGGAAACAGCTCCCATCAGCTGATCGCTTACTGCTGTGAAAAGCTGCAGTCTTTTGTTTAAAATGCGATAGTGAAAACAAATAAGGAAAAAGGCAAAACTTTCTGGAACTCTAACAGTGTTTGGGGCCCCCTTTTCACTGGGCTCTGTAGGAGTAGAGGGAGAATTCAGGCCAGCAGTGGGTGCCCATCATCCCACTGGAGACTATCCCTCCCTGGCCTCCTCTGTAGCCCGGGGCTCTGCCTGAGCCCCCCACGCTGCTGCCCTCTGGGTAATTCATATCCCTGCTTCCTATAAACCTTTGTGAAAAATAAGCTCCTGCACTTGCTATGAAGCACAGCCCAGAGCTCTCACACCAGCAGTCGTAGGAAGGAATGCTATCGCTGGTCTGGAATCAAACATGTGCTGGGACAAGAAGAGGGCTTTTTCCCTGATAGTGTCGCTCACTTCCATCATTTAGTCATGGTCAGGGAATTTAAACATTTCCTGCCCTCCCAGTGCGAATCTTGACCATGACCCTTGTGCTCTTCATGCATCACACCAGACTGGTTGTTGGGCTTTGACTCCATCAGCACTTCAGCTAGCTCAAACTAAGGCTTTTTATTTCACCATATTAGGAAGAAAGAGGCTTGGTGGGTTGTTTCTTTTCTCCCCACAGTGAGTATGCTATTTTGTAATATTACCATACCAAAAAGCTAAATGCAAAACAGACCACGTACCAGGCAACAACTGCTGTGACAACCAGCTTTACCAAATACATCTAAGGTTCCTGGGTAATTAACGTGCATCTACAACAATATTAAAAGGATGGAGCTTATTTGGAAAATCAGCTGAACAAAGTCTCCTGAGAGCCTCGTATTCAGGCTTGTCATCTCAGCTTGGATTAAATCAAGCTGTGTAAAATTCCTGTAACAAGAAAGTCTAGGCAGAGGTGTTTTATCCTTATTGGTAAACAGCTGAAGCTTGCTTTCAGGTGGTCTGGTACAACCCTTCTGCAATTATTCTGAGTCTGCCTATTAAAAGCTCACGTGTTTGCACAGACCTCCAGCTGCTGTTTTGACCCATATACCTGCAGCTTTTGTCCTGGGGGAAGTGGTTTTGCTTTTATGTGATAATACCGTTGTCTCCATTTCCTCCAACCAAAGCTTCTCGGAACAGTTTCAAGGGAAAAAAAAATCCTACTGAGGAAGGAAAGCACATTCTTCACTGCTTTTAATTCATTCTTGGAGGATGCTGAATGAGCACTAACTCAGCAAGCTGCCTGTCTGTCTCAGAGACAGGTCAACAAGCCCAGGTTGCCTGTCACCTGGGAATCTCATAGACGAAAACCTGTGTTCCTGATACCTTTTTCAATGTTTCCTGATACCTTCGAGACTTCCTGGCTTGTTTGCTCTTTTTCTTAGTGTCTGTAGAGAAGTTTACAAGAATAAAATATTTTCACTAAGCCTAATCTGTTGTTCCTACAGAAAATTTAAAAACCAGGCTTGTTAGGTAAGTAGCAATCATGAAGCTCAGGCTCAGTTTCATTTGCTCCCTCACACGCAAGGGCAATAGTGAGCTAATCTGAAAGGCTGACTAAATTAAACACAGGAGGGATCTCAGATCCTGGCTTCCTAGATGGAAAATGCTGGAGAAGAAGGACAAACCTTAAAGCACTGAGCAAAAATTACAGCGACTCCACTGAATGAGCGGAAATTATTTTTAAGGTGGAATTAAAAAAAAAAAAAAAAAAAGCCACACAGACACAAACCCCAACTCTTGAAAAAGAAAGGAAAAAGAAAGAAAGGAAAAGCATCCTACAATGGCCAATGTTATCAAAGAACTCCTCTGTTAGTGGATATTGGTCACAGGAGAAAGGGTTAAAGAGTGCCAATAAGGAGAAATATGATGATATCACATAGAAAGCTTTCTGTGGAAAGATTTTTGTAAAGAAGCAGGGTATTTCCATGGGGCAGAAGGAGGCTGATTCAACTGTGCATGACTCAGGTTTTGCCCTGGCGTATGTCTATAACACCGATGAAATGCAATAGCAAACCAGGTAGACCTGTAATTTCTATTCTGTGCATCTCGCAGAAATGTGCTCTTCAGGGTCTGACAGCACACATCGATTTCAGAACAGCCAAGCCAAATCCAATAAGCAATTCTTATCCTATTCCCAAAGTGAAGGTTTGTCAAACCACACGAAGAGCTGGTTCAGTGACACCTAATGATTGCTCACAGGCTGACTAATGGTACAGCCAGGCTTGTGTTTTCAGTTTAATTAAGTAATGGGTGGTAAAGAATACATAAAATGAACAGGAACAATAAAGTCATCTTGTAGTTAAAACCAGCATTTAATCCTCGTTTACACAGAGAGACAAGACATCTTACTCTTGTGGGTCATTATGCTTCACTTCATTCAGCGGGTCCTGAATCCGCTTCACCACAATTAGTCACGTTTATAGGAATGGGGAAGACAAAGTCAGCACATTCTCCTGGTTACTTTAGGACTAAGATCCACTTTTTCATATTGCAATCATTCTATCAATGTAGACACTTAATCCAGTGAAGTTAGTAGTGTCTGAAAAACACAACAGTGGCAGAGTACAGTGTTGTTTCCTGTATCCAGATCTTTCTATCCTTCAGTTTATCGTAACCTTTCAACAACTTCTGACAAAAAAATAGTTACACTCTCTCTGCTCAGCTCTTCCCAAATGTAAAAATTGAGATGGTAGCTTGCAGTGATAGGGAAATAAAATTTATTCCTCTTTATTAAGAACTATATTTTTCTCTGTTTTGAAATGTTAGGAATCAGTCATGTACCAATATTTAGGTGCTTCTTTTGTTTTTTTTTTTAATTAAATGTGTACAAAATCCAGGCAAAGGAAGAATCCAGCAATTGGAAATAGTATCTTTGCTCACAGTTCACAGCATAGTTCACTCTTGCCCCAAATCTCTTGTCTTCTGGTTCCTTCCTGGTCACCCTGTTCCAGCACTGTTTACTCTCTGCTTGTTTCCTTCTGTCTGTGCTCGGTGGCTCCTGCTTGCACAGAGGGGTGTATCTCAGACAATATCCCTGCGACTCTGTCTGCACACTTCTGTTTCTGATTATCTTGCAGATGTTAGGCAAGTTGTAGGTAGCGGATCCTAAAGGTTCCCTTTTCTTTCTCTAACATCTAGCATGGCAAATATTTAACCTCCTATTTCATGGAGGTGTCACCTAGCCTCCCTCATAACAGAGTGAGTGAGAAGCGGAATAGGATTTCGTTTCATTAATAATTTTCTCATCCTGTTGCCTAGCAGAACTCCAAAATCATATGAATCTCATATTGCTCTTTTTTACAAAGCTGGGTTAGAAAATAAGCTGAGTTTTTACCTTATTGTATCAGCTAGACTCGAAAACACAGGAACTCAGTACTTTGCATGTCTTTGTATTCTACAAAACATGCTTCTGTCAACCATTAATTTTACTTCTGAAGATGTTTTCCTGCCTCTACAAACATTTTTTTTGGACCTAAAGGACTTATTTAATGAGTCTTAAGATTTAAAGACTTAAAAGAGAAAAGACTTATAAGACTTTTAAGGCAGTAACAGGAGTCAGGAGATTCAGCTGTAAAGTCTGTTAACCAGTGTTACCTGCCAGCATTTAACAACACATTTCACCTTGAATTCTTCAGCTGTCTCACGCAACTTTTTCACAAGCGGTACAGAGTCCCCCATCTGTAACAAGGGCCACATTGTGACTGCCCTGGGGCTGCAGAAGAATCTCTCTCTGTTTGTGTGTGTCAATGTGAGGGCTCTCACAATCAGACCCTTTGAGATAGGGGAGTGCAGGGACTGTCTTCTCTAGGTATTGCCTGCTGGCAATGATGACCTTTGGGGACATGACCCAGACCTCTTCTCTGTGCTAGCAATCACATCACTTCAGTACTGGCCTGATGCGACAGAGACAGTGCAACACATGGCTTCAGTGTGTCTGTCAAAATCTGAAAGGGACTCTATTTTTTCTTCATTCTCCTAACAAGGCTGTTCTTAAAGGGCAGCAGGGATTCCCAAATGATTAACACTAACAAGAGTACCTTCTGTTAACCATTTTTTTCAAGTGAATGGAAAATAATTCTTCTCATATAGACTAAGAGGCAGCAGAATAAGCCAGTTTTGAATGCTGAAGACTTAAGGACATGAGCAGATCATGGCAGAGCATGTTAGATGTCATTTTCAATGGGTCTAGGCAAGACAAGAAGCATCTTGACATGGCATACAGCGGTCAAAAGCTGGTTGTGAGCAGCCAGCTTAAACGTCTTAAACATTTCCAACACATTTTTATTGCTAGAGGTGACAAAGTCTTCTATTGTGTTGGTGCTTGGTTAAGCCCAATTGCTTTTATATGAAACAAATCCATGTATCTAGGGCAAACCAAAGTTTTCAGGAAGAAACATAGGCACATGGGCCATGTAGTGTAGGTTTAGGAAATCCCATGCTTCCAGGAAATATTTTATCTATTGTGCGTGTAGAGGACAAATGATTTATATCTGAGCATTGAACCCAGTGAATCTGACAGTTCACTGTACGTATACCTCAGAGCTGATGGAGGCCTCTTGGAGCACTGGGCTTGCTGTGCATACACTGTACAACTTATCCACTCATGTTGAGTAGATGCCTCTAAAAATTGCAGCTGTCTGACATGCACCTAGAGAGATCACTAGGTAGCTGAGCAAGACAAAATCCAAGGCAAACCCTTCAAATTCTACCTGGATAGGATTTGAAATCAAGCTGTATGAAGCCCTGGATGCACTTCTATAAGATCACCAGCCCTTGGGATGAATTACGTGGTGAAGCCACACAGTAAGCATGAGGCAGACACACTGCGTTCTGTACCTTAGTGCAATCGGCTACCCAGTGTCTTACCCAAAGCAGCGAGCAAAGATGGAGCAGAGTCAGATGAATGAAAAGGAGCAGGGGGAAGCACAAATGCGCTAGATCCTGCCTAAACTTTGGTACCGCACAAAGTTTAATGCTGTGGACTGCATTCACTCCGTCCCTCCTCAGACAGCTATCTCTAGTAGTGAGGAAGCTCTCACGAAAGGTGATAGAAAAGCTGTATTTCTCTTTTGCTTCCTACAGTTCTGTCAGTGTCATTTCTAAGGTAAGCAAGAGCCCTGTAAGTGCTCCCTGTGGACTCATCGTCTCAAGCCACTCAGAATATGTCAGGCTACTATGCAGGCATATGTGTTCAACTACAAATAGCAAGGAGATTAGGAGGAGGAGGAATACGTGCAGACTAATCCAGAATCTTCTGTCATAATGAAACTGATAAGCCTTTACCAACAACTCACACTTGGCCAAACTCATTATTTATAACACAACAGGATACAATTAAAACTGCAGGACATGCGCAGGTTTAAGAGCTCTGATGAGGCTTAAATCATTCAACAAGCAAAGAGGCAAACCGAGTAAAACCCACAGCGGCGTGTAAACTGGACAGTGTTAAAAGATTTTTGACTCTAGAAGCACAACCTGATTTTCTAAAGAAAAAGAAATATTAAAATACTCATCAGGTATTACAAAACACTGAAACATAAGGGGTCAAACTTTCTACAGTTTTCTGTACAGCTTCTAACATTGCCAGCACTTATGTGACAATTGTGGCAGAATATATACTTATTTTTATTTTAGGTAATTTTAAAGGAGCTATCCTTTCAACCAGCATGATCATTACCATTAAGGAGCTCACAGTATTTATAGGACTTTCTCTCTCTGAAGCACTTCAAAAGACAAATTCAGTCATTTTAGTTAAATTAAGGTAACAACATAAAGAACTGGACCATACTGTCTACTGGAAGGCATCTAATGCAACTATGTACATTGCTAGTGTAAGCTTTTTAAGCTTCTGATGTAATCAATGAAGAGAGGTAGATACTTTTAGGGAGTGAACATGTAAATTCAACAGAAGCTCGAAATCATGCAATATGTCTTTAAAGTTTTCATTTTGCTTAGCTTTAAGTGAACTCTAGCTGTTGCTTTCTCCCTTGCTATAGTTAATGCACCCTTTTAAGTAAATGTCACCACTCCACCTATTTTATTTTTTTTCAAAGGCTTCAGGACCTAAGCAAAAAAACTGTGCTTATTTTAATGAGATATTGAGTTTTCCTTTAAATGTGTTCTAATGCATATGGGAGGCAATGAATGAGCTACAACATATGAATATGCAAACTCTCTAATGTATTCATTTATATTTGAGTCATGAATGGTATTGGTTAGCCTATATTCATGAGAATACATTTTGAACATTGTGCTTAATAGTATTCACAGGAGTGGACTGAAGTAAAGTAAAGCAACACATTGAACTTTTAAAGCTAAGCAACACCCAAATGTTAAAGCAATTTTATTGAAAAGAAAAAAGCTTATGTGGTGAAGATACTGTTAAATCTTTCGACAGAGTGAAGAGAAACTTCACACTGTCACTGTAAAAATCCTGGATCAGATTCTCAGATAGCTATAAACTGTTACAACGCCACTCACTTAATTTGTTCCTTCTGTTTAAATTCAGAACATCCTTCTTTGTGGTACGGCTAATGCTGAAGTTATTACAAATCACAAAAATTTCATGAGTATACGTACTTCTCACCATTTAGATGTTTCTCAGCAGCTCTGGGTTGGCTGTCAGGCAATTCTGAACCCTCAGCTTCTATTTTCCATGGTGTATTCTGCTTTGTGGCATATTGAATCAGTCAGAAGGAATGAAAAATTCACTGGAAAACGCTTTAGCCAAATAAAAATCAAGACGTGCGCATAATTTTATTTTTTGCCACTCAAGCACATTGGTAAAGATTGTATGAGTTTGTAAAGAGTGCCAAATTTGCTGAATAGACTGTTCTTTTGTTAATGATACCGCATAATAAAGCAGTGTAGATAAAGAAGGTACACTGAATAAAGCAAAGTAGATGAATCTAGGAGAATATTTCAAAGTGCTATGTTCCTATTTTTGCCTGAAGAAAAATGGTTATGCATCAGCTGGAAACTGATGGAAATTAAATCAACATGGAAACTACAGAAAAGTAGATTTTTAGCTCATTGTCTATTGATCACTCTTGTTAATGTCTAGCATAGTCTGTGACTTTATTCTGGATGGCTTGAGGCAACATGAGGACTTATCTCTACCTGTATCTCCCTTTCTGTCCCTCCGTCTGCAGCTGTCCCTGAGCCTTGCCTCTTTCCCTTCCTTTTCCACTCTCCAGAAAGCCAAGCGCTGCTGGGATGGATGGGAGCCTCATGTGGCAATGGAGCAATGGGAAAGCTGATAGGGTCTCTGTGCAGAGAGGAGCTGATACCAGTGGGGCACAGGGAGACCTAACACACAGGGCAAGAAATGGGGATTGCAGCTGACAATTGCAGCACGTGTTTCTCCAACAGCATTTGACCATCACATCTCCTTATCAGAAGCAGCCTCTCTCTCCATCCAGTTCTAAATATTTATAAAAAGCTCAGAGTCAAAAGCTCAGGGTACTTTACATTCTAAAAAACCCAAATTACTAAAAAATTCCGAACAGCTAAGCAATATTAACAGAAATAAATCCTCTTGGCTCTGCTGAACCAATGAAAGCTTTGCTAATGCAGTGTACATTTCACCTTCAAGATTTAAAAACTGAGCTATATTAGAACAGGTATTTGACCTACATTTTTGAGGGAAACAATGAACAACTAATTTCTTGCTAATTCACTTATCTTCTTTTTGGTAACCTCTCCCATTCAGGACATCAATAACTATACAGGCATAACTGTATAGGTAGAAAGCTGAATTTAAAGCAAAGAAGGTAGAAGGCTCTTATTGGAGATTAGTTCAGAGAATTTTAATTTATACTGTAGGTATGGAAACGGGTTGGCAAGAACCTCTTGAGTTGCCAGATGAGTCTAGTAGCTTTACCGGTACTATGAAAGGTCATGGTGAAATCATAGGAGATGTAACCACAAGAAAGGACAGAGCAGAGCCGAAGATGAATAGCAGAAACTTAAATTTGATTGAGACAAACACAGCAGACAGGGAACACCAAGTAGAAGATCAGAGGTCTCCAAAGAGCAGAAATTCCCATTTCCAGAGGAAACAATGGACCACAAAATCAAATTTAGTTTATTATATTCTCAGGACTTCAACAGAGGAATGAAGAGGGAAAGGAAAAAACAAGGCATTTTCTTGTACTTATCCATACAATTCCAATCAATGGGGTATAAAAGATTTTCTGTGGTCTTAAAGTGATTTCTAGTCTTATGATAAAGAGATAGAGGGAACATCTTCATGAGAATTTTCAAGGCAACACCCTAAATTTCAATTGGTATTTTTCCAATTTGAGTTCAAATGTTTGTACTACATGCCTATGAAAAACACGACCTTTCTATGTAAGGAGCCAAATGAATCAGTGATGTTTCCAAACCACTTGGACTCCATTGAGAGCTGGAAATGTTTGACTAAGTTACACTTCCTTACAATGCTCATAAAAAAGGCAAATAATAGAATAAGAAAAATCACCTCTTAAATGGGAATACTAGTACATGATGCACAGCAGCTTTCCAGTGTCCTTCAACTACCTTTTTTTCCTCCTGCTTATTTTATTTTAGAGGTTTATCTCAAATATTTCATCCATGAGCACTCTGAGGGAAGCTGCAGCATGATAGGTATTTCAAAGCTAGCTTTTCAAATGTACTGCAGCTCCTGAAGCTCTTGGAGCTACAGACACCACCAACATTTACAAAACATGGTCCCTTTTTCTGCAGTTCCTTAGTGATATGAGCAATTCTGAGTCCTGCACACAGCCCTGCTGAAGTGAGAAAAATGGCTCTTTTGCATAGAGTTTGGAAGTTTAAATGTCTTAATATTTACACTGGGGGAGTAAGAAGTGGCTCTTGGAAATCTCTGAGGAAAATAGGCTCACATTAGAGGGAAGCCCTCAAGGCTCAGAAGATGCAGAGGGACAATATTATCTTAGCTTCAAGCATCTTAACCTAAGTACAAAATGCCCATTCATGTTCTTCTGGGAAGCAGAAACCCTAGATGGCCCAGAACTACACTAGAAAGTTCTACAGCACCTTTTGTAGGTATCTTGTGTG
Organism: Tetrax tetrax; assembly: GCA_009806455.1. Classification (NCBI taxonomy): domain Eukaryota; kingdom Metazoa; phylum Chordata; class Aves; order Otidiformes; family Otididae; genus Tetrax; species Tetrax tetrax. The sequence continues at coordinate 215,335 of WHYT01015594.1, read as the reverse complement.
ACAAGAAGGGATTACTCTTGGCTGTTTTGACAGTTGCTGGTTTGTTCTGGTGTGTTCTAAGCTGTTCTGGGTTTGCACCAGGTCACATACGGAGAATGGAAAGAGGACTTTGGAGAATTGATGCTTTTAACCTGTGTTGAGTTCTCCTCATTTGCAACTGGGAATCTGAACTCAGATACCAAATCATAATGTGGTGGATAGTAACAGCAGAACCAAGAACTTGGTGACTGCTAAAACACCCCAACCGTCCCCTCTAGCACTTAATTAACTATAAGGACAAGAGCTATTTCATCATAACAGGGCCACAGAGACACTGCCAAATAAGAATTACGGAGGGAGGTAAAGTGATGTCTCTAAAATAAGAGATGTTTGCCACAGAAGAGGGTTAAAAATACAAGAGCAGTTCATGACTTAAAGCTATAGGTACATCATGAGTAATAGAACAGCTAATCTTCTATAAGTCCTGCAGAGCCTGGCTGAATTTTCTGACTGAGCTTTGTCTGCCCTGTACATATTCTTGGCTGTATGGAGTCTAAAAAGTAATTAATATTGCCATACAAACATAGTAAATCATGTGTGAAAGCTCACATGCTCACGTCAAATGGGAACAAGTAAGCTGTTATTGTGCCCTCTGTCATTGTGAATTCATGCTCTTCTTCCCGCTCCTGCCTAGATAAGAGCCATGATCCATGATAGGAGGTGAAGATTCGCAGGGCATTCATCCATCTTTCAATGATCGTGTTAGATATTTCACTGTGCAGGCACTTTATGAATGTTGTGAAACTGTAATGCTATCCTTCCCACGAGGACACCAAATTACTTATCCATGCTTTTGATATAATGCATCTTGGCTGAACTGTTGCAGCTATCTCACTCTGGAAGATTTCCAGTCAAGAGCTATATTTATGTCAGTTACAATTGATTCAAAATGCTTCCACAGAATCTTGAGCAGGCTAACACATCTCCACGAGTTTAATCCGAAACAGAGATGATAGATGGCTATCCAGTAAAACAGGGGAATAATCATGCTTGTACCTCTAGTTCGTTGGTTTAAGTTGGTATCTCTGGTTGGTATTCACTGCTTGGACCAGTATCTTTTCTGGACTTCCAAGTGACTACAGATTAAACTTCCAAGAGGGACTTAGGAGGGCAGTTGCCTAAATCCCATTTTCAGAAAAGACTGAAGGATTCAGGAGCACAAACCATATGGACATACAAAGAGAGTAAATGCTCCTCCACATAAAGTCAATTTTGAAGGTGGTACTTAGGCTTTTGAGTCACAGAAGCACTTTCGAAAATTTACCTTCAACTTAATTGTATGTCATTACCCTCTTTGTTCTTGGAGTTCTTTTTTTTTTTCCTGTGAACATTAAGCTTGCCCAGTTTTCTGGGATTTTGACCACCTAAATTCAAGTCTTATCTTTTAAATTTGGCTTTGATTAACACAGCTGTTATTTATTCTTTTGCTTGGCAGGAGTTTCTGCAAGACTGTCATAAAGTCAGCCTGTTTGTATTGTTTTGTACTGTTAATCTCCTTTTCCTTTATGACATACATATACAATATCCTAAGGGGAAGATTACTGTGCGGGATTCATACCCGCATATAAATATATGTATGAATACACAGCAAAGATGGAAACAAAGGGAGGGAATATTTTAGTAATCTCCTAAAAGTCTTTTTGAAAAAGTCTAGATAACACATAAAATGGAAAGCTTTGTATGGCAGGAACCAGGGGATCAACATTAATTTGTTGCTTAATGGACGTATAATTCAAGACAAAAATGAACAAGCTATATTCAAAGTAGTTGGAATCATTTGGATGGGAGAAAGATCTGTCAAATTAAGAGCCTGCTACATCATTGTGATCACTTATGCACAGCTCGCCATGTAAGGATTTCCAAAATAATGCATTTGAAGAGATTTTCTAATAAGAAGTGATTAAGAGAGCTGAAGAAAATACAATGTTGCTTAGGGTTGCTACGTTAATTTTCATCAGGATTGGGTCAGTATTTTAAAAAAGTATCAACAGCATAGAATTTTTAGCTATCTAGAAGCACCTAAATTTCTGTATCTCACAGAGACTTTCTCAGTTAGGAATCACTTTGCAATTGCACTGCAAAGCCCTGCCTGAAAAAGCCCTAACGCTCAGGAGTGAGCTGCCTTTTCATTGTGTGGACAGGATCATCTTCACTGAGAACAAACAGGAGCAAAAAAAGTGATGGGAGATCACTCAGAATTCTTCTATTCGTATGAAAAAGAAGTCACAAAATCACAAAACCCAGGTTGCACCATCATTTATGCCAGTCAGCCGTGTCTCCCATCCTGACAGAACACTACTGGGACTTGCAATGACGCTACTGTCCAGTAGAAATTTCACAGTAATCCTTCTTATCAGATTCTCTTTTCTAAATAAATCAATCAAGAATCTAGGTAGCAAAAGTTGTATCTTCAGGGATATTAGCTGCCTGGATTTCCTTTCAGTGAGGCTTAATGTTTGACAAGGGAAAAAAAGTACTTGCTCTTTCGTTCTGATCAAAGTCAACTAAAATCTGTTATGTACTCATCATATTGAACCATGATCATCATATTGTGCTGCTACGCAGCATCTGATGCCATTTCAGACTTCCCTTTGATCCCCAGCATAGGCTTCGTGCTGCCCCTAGACAGGGATTCACAGGGGAAGAAATCCTTGAAAAGTTTTCCTCAAGGCAAAGAGCATTATTTCTGCCGATGGTCATGACCCCAGCTCATGATATTTTGCCGCAGGGGGACTTTGGAACCGGAAAGGTTGCGCTGGCCATTTCAGAGTGTGCAAACTGCTGTGGAGCAAGAGTTGCTAAAAGAAACTCCTCAAACACTCCTGATGTTTGCACTGGAGGTGCAGAGCTGTGAGCGTCACGTCAGCCAGCCAGCAGGAGAGAAATCGCCTGGAATCCCTCCGTGAGGGATGAGAGAGCTTGTCTGTGAGTGCTGGATTTATGGTCTATTGTTTGCATCTATTTAGGCTACACAAACAAGCTTCCAGTTTCCTCTAAAAAATGTGGACAAGTCCTACTTTCCAGCTCCCTTGAATTTCTCCAGTTTTCATTACAAGGTAAACAGTTTTAGCTGCTCTTCACCACCCATCTACTGATGCCCTGGATTTTTTACCTGGCTACCAGACATAAGCACCTTCAAATTGAAAGCAGCCATAAGTAAGAGCCTGTGCTACCCGCAAACCCCTGCCTGCCAAGTCTACCGGACCGAGCCAGATTTGAGCAGAATTTGAAAAGTGTGGATTAGGATAATGTATTTGTGAACGCAGAAGCACTTTAGCTCATTTGGCCGTGTAATCTGTATGAATGCATCAGTTAAATTGTCAGACCTGGCTTTCCTCCTATGGAATAAGTCATAAGTTTCTTCTTTCCTTACAGTTAGGTTTATAAAGCTCTACTTGCGTAAGCTAGAGTCTGCTTATGGCACTGTGCTGAAATCCACATAATTATCATTAACATCTATATGACATCAGAAGGCAAAAATTGAAAAAGGCAAATTTCTGACCCCAAATCAAATGAAAGCAAAAATGGGAAAAGCTGTGATTAATCCAATTTGAAGTAAAGATTCTGCTCCCTCTGGAACATTATTCCAGCAGAACGCATTTTTAAACAGAATAAATGTTGAGGAAAAAAATGTATTATAACACAGTGTAAGTTTCCAGAAGCACATCTTGTTAGTAAAACCCTAAACAGGTTGATATTAATAGATTCTTGAGGCATATTTTCATCCATCATGCAAAGCATACATATGCCCATACTACAGTTTCTTTTGCTTGCAGTGTGTCCAGTTGTTTTTCTACAGTGGATCATTATGTTTTATCCCCCCGCTTTCCTGGCCGGTAAAGCTGGAAAATTCCACTAGTGATAACTCTGACAGCTTGCTCCCCCTCCTGTCGCTCCACATTTAAGAAAACAAGAGGGAGGGAGCAGAGTCTGGAAGGCTGAGAAGTTACTGATTTAGTAAATTCTGCAAGTCTTACCTCGGAGCAGAAAAAAGCCTTGGTGTTATCCTTAAAGGAGCAGAGCAGAGTCCCTCTGAAAGCCAACTTCTTCATGCTCCTAGTGGCAGTGAGTCCCTTCTCAGCCTATGATCACCAAGTTGCATATTCTGGGAGCTATCTGACGGCCTGTGATAGGATATTCTGCCTCTAGTCATAGAACGGCTGGGGGAACAAAGAGTGGTGGAGCTTCTGGTCCTTGTGGGAAATGGACTGACACTGCTCCATCACTGTTTAAAGAGTAGATGCCTTCAGGATAAATCCTCTTAGTGTGTTTTCCTGTTTGTGTCAGAACTTAAACCTTTTATCCATTTCCTAAGAGGAGAAATAAAAAAGTAATCAGCACTAAGCTGCGCTGTAATTCAGGAGACTCCCTGTGGGGTGGCTCAGAAAAAGACAGAGCCAATTTATATGTTTTCTGCTGAAGGGATGTGAGACACTACCATTAGCATAATGCAAAAAATCGTAAATGACCAGATGCAAATTAATGAGGAGTGCTCTCTGTGCAGAGATGGCTGCTCCACCCGAAGAAGAAGCATAGTGCACAACACAGCAAGGAACAAGAAGCGAGCCAGAGTACAGCTGTTAAGAAATCAAATATTTATGGGGAAGCTTTTCTTGCTTTTCCTACAGTGGGACAATCAGTGGGAGGCCTAGATAAATGCTGAAAAAAGCATGCACCAGACTTTGCATGAACAGTGACCCAGAATTGGGTTTTGGCTAGAAGATAGCTAACGTCTTGAAATTCAGGAATTATTTGAGCTGTAGCTGAGGGATAAGGAAACACACTCTGCAACCAGTTCCCTACCATAGGCTGTTAATGCAGTCAAAGAAACCCTAAGAAACAACTCCTAAGCACAGAAAGCATATGAGAAGGTAAAACTTTACTCCCTCTGCCAAACCTTTCTTTATCCATTGAAATGCTTAAACAGGTTTATCAAATTTACAGCATTCCTGTCATCATTCCTGCAGCCTGAAATTCAGGAGGAAAAGCTGACTTTCTGGTTATAAGCTTTTTGATATGCTTCACTTCCTCCAAAGGCATGGCTAAAGTCCTTCAGCAGAATAAAGGGAAAAGAAAGCCTGCTATTTAATCGGGACAAGCAGAGAAAGAAAAAAAATAAAAGTAAAAAAAAAAAGTGAAGGGAAAGGACTTCCTGAATTAGTCACAGATTTCCTAAGGGGACAGAAAAGAGCAAAACCAGAAGTGGTTTGGTTTTACAGTTCATCTTGAAGTTAAATTTACTTTATGTTTTTAATGGGACTTCAAGTCGCCTTTCTATTTCTTCTGGTGAGCTTTTAGGATTACATAAATCCTTGAAAATTTTGGAAACTTACATTTGTATGTCTGTTTAGGGACTGGTATGTCATGCTTTAAAGGATAAATCAGGAATTTGGTAGTGGACTGTGGGCCTGTTCGTGCTACAAATCCAGCTGGTACTGGCGGTGACCAGAAACTGGTTGGCAGCTACTGTTGCTTTGCATGAAATGACACAGTGATGCTCATCCATATCACCCTGACTAAATACCTCTATAGTGTGTGTGACCACCTGCAGGCACTCAGAGGCCACCTCCAGGCTGAACGATCACCAGGCTGTCCTCCCTGCTTCCTTCAAGGATGTCTTCTCCCTCTTTTTAGTTAAGTGACACATTGCTGCCATTATTATTCTCCTTGAGTTGCTGGTGTCTGAAGAAATTACAGTTATTTTTATACCTGATTCTAGGCTTTGTCTGAACAGTCAGATAAACATAGTTTTAGGATTGCCTTTTCCCAAAGTTTCTCTCTGATGGAATTTAAACAAGCCTCAGTAAGAGTGACTTAGGTTTTCTTGGGAATTAAGGTGAGATCTGTTTAGTAAATACAAAGAAGGATTCCCATTTGCAACCCAAATCCCTTGCAGCTCACTGCCTGTGCAGTACAGAAAAATGTGGCCAGGGAGGGAGGGGAGGAAGCAGAGGTCAGCTCACTTGCAGTAATTCACAGCGTGCATGTCTTCCCTCTGGCTGCTGTCGTCAAGTAACACACTCCCCGTGTTTCCGTAAATGCTGGATCCTCTCTTCTAACATTAGACGTTGAACCGGGATGTGTGAGTTAGGATCCTGCTTGCAGTCAGTGGAAAGAAAGTCACCTCCAAAGCACGATTCAGCTCGCCTATGGATGAGATGACTTTCTTGCTGTCCATAAGGGAAGAAGACAGTGAGGGACTCACCAAAGAGCTGTTAAATGCTGGAAACAGATAAGTGCTCACTGGGCATAAGGTACAATTAAAATTAAGGGAACTGAAACCCTCTCCCTGCAGTGTCCTTGCACTTAACACATTTTACCACCAAAATACAGTATTTTCTTTAATTCCAATTTAAACAAACCTTTAGGTTGAAAGTCTTGCCATAAAGCTACATAAATATGTTTAAACATCTTTTTTTTTTTTTTTCTTGCCCTCACTCTTTCTGGACCAGCACAACGGTAAGCCGTGATCACAGATGTCCTACGAAAAATAAACAGTGGTGAACTCATATACACAGGTGTCCCACCAAATCATGACACAGAGATCCGCCTGCACCAGTATCTTAGAATCATAGAATGGTTAGGAAGGGACCTTCAAAGGTCATCTAGTCCAACCCCCCTGCAAGGAGCAGGGACATCCCTGACTAGATCAGGCTGCTCAGAGCCTCATCCAACCTGGCATTGAATGTTTCCAGGTATGGGGCACCCACCACCTCTCTGGGCAACCTGTTCCAGTGCTCTACCACCCTCAGTGTAAAAAATTTTTTCCTAATGTCTAATCTAAATCTACCTCCCTCTATTTTAAAACCATTATCCGTAGTCCTGTCACAACAGGCCCTACTGAATGGTCTCTCCCCATCTTTATTCGTATTGGAGTATTCTGTTTCATGGTTTGGACAAAAGTACCTCTGAACTAATTCCATATATGGGAAATAATGATGAAATATTTCAGCAGATATACTGAATGCTATACAGCTGATAAATACTGACACGTGGTTTCATGCTATTCCTTTTCTAAAGTTAAATGTTGAGACACAAAATAGACCTGCTGTTGATTCCATTTTATGACTGCAGAAATACATAATTATCCTCACAATGAGACAAATGTTTAGTGTTTTGCTGCATCTGGATATAAGAACCAGTAATAAACAATTAGCTATGGAAATAACTGATTTTTCAGGGCTTTGACCAAACAAGTAATTGAACAAAATCTTCATTTAAAGTTCATCTGAAACAAAGCCATTTGCTTTTCTTGTACAAATTTGGAAGAAAAATAAACAGTTTGATCTCAGAGATTTGTATTACATTTCTGTTGAAAGCTAAAGCCACACAAATTAGAAACAAAACAGTTCATTTAGAAGATGTTGCAATGAAACTGTTCAGCTTTTTCTGACTTTTGCCTACTTTTTTCTTGGCTTATAAAAATGCTATGTAGATTATTCTGATCAACTCAACCCTTCTTTTTTTTTTTTTTTCTGAAAAAGGAATGTTCCTTTTTTTTTTTAGTCCCACTTTTAAATACAGTCTCCTGTTTTAACAGATCATTGCTGCTGGGGAATAGTTTTAAGGACTTGTCTAACTGATGTCTTATGGAAAGCATGAAAATAAAACTACAAGGAAGGAACTGGAAGAGTTATCACTGGATTAATTTTTCTGCAGAAATTAAACTGGCATGATCATAATCATGTGGTGGTTTCCTCTGAAACATGACTGCTATATCCAGGGACTCTATATATTGATCTATTCCAGCTGTTAGTGAGCAAAAATCAGAGGCTTTTCTCCAAGCTGGATTTTACATTAACACTGGGATACATCAAGCACATATGCTCCAAATCTGGCTTGTTTTTTCATGGTAGAAAAATGGCAGTATCCTAAAACTTAATAAGTGATGTATTTGAAAGCAACTATGTAGATAGGAAGAAGATAGTCATTCATGGCTAAGCAGTCCAGACTTTCCATCAGCTCCTTAGATGCCATGAGAGATTAAACCTTCTCTTAAGAGATCTCAGATCCTCTGCTTCTTCTGTCTGGGCTTTGGCAGAGGATCTGTGAAATTTCCTACCTAAAATCACGATCGATTAAGATTTAATTGTGGTCTTAGCTCTGCCTAGGAGACCATTAATTTACAGAATAGGGATTTTTCGAAAGAAACTACTTAACCTCAAGACCATTTAGACATAAAACCAGTCAGGCAAGAGAAGAGGGTTTACAGAGCATGATAAAAGAAGGATTGCAAAATGTGCAGTGCCGGCATACGAAAACTGTGGAACAGAAAAACCTTTGCAGTGCTGGTAGGAAGGGTTTTGTTTTGCAACGGCCCTGTGCCTCGCAGGAGGCCCGTGGCCGGCTGCTGAGCTGGGTTTCACAAACACGCTGAGGCAGCATTCTTTATCTGCAGTAATGCTCAGTGTCGGCTGTGAAGGTCACCTTAACAAATGAACTTGCCTGGTGGAAAAAAACCTCCTCCACCAGTAAATTAGCAGGAAGGGACTGAGCTTGTTTTACGGTGCCCATTGCAATAGCCACAGACGAGGGCCATATGTACACTGGAAACAGCCTGTGGGGCTATGTGACAAGGAAGCCATTTCTTGTGCTGAATTTACAAACACAGAGGTTTTTCTCAGGTGGCTGTTTGATCTTTGGAGAAACACTATTTTGCACCTTAATTTTCAATAATCTGGTGACTTTTGACAATATTCTCCTATTAGATCCCTACAACAAAAACCTGTCTCACTTCTTGCATTGAACTGTGCTATAGAGAAGCTGTTGGTTATCCTGATCTCAAGGATTTACAGTACAATTCCCTAGGGAAGCCACTTACTTTCCCTTAGAGACATCATTTCTTTCAAAACTAAACAGGTCAAGAAGGCCAAGAATAAAAAGATGACAGGCTGGTGGAAGAGTCACTGAGTTGAGGAGGAAATGAATAATAAACCCTGTCAGTCACGTGGCAAGAAGATGAAGAAAATAATTATTTGCTAGTATCTCCAAATTTTACTGTATTTTAACTAGGAAAGAAGGATCTGAGCTGATAGTCTGTAATGCTACCATTTCTTACATTCACTGGGACTAATTTCTGGCTTTTGCTCCTCTGTAGCAACAGACTAACCATGCTCACACCCTGAATCAGGTGTGGCCCTGAAGTGGCTTTTCTTGGTACATTTTGAATCGCCCCTCAAGAGCAGTAATATTCTGACCCTTAAAAGAAATCTTTTTCAGCGATCCTTCCCCATTTCACTTTTCCTATCCCAAATCTTCTTTCCAAACCAGTCTTTCTGCTGCTTCTTCTCCCTGGTGTTGCTCCATGTCTTTGATGCACAGGGAAATGTTAGGGATAGGGTTCCTGCAGTCTGAAATGATTGCCTGCCTCTCTTCTCCAAAACAAGAATATTCATAACATATGATGTGGGCTGAAGGTTCAAAGATTATTATAAAGAGTACAGAAAACCCAGAATGCATGACATCAAGGGCTGAAGGATTACTGCAGCTTGAGCAAAAACAGAGAAACTTTGTCTAAAGCCAAACAAAGCCAAGCAGTGGGTAAAAGCCCTGACTTACTGATTGCCAAATGTCAGACATTTATTCCCCCTCCTCCTTTAGATGTTAACCAAGCACTGCTAAACTAAGTACAGCTAAACCATCGTAATGTATCAGAGATATTTTTATATTAACAGATGTTCTTCACTAATGTGACTTTAAAAGTAACCGTAACTGCCAAATTCATGTTTGGCCAGTAACTTTTATTTTAAGAACTAAGGTGAGTTTCTACCAAGTTTCTAGTGGTCTATCGACCAATTCACTTCTCTTTAAAGGTGAGGATTTAATTTGAACAAAATAGTTTCACACATTAAGTAATGTTAATTTAATCAGCAATATTACTGGAGAGAGACTGTAAATTATGAAATATGTTCCAGTAAAAGAACTTAAAAAAAAAATCCCTAACTAAATAGGCATTACATATGAAAATTCTGTTGGACGCAAATAGACAAAGGAAAAAAGAAGTTTTGACTTTCTATACATAATTGTGGCTTAAAATATGCTCAATCAATCAATTACAAATGTTCAATCTTCAAAGTTCATTCCTTTAAACAGAAACGTATATAAGTCAAAGACATATCTAATTACCATGTGTAGCATAAATATTAGGTTAGTCTAAAATTTTGTTAATTGTTTGACATGAAAGCAGAACTGGGCTTGGCAGTCAGGCAGAATTTGAGATGCCTGTCTTGTACAATACAGCAAAAAAAAGAGGTTAGGAGAAAATAAACTTTTATTAACAAGTTTTAAAAAAAGGAATCCATGTTAATCACTCCACTCTGAACCACCACAGACATTTCAACATAAGATATAAAATATAAGAAATTTTAAAAAATAGTGTGAGATAAAAAAGAACCAAAAAAGCAGCACCCCTCCTCAAAAGTAATGTAATACTATTGTTTACCATTGCTACAATTCAATGGCATTAAGAGAGTTACAGTTGCTGAGGACGTAGATTTCCCTTGCCTGGCTTCAATCCAGAGACCTAGAGCCCACCATGTTCAGCACTTGGCATACCCAGTGTGGCCAAAACATGTTCGTGCCACCTGAGGAACCAGGACCACTGTCAGCCCTACCAAAAGTGGTGTTTTGCCCCTACTTGTGCAGATCTGAATGGCCGCAGCAGGTGGAAGGCAGTGGAGAATCAGGCCCCCAAAGACACTTTTATCTGCTCGGGAAACGGCCACACACCTTTTCAAACACAAAGGCATTCCTGAGCCTGAATGAGGTTTCTGCTTGCTTTTAAAATCAAGGCTTTTATCAAGATTTAGAAACCTCTGGCTTCAACAGCACTATCCAAACAAGATATACCCAGCTTCACAGTTTTCGTGAATCGCACTCTACAGAAGACCGCTCCTTCAGGGTCAGCTATCACCTGCCATTTCCAGCTTTTCTTTCTGTCCAGTCCCTCTCACACTTGCACAAATCCAGCTGGGAGGCCCAAGGAAACCAGTCGTGTGACAATGTCACAGGTTTCATGTAGTCCTGCGAGATGATTATCCCACAGTGATTTCCTCTTGCAGCACTGTCCCTTGCATCTCCCTTTCGTTCATATAACAACTGCTGCCCACCCCAATGCCAGTGGTTTCACCAGTAGAGCTTTTTAGCATTGGCAAGACAGAAGAAAAATGCTGATTATGACTAATAGAACATGCTGGATCAGACAGAGGCAAAATTCAAGATGTTCAATAAGAGGTGGTGTTTCAAAAAGGCTTTCCTGGCAGCATTGTCAGAACAGCAGCAACAACCTCTTTGGCCAGCTATGGCAACTGCAAGCAGCCCTCTTCGGATGCTCTGATGGATGAGTGGTCCTAGTTCTTGCATTTCTGCAGATCCATGTAAGCTGAGAGGGCAACTTAGATCTCACAGGACATGCATTATTGACTTACTTGGTGGTCAGTTATGGCAGATGGGAAAACCCATGTGTTTTAAAATGGGAGGTAGTGAAATCTGACAATGTCACCCACACAGAACATATACAAGCACTATCTGATGAAGACGTCCCTTATCCCACTAGCATCCGTGTTGCTGGTATGGGTGCAAGAGACCTGCCAGGACATCCCATAGGGCCATGTCCTGGTAGGGCTGCAGTGCCGTGTCTGGTATTCTGGTGTAATTCCAGCGTGCATCGAGGCCTGTTTACAGTGCTCATGAAATTCCAGTCTACTGCTTACGCCACCTCTGCTCATTGCATTTGTTTCTGTGCACTGTGAAAATGTTGTCATTGTTGTTACTATTATTATTACTTATTATGATGCACTGGAGGTGTGAGTCTGAAGCGAAAGCCTCCTGGGTGCTGTGCTTTCTACCAGCTACGCTGAAAAATGCTGTTTACCACCAAGAGCCTGCAGCTCATCTCTGCCCATGAGGAGAATTGTGTTCCCTGACCATGTCCTGATTGCAGTTGAGGCAGAAAATGTCATTTTAGAACCCTAAGATAGCTACATTTCAGAGATGGAATTGCTTCTTTTTCACTGCATAAACTCAGAAAGTTAGGGGTATAAGCAGAACATAACTCTGACAATAAAAAGTCAAAGTCTTTCCCATATTCAATTACACGGCAATTTTGAAGCTGCTGTCTTGGGTCCTACGAGGCATGGCGCTCTGGTCCAGTGAAGAATTATTTCTAGCCTTGCAGGGTATGAACATGTTTGTGAACATACAAGGCTTTAATCTAATCAGTGATCCAGGACTGTACTTTGTCTTTTTCAGGCCCTAGGCCAATTTTATAACCGAGGAAAAGTGGTAAATATTTCCTTTGTTTCTGTTTTTCTTTCTGGCAGGCTACTTAGAGAATATAGCAGCTGTTTGAAGATGGCTGGAGATTTGCAATGCTGGTAAAATTTTGTTGTGGGGCAAGTGGACAGTGGTGCAGAGGAGGGCCAGAGGTCTGGGGCAGAGGAGAGGTGGTGTTCCTAAGGAGTGTGGTTTTCCACATGGCTAAAATGTTGAGTGTCTGCATTTCGGTACCACAACTGAGGCACTGCAGGCAACTAACACACACCGCACACATGCATACATGTACAAATGAACAAATGAGCATGGGGGAGACCATAGCATGATGAATGTGCACTCTTCAAGGATTTTTAAAGCATTGAGTAACGATCAGCTGCTAGGGGAATTATGCAGCCTGACCCTGAAACTAAAACTTTGAGCAGACTTGCCATGACAGCAAAAAGTGTCTCTGCTTGCTTTGTCATCCCTTTCTCATTATCGTCTTCAGACTGGTTACAGATCTGGCTATAAAATTTGAAAATTTCCTTAGGATTTGTAATTTACAGCTGCTGTTCGCAAAGATTCACTGTTATTGGAAAGAGATGGAAGTTGAGTGCACGGAAGGTGCACCTTGTGGTGACAGCCGCGTTTAGAGTTATCGACTGGAAGTATTTCATGCAGTGTACACAGTCAGGCACACCATGAGTCCTGGTTTTCTAGAGATTTCTTTGATTTGATTTAACAGCTCATTGCCCCTTTGGAACATATGCTGACAATGCCCGAGAATTTATTGCGTGCTCTCCCTTCTCCTCTGAATTTTTTCTTCTTCACAGGTTGAGCAAAAGGAATTTTGAGTAACTCCAGGTAGGACCTCAGTTCAGGCTAAAATATTGTCCCCTGGAGCTTCCTCAGAGGCCAGCGGCCTGTACTGGAGTTTCTACAGTGGGCAACCAGTGGCCTAACCCTGCTTGACACTGACTATTGAGAATGAAAAAAGGAAAAAAATACAGGGGTTGGAGTGGGATAGGGAAGGAAAAATCTTGGTCAGAAGTGCCAGGGCTCAGAGCTGGAAAGAGATTTTTACTACAAATCAGAAAAATTAAGCAAGGGTTGATTCCTGTGAGGTGCTCAGCGTGTTGGCCACAATCCAGTAAAACACTTAACGTTAAGAGTGCTCTGGAGAGTGCCATCAGGAACAGCCCGAGCACTAGGTACCCAGCAGGATCAAGCTCCAAAGGGGGATCAGACGTAAACCAGATGACATTATCTTAGCTTTGCCATATTAATAAGCTCTTTGCTTTGCATTGTAATCTCTCTCTTATTTTCCTTTCTTACTTTGTCTTTTCTATAAAACTATCCATATGTGCACTGGGAGAGGAGGGCAAGGTACGGAAATTGTCCCTTATCACCTTTTCACAAGCATGGACTTAAGGCAAGACCTAAGAAAACAACTGCTTGTTTTTTAACTTAAACTTAAATCAGCAATGCTTGGACAAGGACCATCAGGAGTTTGGAGCTGCTGAAGGAAAGAAAACACTGAGTCTGCCCTCTAACGAGCTCCCCAAAAGTGTGCTGAGTGTGTGTTTGAGAGGGTCAGTGCCTGCATTAGAGGTTATTAATTAGGGGTTTTTTTTTTGGATGGGGGCAGTTAGAATGGCTGAGCAGAGGCAACGGGAGGCAGCTCTGCCTGTTCATAAACTGGGCTCAAACCGAACAGAAGTGAGAGCGCTGCCATGCACTCATGCATCCACTGAGGTCACCTGCCAGAAGGCAGTGGGAAGAAAATAAAACCCTAGTTGTCACTTTGGTTGTTTTAAACAAGCTCCTGTCTTTCCACTTCTTCCTTTCCAGCACAGTTACAACTATCTCCAGAACTTCCTCAGACCTGCGATTTGCGCAGATGCCAGCTTTCACATGGATGTTTTTCAAACTGAGCACTCCCCGACTGGAAGCCATCCTAGCTGGAGCCCCTTCCTGCACGGAGGTAAGCAGCCAAGGTGGGACACGTGCCTCTGCCTCTGCACTGCTGGCACTGTTGACTTTCAAGACAGAGCTGTCTGGGCTCAAGTCCGAGTCTCAGAGCCTGAATTAGGGCAAGCCAGCTGGCTGCCAGACAGGTTAGGGGTATTTCTCCTGCACAGGCTACAGCCATCCCTTGTGCTGGAGCTGTGCATGCATGTGGGTTGTGCAGTGAGACTTCAGAGGAAATTTCTGTGATCATTTTAGCATTCGGGTAACTGGAAAAGAATCTGACAGAGGCACCAGGCCTTTGCTTTCATGACTGCCTTAATCTGCTCCCGGCCTTGGACAGAAATTTTAGATGAACTTAGCACATGTTCTCAAAGAGCTTTCTTTCTCAAAGTTATTTGTGCTGTGAATCCTGCACTGATGAATGATAATGTCAGTGAAATAGCCAATATAAATCCAACTTCGCTCGATAATCATTTTAGTAAGGATGCCTGATACTGTGTTTTTATTTAAGACATTGATGGTTGACTACCATGGCCGAGAACTTTTGAGATACATGGATAAAATAAATGCTTTTTTTTTTTTTTTTCCTGTCTCAGAAAGTGGTAGTGGGAATAAGAGGTAGCATTAATGCCCCTTCTTTTTCGTATTTATGTATCACCAAAGAAAATGCATTTCTTAGGTCTAGTTATGGACTTTTGGTCTAGGGGAAAGAGTTTCAGATGAATACAATTTTAAGAACTAAGACAAATAGTGTTATTGCTACTACTGGAAAAGTTTCTGGTTGGCAACCAAGCTATATTAACTATCATGTGAAAGTTTAGTCAATGGCACATGTAGCATAATGCCGAGTTATTTTGCCATGAAAAAGGTAAAAGCCTAGATAAGTTACCTTTTATTTGCCCCATGCTAAGAGCAGGTCCCTCAACAGTTACAAAAGCTCACAGTGTAGGTGCCGACTTGTTAAGTCATTGCAACTTGTACATTTCTGAGTCCTAATAGACTAGGAGCGAATGAAAGCAGTTTGGAGATAGCTGTCTACCAGACAGCACCTATGGCTTGGTGGGGAATTTGACAATAATTTTTGATCAAACAAGGAACAAACTGAAACTAAGCCATTTTTGTATTTGTGAACTGCCTGTTCCTCTAAAGTTTCCTCCAGGAAATACTCACATAAATGCAGTTATCACAGCTCGAGGAGGCACACGAGTTTGTGGGCAGCTATTTTGTTTGCTTTTCCTACACTTTCTGTCCATACGTCAGCCACAGGCAGAGCTAGTTCTGAAAACTGACAGGGAAAATTTTCTGGCTTCACTATAGCAGTTTGGGGCAGTGATCTGACTTGGGAGATGGGTCATGAGGACCCCAGAGCACCCACACTCAAGCATACAAGTCTTTCTTTCTGTCTGTCTTTCATGAGCAACTGGACAACACAATTAATTCCCCCAGGTGTCCATCTGTGATAAAAGTACAATTCAATTTTATATAGAACATTCTATTTGAAACAGAATATGAATGATAATGTGTGAATCAGGCCCAGCAAACACTGCAGGAAATACAAGGCAAGTGCTACTAAGAATAAGTTTATGATGAAGTTTGTGTCCAATGAAAATTAAACAATCATAGCAGCTCAAAGGAGCCAACTTCTAACCAAGAAGTTACTCTCTTATCATAATTTCCAGGGAAGCAGGACTTTCCTATTTACATATTGTATAGAATAATAGTCAGAACTCAAATACAGTGTAATAAATAATTTGAACTTAGACATTTCATGGGTTACATCAAAGAAATGTACAGATGCGACCTTTCAAAAAAGTTTGCCCATCACATCTGGTATGAATGTGTATTGTCATATACTTTTTTTGTTGAAAGTCCTAGTGACATCAGCATGTTTCAGTTACTTGTTTAGACTTCTGAGTAAGTATTTTGATTTCATCAGTATTTAATATTCTAGTCCCAAACTTTATTTTCCACTTAATTCAATTACAGAACTTTTCAACAGTTTTGATTTCAACAAGTGCATGATTAAATCAGTAATTTAAATAAATCAGCACATCAAAACTAAAAGTTGAAATCAAGATTCATTTAAAATGAGCATCCGCTAAAGAATTTTGCATGATCTTTCATCTACTTTCATAATGGTTTTGGTCTAGACTTCACTTTACTGCTTAGAAATGGAGGAGTGTATCTACTCAGCAAGATCTCTTCCAATGCTGTCAAACATTTCTTATTTTCAAAGACTGACTAGCCAAGTTTTTGTTGATGACAAGGCAAGTGCAGAAAATCCCCTCATTTGCATAGCAAAAGCATTCATATGAAAGCATGGTTGTCATAAAAGTAGATTTTAGGTATGTTTTCTTTTTTTACTTATGCACTTCCTATTTCCTTAACTAATTGCTATTTATCCTTAAATTTTGAGTTTTCTCTTGAGTTCCTTTAGATTCTTTTAATGATTGGAAAATTCCTTGGTTAGGGTTCTGATTTTCTGTTCTATTATTTTATTTTATTTTATCTTTACATAATCTACACATTCTGAAAATACAGATAGAATGACTAACACTCCACCAATCTTCTTATCTTAGGCAACTAAAAATTATATATTTCTATTAATTTAAATTGATGTCTATGATCAGAATCAATTCAATAATTCATCCCTAGAAGGTACATCATCAACTGCAAAGTCCAAAATACCACCCCCATTCTCAAAATCAAGAAAAAACAGCTCACTAAAAGTCAAAAGTAATGTCAAAAGCATAGACAATATCACAGGTAGAGGAAAAAGTCCCACAATTTGATACTTACAGAGTTTCTTAAAATTTATCCACTTCTTTCCAGCTGCTGGCCGGAGTATGGCTGTGCATGAGACAGAGACACAAACAGTACATCCTTTGTTACCTGCCTGCATGGCTATTTGAAGTCTGCTAAAGAGCAAACTTCTGAGCACTTACATAATGACAAAGCAACATGAAAGGAAAACATATACATGATTTTGTGTCAGTTTTTTTTTGCTTTCTGGACAGCAAATCCCATGAAGATCATAGTGTAGAATATTTTTTTGCTATTAGTATTGCTCACTTTGAGTTTTTATAGCTGCTTGGAGAACAGCATCATTGTATTTGATTTCAGCTAATCAAGCATACAAATGAACAGGAATGCAGACACACAGCAGTGTAAAAAACACAGAAGGAAGTTTTTTCAAACAAAATCCCTCTATTAGGCAGTGATTCCAGTGATGCAATCAGAATAGGAAGGAAAGTCTGTGTTGCTTCACTGTTTTGTTTGGATTTTGGGGTCCAGTGCTAACTTGTGATAATATTTCCATTCGTAAGTGTATTTCTCTGAGGGCAATCCAAAAAAGTGACTGTGATGAATCTAATAGGAAAAATATCCCATTGAACTTGCTAAGTTTTTCCATCATGAGTGACCATTACAGAATTACCCCACTCAATTATCTTTCCTGTGTAGTTCAGTAGCTTTTGGCTAAGTTTGTTGCTTTTTATCAAAGACCAATAAGTGCACAAAGTGGATTCAATAGAAATGTAATTACAGAGAATTTCAATAACTGATTCATCCCTGTGAGGAATTTAAGAGTTTTTAAATAAGAGAATGGAGTGAATATCGTAAATGACCAAAAAGAAGCACTGCAAGATATGTCAAGGATATAGAGTTGGTTGCGGGGACACCTAGATCTTTACAGACAAGCCCAAAGCCTACTGCTGCCAAGAGGAATTTTGGATCTGACCTTAAATGTTGTGAGATGTCAATTACATTTGTAATCCAAAGATTCAACTCTCTATAACCTCCACAGTTCAACAGTTAAAACAAACATGTCCTCTCTACAGACATGACTTATCTGATTGGCCCATGACACCACATAATTCTAAACAGGATTTTCCAGGTGGTATGAACAGAGAACTGTATCGTCTTTCTGGGTTTAGGTAGCATGGGAGAGAAAGGCCAATGGAGGCAGAAACGTTAGCTTGAGCAAACTAGATTTTCCCTTATGTTTCCCAAACATAAAATGCATAGCAACAATTTTGCAAAATGAGCAAATTCTTTTCATAAAATGTAAAATTGATATTGAAGATTAAGAAGTTTCCCCCCTTCTGCAAGAACATGTCACTCCTCTCACCATATGTAAATATATGTTGTTCATTTGTTCATTGTTTGTCCCTGAGACCTACTCATCACTTTGAAGTGATCTTCAGAAGATGCTAAATTTTGTCTGCTGTAACCACATTATAGGGCATTACTCATTTTATAGGTTGTCACAGATGATGGAAAAGTGGTATTAAGTTTTTAACTAAGTCTAGATCACAGAAAAGCACTGAAAAATAAGTACTGAGCTTATTATCTTCAGTTATACTAGTTGCTTAAGTATATTGACGTCAGGGAATGTTGTAAAGATGGCCAAAGCCATAAACACGCATTTTCTGTAAAGATACCAGAAAAACTCTTCCCATTATCTATTATTTTCCTGCCTGTTTCTGGTACCTGTTGCAAATTGCTTTACTCAATTTCAAAGATGAATGCAGTACTAAGTTTAAATTTACTTGAAGCCTTCAAAGATTACCTATTAAATGTTAGTGCTACTGGTATGCCCAGTGAATTCATGGGTTGTGGGTGTCTGTGGGCTTTAGGGTAGCCCCAGAGATGCATATAATTTCATAGTTTGGTTAATTTCTATTGTAGCACAGCCTGAGGTCCCCTTTGGCTTGGATGAAATATAAAATCTGTCCCAGTGATGGAAACTCATCACCAATAGTCTCAAAGGCGGTAACTTAATCCAACCGTCTACTCCACTGATATAATTAGGAATGCACTTTGTCAGCCTTTGAGGGTTTAACTACAGCTGGCTGGGTTCAAGGCAGCCTCAGAAACCAGTCTGTTCTTAGTAACATCATCTCCTTCACAGAATTGCAGACATACTTTCAGCAGATATACCCAGCTAACTATTGAATGATGTTTTTCCACCCACTTATGCCGTGGTCAATGTCTTTTTCAGTATAACTGAAGCGCTGGATCAATGCCACAGAATGATTCAGAAACCAAAGGCTGAATTGACAGCTCAAGAATAAAGGTTATGAACCTTATTTACAGTGTTTGAATGTGGCTCAATTCAGCCTCTGAACACCATCATATTCCTGATCCAGCTGATGAGATTTAGTTAGCAAAGAGATTCTAATGGATAGTCAGACGCTGACTGGCCTATCTATTGTTTAAGAAAGAAAAGATATTTTAGGCTCTATTCTCTAGGAAAATCAGAACTGTACTCTTCATTTGGATTAGGGGAAAAAATCTAACAGAATAAAAATTTAAAATCTTCTTTAAATTTATTCATCAGGACTACTTCTGACTCCCTGCTGTACCTTTGACCCTTCTGCTGGAGTCTGCAGGGATTCAGATAAATACTTTCACAGTATTGTCAATAAGCTTTTCTAACTGAATATCACAAGCACCACTCCTTTTTCATGTGTTTTGCTGTGGTAGGAATCTGATTTCCACAAATGAATGAGATATTCTGTTATGGTTGTTGGATAAAGTTTCCCCTCTAGCCTGCAAAATATTGGAGAAAAATGCAGTAGAATTTTCCACATATTTACTTTAAACATCTAAACCTGAAAAGGCCTAACCTATTAATCAGCAGAGTGGCCTGTTCAGGAAAAAACATACCTTTTTTTTTTTTTTTTTTCTTATCAGTCCTGAAGCATTAGTCTAAACACTTTGAATTCCAGCCTTCAAGGTTCCACCTTCAGCCGTGTAGGCGGGCTGGGCACGGGGTCCCCCGGGCCAGAAACCCTGTAGCTGCGGTAGCGCAGTGCTGTGCCTGCTTATTGGTTTGGGCAAAATGCTGTGCTAACATCGCTGTGCAGCTCATGGACACAGGCAAAGAGAAGCTGCAGCTCATGGACACAGACATAGAGAAGCTGGAGCTGCTTGGGCCCATCCCATAAAACAGTATCCTGAATTCCTGTAATTGTTACATGGTAATAATGAAATTCACTAAAGCTGTGGATTTATTCCCTTGCTGTTAAACCTTACAATGTCAGACTGAACTTTTTGGTTTTTTTTTTTCACTGCTGTATTTGGTTCCTTTTTACCTGTACTATAGATTTTCAGTAGGTGTCAGGATACAGGCATCACAACTGGGCCATATATACACATAGTCCTATATCTGAGAGCAAAAAAAATGGCTGTGAATTAAGTAAAAAACCAATACATCTCCTTCTTGCTTCAGTAAGTCTCCATGTAAGTAGGATAAGGTTAAGTGTGAAAAGTACAACTTACTGCATTCTCAATAGCACTAACTGTTAATTATAGACATCATCATTACCCACAGGAATATCATACCCCATACCCCATGTTTGAATCTGGAAAGAGAAAATGGGCCTCCAAGGACATTCTATGGCAATGATCTCCCCATACAAATGTGTGATTACTTACAACTGCAGTGACTCTCTGCTGCACAGCACATAACATAATTAACTGCAGTTTTACTTGTGTTCAGTGTAGACTGAGGCAAGCTGATTCGGTTTGCATGGTCTTGCTGCATTGCTGAGTGTGGTGCACACAACTTCAGGCCTGGCTTAGCTAAGTTGTATACAGAAAAATCAGTAGCTAAAAAAAGCTATAAGAGCTGGAGTCTATTAAGGATGAAATGCATCTTGACCACATAAAACAGCTGCAGAGTCAATGTCCCTCCCAAAAATCTGTGGTGTGCTTCCTAAATACAGAACATGGAGGTCCCATATGTTAAAGAAGGCTTTTCAAAAATTGACATAGTCGTTTCTTTTGTTTGTTTATTTTTTATTGCCACTCTTTGTTAGAGGCAACAGATTGCTTGAAGAAATACACTTGAAGAAGATTTCAGTTAATTTTTGACTTGTGGGCTGTCGTTCTAATGTTTGCCATATATTCTGTGAATTGCCAATGATACATGGGTAGCCTCAAGCTTCATGCTCCATCTATGGACTTGTGCATATTGTACACACATGTAAATAAGCGTAAACTGATATTTCCAGAAATGTCACATTTGCAGTAATGTTATCCTTAAATTCTCATGGTTTAATCGCTTTTTCTAATTGAAAGAGAGAAGGAAGGAAGAAAGCAAGCAAGACAGCTTCAGGGGTTGCAGTAGATCACTGGGGATTATGAGGAAACTCATCCTCCGACTGGAAGATGTAAGAAGGATCTTACACAAGGGGGACATAATTGTTTCAACAGGAGTCTAAAGACCTCCACATATTTTAAAGATCCCTCTCCTTTGCTTGGCCAGCTGTCTCTGCTTCCTTCTGCCCACCCTCTCTCCAAAAGTGAGCACTTTCAATGTGAAATTCTGCTGCAGCCTGAGTACAAAGGCTTCCCTTGTCTCTGTTCATCAGGATAAGCTTGCTGTTTCCTTTCACTTCCTTGCATGTGCATGACCTGGGCACCATCTGGCCCAGAAATGCCCAAGGACACCCAAACCTGCAAAACATTTTCAGAGAATGCCCTAGGCTCTCCTACTCCATATTTCACCTGGAACTATGGCAAAGATTTTATATTCATCTCTGATACATCCAGACAAACAATCAGAAATTGAGTTTTCAAAATATTGGAATAATGGAGGGAAATATTGCAAAAGGAAGACAGTTACCATTATGTTTTAATTATCTAAGACTTCATACCGCTGTCTTATTTTGCAATAATCCTATTAAATAGAAAGTCAGCCTGAGCTGAGACCAGAGATGGCATAATCAGATGATGTCCTGTAAGCAAAGTTAAAGATAAAAAAATCTGATGACTTGATCCTGTTTCTGCTGAATTCCGAGGTAATACCTCCATTACTGCATCTAAATATCCATTAACTCGGTCCATGTGTATAAACAAGGCTCATATCCCACTTGGTGTTCCATTGCTGGATTTATTATTGACCTTTTATTACACTACGACAGGAAAAAAGACAGCGTTTCATGTTAGACTGAATGCTACAACTATCAAGTTCTTGCTCTTATACAAATGTTAACCTTAAAAAGGATGTTACATTCTCACTTTTAGATTCCCTCTTGACCACTGGGTATGATCATCACTGGGCCAGAAAATAAGCCTAGAAGATGTATTGTTCTGAGCTTTAATTAGCCAGAGAAAGAGAAATGGATAGGGAGGAGGCTCTCCATTGCCATACCTAGAGTTTGTGTGGACTAACCCTGAATCTAGGTTACTGCAGACTCTCTGATGTTTGCAGGGCCATAGTTAGCGAGGAACCCGCTACTCAGTGAGTCAAGTTCAGGCCTTGTATGAATTTGTTATTCCCTGCCCAAATCTGTCCATTGGGAAGCTAATATTTTTCTGATTAACTGTAGTAAAATACAAGTACTTACAGCTCAAGAGTTTTTTTCAATCTCTGGTAGCAAACTGTGAGAGTGACCTGATGTCTGATGTCCTGAGTTTTCACCCACAGATGTTTAAAACACAGCTTGCCTCTTGCTTTACTTGCCTTTCAGCTGGTAAATGATGTCAACCCAGCTGGACTTCTACATCTGATACAGATTTCCAAGATATACTCCCTTCTGTCTCTCCGCGCTGGTAGGGCTCTTCTACCCTCCACAAAAAAAAAAGATTTATCGTCATTATTTTGCTCATTATATGCTCAGAGCAACTTCCACAGAAAGAAATACTATAAAAGGCCTGTATAATCCTCAGGTAGAAATTCAATAATGGCAACACTTAGTAGCAGAGATTTCTGCCTTTCTTTTGTTCAGCATTCTTCTGTCTAAACATCCAGCATAGGTCCATTCTAAACTGGATGATTTTGCAAATCTGAAAATCCCACAGGCTTACAGTAGCCAAATGTTACACACAGCATTCTAAATAAGAAAACATAATAGTCTTCAAACGAACAAGCTGATAATAGGCTCCCTGCTCCAGTGTTTGTTCCACTCTCCTCAGAGACTAGAGACTCCATCAGTGTCTGGAAAGTTAACAGATACAGACAGGGGAAGAAATGCTTTAAAGAGAAGGAGGATCTGTCACAGAGCATCAGTCTTTCCTTTGCATTAATTACAAGGGATGCTAACTCAAGCAGTTCTGCTGACCTCTGCTAAAACAGTCCTTCAGGGTAAGAGGGGCTCTTTTTCAAACTATTTCAGCTTTTAACTTCAAAATCACCACTTAAATGTCCTTCCAAAACCCATTGCCACGTGTGTCTGGTGGGACTTGAGGGTCGACTGTAAATGGCCCCACCATACAAAATCCTTTGGGAGGCATTTCTTTTCTCACTCCAACTCCTATTATTTGCACACAAAGAGGAGAATTGGGTCATATACCTGTGAAGGTGGTCTTTCTCCTGTCCTTTGCTCCCCTCTTCCTCCCATCCCCTCTGGAGTCCCTGGCATATACAATGAGACTTGGAAGACCATGATGGGGGCTGTTTCCATGGAAAGAGGAAGAAGTATACAAGCAAAGGGGCCAAAACCCTAGATAGGACGCCTGGCTTCAGTTACCAGCTCGGGACGTGACTCTGGACACTCTTCTCCAGGATTTTCTCCTGTGCTCTTTTAACACACTCACCATGGAGATACCTGAAGGCTGCACAGAGCATGGTGGACGTGCTGCCTGGCAGCCTTGCTTTGTCACATGACCTGGCCAACTGGAGCAAAACACCACAATGGGCCAAGTGGCTGCTAGTACTGTGGTTAACCAAAATCCAGGATGTTAACTTGATTGTTTGCTATGGATACTCCTCACTATTTCAGGATGTGATTCTATATTTGTACCTCGCTAACCAGATGCTTTTCAGATACTGTCCTAGCTACGACTTTTACTAGTGTTCCATGGTCATGTCTTGCAGTTCCCACCACTGCACATTTTCCACACATCTACACTGAATTATTTTGATCTTCTGTGCAAAAATAACACTTTACGGTTCTTGGTTCCTGGCTGCTTGTTATGCCAGTGCTGTCAGTCTGCCAGATGCAATCTGAATGTATCTGTGCAGGGCACCCAGGGCTCTTAGGTCCTACATTTTTTTTTTTGCGGGCAGCTCCAACCCTAGTGTAATCAGAGATAAGTGACTTACTTAGTTAAAAATGAATGGGGCAGCTGGCTAAATGCTCAACCAAACAAAATGATCAAAGGGACAGTGCCAGATGTTTTCCATCAGCTCTACATATGGAGGTACCAGGGAGAGCAGCAGGAGCACCAAACTAAAAAGAAACCAGAGAAGCCAACTCTAGTTTCAACCATAACATGAGGAACTGGCTATAAATACTACATTCCTCTGTGAGGCTCCCAGAGGACATTCTGTAGGTATTTCTAAAAACTACAGGAAAAGCGTGTCTACTATTGTCTGTCTTTGTTATATGTATCCTCCCGGTAAATGTTCTATAAAGAATTTTCATTCTTAGCATCTATAAAAATATACCTTTAAAAATAATATTTTAGAAAGCTACTAGAAATTATAAAAAGTGTTTTTTTCCACTAAAAGTATTTTTTTTTTGCTGAACTTGTGCCGGTATAATCTTTTCCTAGACTATTGTTTTGTGTGGTTTTCTTTTACCACTTTTAGTACATTTTAAAATTATAATTTTAAAGGTTTTGAGTCCAAGTTACTGCAAGAGGCCCAAGTCATTTCAAGATTTACTGTGGAAAAGGAACCAGCTTTTTATTTTTGTCTTCTGGGGAAGTTTATGGTAGAGTGAGATAAACATCCAAAATAGTTAAGGTTGTTTATCCTACATCACTTAGAAGACATTCTTGACATCACTTGTATACAACTGAGCAGGGGAGCTGCTCAATCAGTGCTGACAGAAATTAAACCCAGATCACCCAGCCTCAGGGCATACAGTTCTTACTTCAGTGTGATAAAATCTGCTTCTGTTGGGATTAAAACAAGCCAAATTTTGGTGCACAAGGCCTCCTCTTCCAGTTTTATTTCAGTCATTATTTCAGGACATTTTGTCTCACCATTATATATATCTCTGTAGTATCTTGGGGCTCGCAAGACGGGATTAATATTGCAAAAGGATCTGGTGCCACGCTTGTCCAGTGTAATGACTTTACTATTGGCCCCAAATCTGCAAGTCTTAGACTTGGACAGTAGGGCTCCTGGAAACTACCAGCAGATAATTCAAGGCAACATAGAAACTTTAGAATTTTTTCCTGTTCTTTTTTGACTCTACAGTTTAATGATACCTGCTTGAAAGTCACCCCCTGACAGCAGCAGGAGGGGTGACTTCATGCTGAACATGGAGAGATTGGAAAGGCATTTCCCTGAAATAACTGGAAGTGCCCTTGGGTAGGGGAGAAGCTAAGAGGGGTTCTTGCCTGTGTTGTTCAGTGGTGCTGAAATCCACTTGGTCCTTTACACACGTATTTGGTAGAATATATGCCACTCTTTGAGTGAGTATTGATTATGAAGATGTTTATTCCGTGTCTAAAAAGCTTGATATGCCCTTTAAAAGCTGCTCTAAACCCATTCTGCAGAAACAAAGCCTGTCAACGTGCTTTTTCTTTCCTCTGATTCTTATCTTACAGACATACAAGCGTAAGGCGCTCATTGCAGTGGAAATAGCTGTGTTTGTAGCACAGGATGAGTTCTTTGCTGGTGGGATATGCTAGTAACAAATGGGCTGAAGAGCTCACTGACTCTCATACTTGAGTCAAGGAAAGCTTGAGCATGACTCACTTAGGAATGCTTTGTACTCTCCTAATTGCACAATTACCTTAGAGAGCTCACTGGCCATTTGGCATAGAGGTCATGCCTGTTTCCTCTGAGCACAGGAATAACTCCTTCCAGCTTCTCCTAGCAGGATAAAAAGGAGATGTGAGGAAGATGTGTGGCCATGGGCCCACTTTTCCTCTGTATAATCTAGGAGTGGTAGTTGTGCACAGCTACAAAGTCCTTCATTCTCTGAAATGAAGATGGAAAAGTTGACCTTTACTGAACATAAATTAGCACTTTTGCCTTTACACTAAGACAGTATCTGCACTGAAAGGGACAGTGTGATATTCTGGGGTGTTCGGTACCAGTACTTGTGACATCTGAGTTCTAATAAATGGAATTAAAAAAAAGTGAGGGGGGTGCCACAAGAATAGGAACCTTCCCCACCGTACTTATGTGCCACAGAGTTAGTCTAACTGGCAAGCAAAGGAAACAGTGGTCTCCAACACCTTGCTCTCAAAAGCAATAAGTAATAAAAGATATGAATAATATAAATGCAACAAAAGAGAAGTGAAGGGACCTGAATGTCCCATGAGAAAAAGGGAAAATGAGCTTGCTAGTTCCATGAACGGAATTAAAGGAAAATTTGGCTGGATAATTCTTCTGGACCTCTAGCAAACTCAATAGCGCAGTTTTCAGGGCTCACCCCATGTGTGGAACTGGTAAAGTAAGTAAGTCTGCAAGATGGAACAAAAGGAGAAAGATAGAAATGAATTATATAGATATCTGAGGAAGAGATATGTAAGTGTAGCTATCTTTAGTCCCCCTGATGCTCTCTTGTTCTGGAGAACGGCTGGAATATGTGGTGCCTCTTCTTAACCTATTTAGTAATGTAAACATAAGATAAAATTCTCCTTTGCAGATTGGTGACGGCATCACTGCGTAGTCAAACTTTCATCCCACTTTCCCTTTCATTACAGTTATGAATTTATCATCCTTCATTGCACACTCATGCAAAGCACATAAAGCGTATCTTCTTCTGTCCATCTCCCAGCCCACCAGCTAATACTCCCTAACATATAATGAGGTATATACACTCTCCTCCTACTGGCCCTACGAATGAAAATACTTGTGGCTGCGGTAGTTCATGCTGATGCTAATGCTGCCAGTGTGTGTTTTAGACATGCGCACAGGATGTCTGCCTGA
Source organism: Tetrax tetrax (assembly GCA_009806455.1). Classification (NCBI taxonomy): domain Eukaryota; kingdom Metazoa; phylum Chordata; class Aves; order Otidiformes; family Otididae; genus Tetrax; species Tetrax tetrax. The sequence continues at coordinate 188,229 of WHYT01015594.1, read as the reverse complement.
CTGGCCCTCCAGGAGTTGTAGATGGATGTGAATCCAAGCAGTCTGATGGATCTAAGTTATGGTATTAGTGTAAACTTAGGTGTCCATGAGCTTCTCAGCTGTGTACTTGGATTGGCAAGAGTGTTTAACATTACTCATTTGTTTAGAGGTTCATGATGGCTGCTTAAAGCTTTCCTTTTTTATCAGCGTCTTTTTAAATAGTGGGAAGCAGAGTAGTTTAATGCCAGCTGAGGCTGCATTAGCTTCCCCTTTCTGTGAGAAATTTCTGCTTAGAGATTACTAAGTGAAAGAGAAAACAGAGCTGGAGAAACACTCACACTCAAGCCTGGCTTGGTGAGTGGAGCTCTTCTGCTGATATAAATGGAGCATCACTCCAAAGCAAGAGAAAAATTTTGAGGAGAGGAAAGAAAACGAAAGATCTTGTTTCCTAAGCTGAGAGACAACTGATCAGCAGTTTATCAAATTAAGGGCTAATATACAAGACTAATTCTAGTCTCATAGATAATATATCTGAAGTATGGACTTCATTAGAGCTACTTCTAACTAAACCCAATCAAATTCAGAGGAAGCCAGGCTCTAGGCCCCCACTGCTTTTGTTATCAAACAAAATATAGACAACACCTTGGTTCGTTCTACATTTTTTTCAAATCACTCTCCTGAAGAGTCAAGCAATTAGCATGCTGTAGTGCGGGTGCCTGCCCTAGGGATCAAGGAACACCAGACAGAGTCTATAGTAAAGCTTCTTGCATTAGGACGGTGGCAGAGGAAACAGAAAATGCAGTCCAGGAAAGAGCTCTTAGAAGATGAAGTAGGGATTAAGCCAGGGTCTATTTTACCATTTGCTAAAACACTCAGTGCATTTGCCTTCATGGATTCTGCATTCCAGAGGACTGCATGCTGGGTTAATAAAAACCCGCTCCTGAGCAGGCTTTGGAAAATCAGACTGTCACTCACTGCCCATATGGCAGAATTTGGCTATTGCTTAGACAGCTGCAGGAAGTTGAGGGCAAGAAAGGGAAGATAGCACCAAAATCTTATGGACACATTGACATTCAGAGAGACACATGGCTTTGCCTCACGGCAAGAGCTTCCAAAATATGTTCCTCATCAAAATGCCAGGATCCTCTTTTCTTTTTTTTTTCTTTCAGGACCTGCAGTTTGCACTTCTGCTTTTCGTAGGTGATACGTCTGTGATTTAAACCCTCATACACCCCAGGCTTAAGTTTCAAGAGCATTTTAAAGTAATTAGCACACCTACAAGAAAAACAGCAAAAGACCACATTTCCGCAGCTCACAGACTCAAAGGGAGTTTAGCCTTCTTCCTTGAGGAAGAAATGACATGGTCCCCAGTAACCCAACGCCAAACCACTGCTCTCTGTTTTGAGTAGCAAATACCATTCTTACTGCATCTGAAAACCCAGACTGTGTTTCTTTTCTTAACATGAAATTGTGTATTTTGGTACTGCTCTCAAACACCAGCTTAACAGAACAAAAGAGTTATCTTTATGAGACAGCCAGGGAAATACACAAAGAACAGGAAGATGCAGCTAACCTAAATAATGACATTGAAAACAAAATAGCTATCAGGCTATAAATAAACAATATGAAGTAAATATCATTATTTTCATGAAGAGAAGACACAGACTTAATTTCTGAGGATAAAGACATCTGCTGTTTCCTCAGACTTTAGTTCTCATTTTTTTCAGTCAAGTCACAGAATAACATTTCCTACTTTCTTCAACTTTTTGCAGTATGAACTTTCATGCTACTTCTTTTGGAGAAAATTGCAAAAGCCTGACACTTATCTTTAGGAGAAAGGTCAGATTTTTCTAAAACAATAAAATTGCTATTTTTAAACTGTGCAAAGACATGCATTCTCACACTGCAGGGAAGTAAACATACACATAACTGCATTAATTAACACAATACTGCAACCCAAAAGGATTTTCTTATTTAGACGAAGTCCTTAATGATGCATTTACCCATTGTGCGCATGTGGTTGTGCAAAGCAGCAACTGCAATTTCACAAAAAGGCAAGGGCTGATCCTGACCTGGCGGGCAAATGGGGAAGGAATTAAATAATCCTCTATACTAAAGCCAGAATCAACTTTCTGAGCGCCAGACTCAGTCTTCTCACTTTCCATAATACAGTCCTAAATGACCTGAGCAGAAGCCTGATTCACGTGCTTTTTTTTTTCCTGGGGATTGTCTTGTTGAGTATCTTGGGCAGGAAACTGGCCTGATCTGTTGACTTACAAGATTTAAAATAAGCACTCGCATTTCCCCCTCCCAATCCTGAACAGCAGCACAGGGCTGAATCACTTCCCCGGCGGAGGCAAGAAACATGCGAGAGCAAAGTGCTCGTGAAGTGGCCGAGCGACCAGGAAATGCTCGCAGGCTGACATACAGTCAACAAAAACCATGACCGACCCCGGCGAAACATCAGGGCATGGTACCGGTCCCCATCCCTCAGGCTTTACCTGCTGGTGGGCGAATGGCTGTGGGGGATGTCCTGCACAAAGCTCTGCTCCATGCCTGGGATCCTGGCCGGGCTGTGGGGATGATAAGCTGTCAGGACCACGCTGCCCGAGTCCTTCATCTCCATGGTCAAAGGCACATGTCGGCCCCGCTGCCGGTGACAAAGGCAACCGGGGTGTGCCGACGGGCCCCAACGGAAGGGCAAGGGGTCCTGTCACAAGCAGGAGTGCATGGCCTGGCTCCGTAGCAGCCTCTCGCCACCGTTTGCTGTCAAGAGAGCTGTGTAACTGAGACACGGCTCCTCTCCCTGTCAGGAAAGATGAATTAGCATATATTCAAAAACACCGCCCACAAAACAACCCATGGGGAAGTTACTACGTTCCTAGGAAACTAGAAACCTGAGATAATCCTGCATAGCACCGAGTGACCACCAGGAAAACTTCTTGCTTGCTCTTTTTTTTCTTTCCTTTTCAGAGCCAATTTCTTAATACTCCTCCAGCTCCTGAAATAGGCTCAACTAAGTGAAATTATTTGCCGATTAAGCAGCAGGACGAGTGGAGAGCACTACTCAAACACAAAACGTGGTTTGGCAGAGCAGGGAGTGACATTTAAGCTGTCTGCATGAGAGATTCAGAAACCAGGATCTGCTCTCTTTAAATCATCAGGGAGCAGGAACCTTGATTTCCTACATGCTGGATCATTTCTGTGTCAGGGAACTGTGCTTGCTGTCTCCTGAAAATAGATTAAGCTTTCGTTTTGCCTGATACGGCTGTGTACACGTTTAGAAAGGCACTGGGAAATGAGCAAATTACTTTTACAATGGTGTGCATTCATCTGGAGCAGTCCCATAAATAAATGCACCCTGAGATGCTTGATATGTTTTCATGCTTGTGCTTGATCTTTGTGCGATAATTAAATGTTTTAGCTCAAAAGGAAACTGTCAATCAAAATTATCAGGGTCCAGTTCTGGAATAACACCCAGAGAAAACTCTGCGGACAAAATGAGAACACTTACAGAGTCCTTTGTTTTCCTCTTCCACTTCTTCAGTATTGGGAGTTTTTTTTTTTTAAAAGAAGTTTTTCTGATAAATGCCTAATCCTGCCAAGTATTGTCCTGCCTGCAAAATCCTGGGGAGAATGTTCCCTCATTTCACTCTACGCCTGTTTTTCAGCCACAGCTCCCTGAGAGCCTGGTAAGGATGTGGGTTCTCTGCAACTTTGCCACAGCTGCAGATGCCTTCCCCAGCACAGGTACTGTGCGAAACGCCCATCAGGCTCCTCTTCTGCATCCCCCTTGAGCGAAGGCGCTCTCCCTAGCACTGCTATAGGGCTGCCTGAATTACACTGTTGGCCTCTTCAGCTGGTGAAGGTTTTGAAGGGCACAAAAATGATTTGTCTCATCGCCCTCACCTTCCCCCTAGGCTCTGTATCCTGTCTGGAGGGGCAGGACCGTTTCGGTCAAATATGTTGCTGCGACTCATGTAGGCAATGCCCAAGTTAATTTTAAATTAGTCAGCATAGGACACTGATAATGGTACACTTGGCAGCAATTCTTGCCAGACTCACCCAGGAAGCATAAATATTTGAACATGCGGAGCCTCTAGGCTTGCTCTTGCTATGCTGTTAACATGTCCTGGATTAAATATTTTAAAGCCAAGTTGCACAGGATAAAATGCTGTGGTTGCTTCCATGGCAGGGTGGAGGCCCTCTGTGAGCCACCATGCAGCCATGTACACATGTTAGAAATGAAGGAGAAAGATCTAAGCTAACTCTTGAAGGATTGCCTACTGCCCATGGCATCAGGACTGTATCTCATGGTGCCTCCAGTGAGGACTAGGGTTAATGCAACAACCAGTAATGACCTCATTGTGCTGTGTGATTACTGGGGTATTCAGGAGAGGGACAGGGTCTGAAAAATTAGGATGGATGCCATTATGGATCTCATATTAAAACTCTGTGGAGCAGTGACTAAATGCCAGGTTGATGCCTGGCTGCTGGATGACCAGGGATGCTGCTGCCAATGTAATTTTTTTCCCTTCTTAGCCTGCCTTTATATTCCCCTTCCTAGACCAGAAGGTTAGTACTCCACTTCTCTGATGAGGGAGAGTAAATTATAAATATAAATTTATATTTGGCAGAAGTGCAAATAGATATTTTGAAAATTGGTCAGTCAGAATACACATACCAAATGGAGAGCTAAAAATTTCTAAAAATAAGTTTTTTAATACCTGCTGATGCCCTTTAAAGACATTCTCCACAATTCATTTCAAGAAACTAAACATGTGAGGAAATACACATTGTGGAAGGCTCCGAACACCATCAGGAATGGAGTAGGCATCCTTTAGGAGATCAGGCTGCAGACAAAGTATTGACTGCAACTCCAGGAAAGTCTTTTTTTTCTCCCCTTCCTAGCATCATAGCACTAAGATTTCTCCAGGTCTATCAGACCACAAAATTATAATTATATGCTTTAGACTATGTGTAGACAAAGTCCACAGTATAAATACCATGTCTTTTTAGTATTATTTTTATTTCTTCTTTTCCCACAATAAAAAAAATAATCAAACATCATATAACTTAGAAAAGAGTACAGTCACCCTCTCAATAGTAAAATGCATATAAAAAAAAAGAGGCCCACTCTTATTAAATGGGATTTTCTCTCTCAGAAAAATAAACATGGAAGATTTTATTTGGAGATTTATAAAGTGCTGGTGCACAAACTAGAGGCTTGTATGGAAATGCAGACTATTTGGCACAAGTACAAATAGATATTTTGAAAATTAATCAGCCAAAATACATACATCAAACTGAGAGCTAAAAATGTTTATATGCATAATGGCTCTTGGGGTTAGACATCTGTATATTATTGAAAACCAAAAATGATGCTAAATCAACTAGAGTTACACATCAGCCATTAAAAAAAAGGTTTTAACTGGAATAGTGATACAACCGTAAGAAAAGTGTACAAGGCAACACAGGCCAGATTCCTCCTTCAGTTCTGTCTGTGCAATTCTACTAGTTAAAGGAGAATTTATTCTCCTGATTTCTAAAGAAGCAAGTAGGAAAATATTTTAATCCAACATGCTTGGTTTCTACAGGATCTCCTTCAATACCAGATCATGGAGTACCCAGGACTATGACAGTTATAATTGTTTTTTTCACGTAATTGATAGCTCCATAGACCTTACAAATACTCTGGAAATTCCATTTTGCTGAGAAATAATATTGTGAGGACGCTTTTGGTGGCAACTAGAAAAGTGAAGGTACAGCCAGAGAAGAGTCTGCGGGGAGTCTGTAGCCAGTGAACCTGTGAGCAGCTCCCTCGGGTTTGGTAGGCAAGGACCTTGTGTTTTCAAATTTACATTGTGTTCGTGCCGAGTGGAGTGCTTTGCACTTCAGAAATTTGGCAAAAGAGTTATTTATATGCGCATCAGTGGGCCCAAACTTTGAGAACGAGGAGTGAAAAACCTTTATTAACCTGTCGCTTCAGAAATGTAAGTTAGTGGCTACGTAGTAGTATGATCAAGCTTTCAGCTCTTCTGTTGAAGAGTATGTGTCACAATTATAGAGAAGAAGTATAAACACACAGAAAGTCACTCTTTAAAGCTTCCTGAGATGAAATTTTAATTGTTGTTAATAATATTTATGTATTTATATAATATTAATTAGCAATCATTGTGGCTGTAACACAATGGGCAACCTTTGTGTAACAATTGTAATGTTTATTACTTGGAAACAAACTAATAACATTTTCACATGGATTTTAAACAGCCTTTTCTGGTTAAGTCCAAGGGGGCTGTCACTGAGAGGAATGGGATATGTCAGCTAGGGGGTCTTCTCCCGAGATGTCGGGGACATGCACCATTATATCATAAGAGTAGGCTCACAGAGGCCTGGAAAGTGCAAATTTCCCCTTTGAACTACAAATCACACAAAAATCTCCGGGTATTGAATTTCATTGCTCACTTCCAGCTTAAATTAGCCAGGACAAAGTTGGACAGAATTCACAAAATTTTGAAGTTAATTTTGGACCAGTTTAATGTGAACTTGAGTAAGACTAAGTTTTAAAAGGAAGCTGTGTAAAACACAGCATTTTTCACTGATTAAATAAAAGGAAATAAAGTGGAGCAATACACAGAAAAATGTCATCCTAGCACTGTGTCTAAATTTCCTTATTCCTCTGGCAATAAATTTTGTATCTATCTGTGTGAAAGAAACCAAAACCAGAACCACTGTATTTCTCCATGCTTTGGTGGGAGGAAGTGTCTTACTTGTCTCTAATTTGTCATTTGGATGGAAAGATGCCTGAGGGGTGTGGGGGACAGAAAGACTCACCACACCAAAGAGCTGGCTTGGGAACAAAGCACCTGGGCACTGAAAACAAGGAATGCCACAACATCACATAAAAGTCAAGGACAGCGGTGTGTGACTCTCCTACTGCTCAGTACCAATACCTTCTATGAAAAAAGTGTTTGAGAAGGGGCTGGCTCTTGTGTCTGGAAAATTTTCACTGTGACTTGTAGTTTACTTCCTTTAAAGAACTTTCTACATGATGAAGGATAGTTTCTAATGCTTGATTTGTCCTCTGTGCTTTCTATTCCTGTGATGCCGGAAGGATTACAGTCTTTTTTTTTTTTCCACTATAAAGGTGAGATGTTTGTGTGCCTCAGTGTGGGCAGCTGTGAATGTGAGCAAATGGGTGAGATTCATCAGTAGCAACAAAACACACTCACTGCTTTCAGAACATTAAAAAAATTCATAGGCCAAAAAATAAACAAAAATAGGAAAATCTTTGTTATTCCGCTTTCTTTGTCTTTTCAAATTGAGATTAAAAACAACATTGAGAAAATTGTTGCTTGTCCTTTACAAACAGGTTAAGTAACAAGGCTATTTAAGTGAAGAGAATAGAAATCAGGTATTGTTGCAATTGATGGTTTTTCAAAGGTTTTAAATTAGATTATGAAACAAAACATTCATCTTTGTTAAATACAACCTCAGGTATTTCAGTCTTAGGCCCAATTTAAATATACATCACACTCTGGTGAACTTTAACATGTTTTTTTTTTTTTTTAATTGAGTCATTTACTATGTATTCTTTTATCCTAAAAAGACACAAAAGCATAGAAAGAAATTATTTAGGCAACTTTGTGTAGCTGCTTGCTTAGCAATGACCCTCATTTATTTTCTAGGAGTTCAAAAGTTGGTTCTCCTTATCCCAGATTAGACTACCCATATATTATTCCCATGTTAATTATGTACAGAAAAGAAAACTTCCTTAATCTGTCTGCCACAATAGCGCTTTCTGGAGGTTTACTTTAAGAAAAAGTTCATATCCTTTCATTCATCCATTAGGTTCATGCTCCTTCATGACATGTTGATCTAACCACTTCAGCTGGGACAGCTGACATTCACAGCTAAATGCTGTGGTCTGTTTTTTTTTTTTGTTCTGAGGCAGTAAGTTAAAATTACATGAAGGAGTGGTAATGTGGTTAAGTTAGGAAAAGTGGCATTGGGAGAGGCTCGTTGCTTCTTTGAAATGTTTCTGTAAGCACAAGCTGAAAATGGGAATTGATCTCTGCAGCATGAAAGGGGGAAAATGGTCAGGGAGAGACAGCAATAAGCATTTTCAATACATGTGTATCCACTCTGATGCTTCTGAAAGAGCAGAATTGGGTTAGGTATTTGCATTTGGTACAGGGAAACTGAGTCCTCCTATTAAAATTATATATATATATATATATATATATAAATATTTGTAAATTACACATCATACAATTAGGGTTATAATGAAAAAAAAACCATAGGAAGATAGTTTCTTGTATAAAAAGCCAACCAGAGAGAACTTTATAACACTATCTTTTAAAAACCTGCTGTTTTCCAGGGGCCAGTCAAATATTTAAGCAGCTGTATGTATAGGAGTACATATACATATATACATATTTGCTTAGGATACACACATAACCTCCCCCCCCCATCTTTATCCATGGTTTTAAGATTTAATAAAGGTATTTCCTTTTTTAAATGCTATTAACAGCAAAATGCTGTTTTCTGAAGGTGGTAATGATTTATTCATCTACTTTTGCCATTACAGTGTCTCTTTGGTAGGATATCTAAGACAATATTATAAAGAAAAAAGGTTGTAGTCCCTTTCTAGTTACAATCATAAGCCATCGCACATTCAGGATTTTTTTTAACATTGTCAACCTCTAAAGCACTCCATTTCTAGGGAAGTCTTTATCTAAGGTACAATTGGTATTTCCCTGTAACTATGCCAATGATTTCTTCCATTGTGCCATTTCATGACCGAGTCTGTTTCTCAGGGAGCAGCAGTAGATCTCAGCTCTGTTGGTGTACTGGAAATTTGTACTGAGTGAGACGGTCACCAGAGCACCTCTCTCTTCATTGAACCAGACTGAACTGTGTCCCTAGGGGTATGTGTAAAAACTGATGAAGCAAAGAGAGGTGTTAACATGAACCATTGATGTTTCTCAGGCACATAATTGGAGATATGTCAATATCAGCTGTCTTGTATTGATTGCATTCTACTCCTTTTAAAATTAAGAGCTGTGGTTTAAACACTAAGGAGTCCAACAGCACTATTAACTGGATTTCCCACATCTGCACCCAAAAGGAGAAACTTCAAATTCTCCTTCCCATCTAGAGAAGAGTGGTGTATTTCAACAAAGCATAACTTATACCTTCATCCTGTTTTGGCATTCTGTGGCTTGATGTCTTGAATTCCTGAAGTTACTAAATTTACTTTTGCCTTTCCCATGTAAAAATGAAGAAACTATTCTTCTTATCTGCTGATTTCTTCATAGTTCTACCATATCACCACTAAAGTAGTAATTGAGGTAATTGGAGGAGTCTTATTCTTGTAATAGTCATGCAAACATGATATCTCAGAACTTCCCTGAAATATCTGTGTGTAATGAAGAGAGGTGAGGATAAAAATAATCTTTGTGATCTTTGCGTGGTGAGATGCAGAATGACACAGATGTTCAAGTAGTGGGTCGGGGCTGTGCACAGTGGATCTATCCACCTACTCCCCATAGTACCCACTTCAGGAAATGCTGTGAGCATGTTGCCATCACTCTACAACCAAGCATGCTCAAGCTGACCAGAGAACTTCATGAAACACTCCTTTCTCAATATTGAATAAACTCAAAAGTTGCCGTGATCACAAATGGGAATCTGTGAACCTCTGCATTTTGAGTTTTGGTCACCTCTTTTAAAAATCTAAATTATTGCAGAATTAAGTGAGTTCTCTCAAAAGTGATTTTCTTATTTTAATAGAGATGTTTTTACAAATCAGCAACTTCAAATTTAGATGTGCTGCAAAAGTAAATAGATGTTTACTGACTTACACTATAAGTAAATTTAATGCAATAATTTATATTAAAAGTTTGTTATAATTTTAAGTCCTAATTTGAAGGCCTCTATAGTTTATGAACAGTAAGAAGAGAATGCTTTCAAATTAAAATTAAAACAGTTTGAATATACCTAAATGATTTAATATGCATCAGAAAAGCACTGGAAGGTAGAATTATTAATGGCCATTTGCATTTTGAAATCATATTATCAAAGGTATGCACTTACTTTACAGTATTGTGAAATTAAACATATCCAAGGGAATTCATTAATCTCTGTACAAACACTCTGTGTTTTAGGAACAGAGACACTGAACTGGTGTTTCCAGGAAAATGCAGGATGCCTGTGGCATAACCATAGAGGGAACCTAAGCTGCCTGACTCACAGTCCTATGCCCTAATCACATGTGAGGATGCAGCTTGATTCATCAAATGTTTGGAAAGTACTTTTGTACAGGACTGAGTGAAAAAGATAGTACATTTGATCAGCCTCAGCACCAGAACAACAAGAAGGTATGGAGAACACACCATGTGAGCCACAGAAATGAGACATCTTTCCTGCAAGTGGCTAGTTAGCAATTTATTCTCTGCAGAGGGTGTGTGCTGATTTTGATGGAATGTCTAGGGAGACTACAGGGCATTCCACCTAAGCATCCACATTAGCCCTAAGTGGAAAAACATAAATGAATATAAGTTTGCTAAGCACATTAACGGTGAAGTTTCTAGGCTACTTTTGTGGCACAGTATTGAACACCATGAGTTTAAATATATTTTAGAAGCACTAGAAATAATTTTTTTTTGCCACTGCTCCAAGTGAGTGGTTGCATCATCATGGGGAGCTAAATAAGCAATGATAATCAGGGGGTAACAGAAGGGAATTTTGCAATATAAAGCATCCGGGAATTACTGACTTGGGAGATTGCAAAGAACATTTCCATTTTTTTGCTTAAGAAGGTCAATCATGAGCCTTTCCCTCCGTGGTACTGGCACTAGGAATTTTGCTTCATAGCTGAAAGTGATATTGGAGTTTAAGGACATGGAAATTTAGCATTAAACTTTTTCATTGTATATTGTTCAAAGGAAAACCAGGATTCACAGCGTCATTGTGCCAATTTTTGTTAGTGTAAATTGCTAGCCTTCTCAACATAACAGAAAAAAAATTGCAGTTATCTCAAAGGCATTTCTGTTAGAGGAAAAATAATAACATGTAGTTATTATTTATTTGTTTCATTTGGGTTTTGTTTTTATTCACATATAATTTATCAGTGGCCTCAATGGGCTACAATCCATAGTATGCAACCCTATTAAAACCAAACAAAATCCCACCAGGGATGAAATGGATCCATTTTCTCCAGATTAATTTAATAGATGAATGTTTCACACAATGAGCAAGCCAAGACTGCAAATGACTTGTTTTTGGTTTGGAACTTCAGGGAACAGATGGGAAAGCTGCAGCATTAATCTACCTTAATGGATCCACAGGACCACATTTATTATTTGGCTTCAGTTCAGTTTTGTTTGTTGTTTTTTTTTTTGTTTTTTTTTTTTTTTTTTTTTTTTTTTTTTTCAGTGACTGTGCCTTGCTGAATCACCTCAGAGCCTTTCCAGAAACTTTTTTTCCTTCTTTTCCCTTCATTTTTTTCCCCACCTTTGATCCTGTTTTTGTCATCACGCTTGATTATAGGTTTTAGGCTCAAAAAAGCATGTGCAGTCTCTAGCTGTTTTTGCAAAGCAACTATTGCACACAAAGACACTTGAAGGACTGAAGGGAATAGGCAGGAATAGGCCCTCTCAGCCCTGCTCCAGGTACTGGGGAGTACAAGGAGAATGGCCTTCAGAGAGCAGCCCAGCTCACATGCTTTTCCTAACCAGCATCTCCTATTGCCACTGTGGGAGACAGAGGACTAGGCTAGATGCACCACAGGACTGACCTCATAGGGAATCTCTCGTGGTGCTCTGTTCTCAGAATGAATTTTTATTAATTGCTTTAGAACAAGACAGGCACAAAACTGGGGAGGATACAGGTTACCCATATAGGATGAGATTTTGTTTCCAGTACAGTTTTGGTCTCCCAAAGAGACGGAGGTAACAAAGACAAATACAGATTATCATAATTTAAATACTTCTATCTGGGGCCGTTGTGATATAAGAAGCTGAGAAAAAAACAGTAATATAATTTATTGCGAATTTTTTTGTATCCAGTTCATGATGGTGATTTTGCCCAGTTATAACAAAACTGAGGCATGGATGTCAGTCAGAGAAATGAAGATTCAAGGGTTTGTACGTTTGGAACTGGAGGATAAACTCAAGAGACCCTGGAGATGAGATGCATCTTAGAAATAAAAACGAAAACTTATGATGGTAGTTCTGCTTATTTTTGCTTTTACAATACTTGTCTGATCCAAGCAAGTTCCTGTTATTAAGTTGTATTACTAAGTGTAATGGGTTTACCCGTAAGTGGAGGAAAAACATATTCACCAATTTTCTACCTTTGAACTTTTCTGTATCAATGATCAGTGATAACACCCTGTGGGGAATCTCAAATTCAATCTGTGGCTCTGCTTGCCATTTTATTCAGGAAGGTATTGGACAAATGTGTATCTTGTCTATGAACACAGCTTGCCTTCTAAATTTATGAAATCTTAGATTTGCTTCTAGCTTTACCAAAAGACAGCATGAGTGTGGTTCCCCCCAGGAATCTACCTTGGCCCATCAAATGTGCTTTTGTAGCACTACCAAGTGGGATTGCTCCTGTGCAGAGGACCCTTGTCTGCTATCAGTCCACATGGCACACAAAAAGGCTTGGCTTAGTTTTGAACATAGCATCAAAAATGTCTGGACTGCTACTAATAGTGCTGTCTCTTTGCATATGTCTTCCGCATGTTATGCGCAAAATAATTTTCTTTTATTTCTTGCAAATGGCAATCTCATTATATCTCTCCGGTTGTTCTGCTCTCTGACATTTCGGTCTGTCTTACCTTCTATTGAACTGGAAAACAATGCTATTAAGTGAAACTGGAAAAGAAAGTGGGAAACTAGTAAACTCATAATTTATTAAGTGTAGTTCAGCATGACTCAAATAAGGAGAAAGAAGCACGTGAAAAAAAAAGATTAGATACTGGTAAACTGGGAGTGTTTTCTCTCATCATTCGATGAATGAGATACTGTGTGTGTTATTACACTGAAAATACACTTTTTGTGTAATCATGGTAAGCATTCACATCTCAGCAAAGCTATAATGACAAAGAAATGTGGATAAATCTGAATTACAGCAAGCGCAGGATTTTATTTAGTCATCCAAGTTTTTACTCAGCAACAGAACTGGCATGTCAAACCTGGCATTTGCTTGCATAAAACAGATAACTGAAACTCCGAGTAAGCCCCATTTTCCTGGGAAATTACTGGTATTGCAAAAAACAAATAAAAAGGCTTTCACACACAGAATGCAAGGCCAAGCATTTTCCTGGGTGATCCATTGTATCTAGTGCCTAAAGTATGCCTCACTCTTTCTCAAAACAAGAGCTATAAATAGTCCGGCACTTTGTGCCATTTTAATGCTGAGTATTACACATTCCAGCAACTTCAGTTTTTCAGCTGGTTATTTTTATTTTCCTTTGTTGTGACTGAGCAAGTGAGCCCAGCTTACCGAAATGCCACCCACTCCTTGAAAAAAATATCTAGGAATAAACTCAAACATCAGGAATGGACTCTGCCTAGAAATACTCCTGAAACAAGGATGAAAGAATGCAGAAGACTAAATGAGAAGGCTGATCTGAATGCAGGGAGTATTTTGTTTGCAATCAACAATGAACTTTTGTCTGAAAACCCCTGGATTTTCTGGTGTTATTTTAAATCCCAGTCCCTAACGAGGAACATTGCTAGACTCAGAACGGATGAAGGAAATTTTCTTACGGCAAGTCAAAATGCTGCTTGAAAAATGTCACTTTTTTCTTGTTTTAAGTATGGCCCCCTATTGTTTCCAGACCCTGGGATCTGGCACTAGGAGAGCCAGTAATTTCCTCTGAACACTTTTAGAAAACACCAGGAATGATATGGAACATTAATGTCCCTTACAAATAGTTTCAGTTTGTAGAGGAACTAGTACAGCATGAAGACATGTTTATAATGCATCACAGGGACTTCCTCAGCCCATTATCTTTAGTGATGCAGCCTTCAAACTCGCAATTACCATCCTGCTAGCAAAAATTTCCTAAATCTGCATTCGTGTCAGTAACAATTTCCCGGATGCCCTTTGTATTAACAGATCTCAGTGCAATGCCAAGTCTTCAGTTTTCACCTGACTGCTGCAATTGGTGCTGGATCTACACTGATGTCGACCTGGACCTCGTGTTGCCTATGTAGGGAGCTTGCACTCTGGCTGCTTGGGAATCCCACATCCCTTGGTGGCAGGCAATGGCAAGGCTCTTCCAGGGACAACCACGGGCAGAGCCATCAGCTTAATCTTAGGCACTGCATTAAGGGCAGATGTGATAGAAGAAGAAGATCGGAACTGCTGCATCACACTGAGGCTGTTCGTTGGGAACGCAACTGTGAAACTGAAACCCAGGGTGTACGCAATGTTTTTTTCTGGTAGATTTACCAGCTGGTTTGTCCAACCTGGTCTGTGAGAGTGCTCTAGAGAATAAACATTCAGCAAATCTGACCTTGAGCTAACAATAAATTGAATAGCTTTACTGCCTATCTTCTGAGGATTTAGAAGTTTACTAATGAATTACGCAAAACTCTTGTTCCTGGGAAACATTGTCTATGTGGGATCATAACTATTCTGTATACTGGCAGACTGTGATCCTTGTGGTCTCATATTGATGTCATTGCAGTTTTATTCTGGGCTAAACTTCTCTGATTGAAATAGAATTGCTCTTTATTTATGCCACTGAAAAGAAGGGTAGTATAAATGGTTGATCAAAGCAACTGCTCCATCTTCTAATGGTTGGGCTAGGATGGGCACTGGGAGCTGCGACTCCGCAGTTCTGCAGGGCTCAGGAGCAGGCCCCTTTGCACAAAGCTTCCATACCCTAAACTTCTGCTACAGTTTTGGTCCTTTGCTAGACTAGTCTCCCAGATTCTTGGCCTTCCTCCATCTCTTCAGCAATTCTTCCAGCCCCATAGACAAGGTTGCAGATTTGTTATGTTGTTTTAGTTCGTAATTTTCTCTCTATGGTGAATTTTGTTCAGGGCGATTCTCTTCAGGCAACTAGGAAAAGGCCAGTTTGGTGGCCCCTAAAGAACACCAAAGTGTTTACAACTGGTAGTGAGTATACAGCAAACACTACAGGTCACTGGACATCTGGACTTGAACACAGGAAAAGGCTTGAACATGACTGCATTTCCTGTGCTGCAACCTGAGCTCTAGTAACGAGAGTTTATGGGAGCCAACTTTTCCTTCATAAGCTGATGAAAATGGGTATTTGTGCTTGCAGCAGCTAGAAAGGCAACCATCCAAATGTGGTCTGATGTGTAATACATACAGGGCTTTCTCTGCACTGACATCAGCTCTTGGTGTTGCAGATCCTTTGATAATTTGCCCTGTACTAAGTAACCTAGCTCCTACTCCCACTATGTGCCTGAGGACTGTATCCTCATTTGGATTGCAAAATTATTGCAGCCTATGTGCTGAAAATCAGTTAAAACAAGTTAAAGAAAATGATAAAAAAAATTATTTGTGATTCTGAATATTTACAACATTTCCTTGCTTTGCAATTACTGTACCAGCCAAGAGAGACTGTCTCCAGCTAATCACTCAGTAAAATGACTTTCTGTCAGTGAAGCCTGCTCACCTGACTTTGCTTCATTTGAGGAGAGGTTCTAAGAGATTTCTTGCTGCAAAGAATGCTGATTCTATTGGAATACAGTGTAATTATGATGTATATGTACCATTTTAAGCTGCTTCTATAAGGGCTTTATAGAATTCTGCTTCATAGTGTACCAAAGGTGCAAAAAAGGAGGCACAATCCCAAAAATCGGTACGTGGTTCCCAGCTTTGGCTCTCTGACTGACGGCAATGATGAACTGTGTGTTACTGCTTTTGAGCCAGATACTACTAACTTACTTTTTAGGAAAGGGCTGCAGCAATATCATCTTTATCGAAAAAAACCCACGAGAGCAAAGTATGCCCTTTCACCTGGAGTATATGATTAGAAAACAGAGAAAGCAACATAAGAAATGTTCAGCACAAGGACAGGAAGAGCCTGTCCAACTCAACATGCCCGGTCTTTTCTTTGTGCTCTTGTTTATCTGAAACTAACTTCCCTTCTTTTTTTTTCATTCTGCTCCTCTAACTCATTCTGAACTTTAATTTCCAGCACTTTTTCCATTAGCACTATGTAAAGTCTTGGCATAAAGTAGTTGTGATGGAAACATTTCCCAGTTTCTTCTGAGTTTTGAAGTTGGAGGAAGTTCTCATCTAGTTGCCTGTAGTTTTAAAGGGCAGCGCAGACAGTGAGCACACAGCTTTCGTCTGCTAGCTGTCTGTGCACTACAGCTTAGCTGACGTTTAAAATTCTTGTGCCAAATTCGATTAGCCTGAAAACTACTCTAATGAACTTTTAAAAAAGCTCACTTGGTTGTGGCCATACTTTTTGACCAGCGTGGCACAGAGTTGTTCTGTCAGTCTTCTTTTTCACATTTAAGCCTTGTTGGGACAAGGGAATATTGTAAGAAATGCGTAATTTTCCCTACGCCATCAGGTTTTAATCAACTTGGAAAATTCTGTCACGTTGCATGAGGCCGGTAAATTTGTGATAGATGTGAGGGACAAAGTGGGTATACTCCGTCAGACACCGTGGCCATTGATTTTTAAAAGTCCCATTCAAATTACTCATACCTCAATAGTTTTAGAATGTTTGAAGCATATACTTCAACTAACCCTGCGATAAGCAGTAACCTCTTTTCCTCTTTAATAATAGGTGTGCATTGTTCTCTTTTGTTCTTTACTTTAGGAGATAATTTTTATCCTACACTAGCTCATAGCCTTTGTTCTATACCTTTTATCCAGTAATCTTTGACGTGGAGCAATGCTCACTATCTTCTGAAAACCTAATTAAATTAGAATCTCCTTATCTATCATGGCAGGAATATCTTCAAAGAATTCCAACAAGTTAGTTAAGGTTGAATTCTTTTACTTCAATATAGTCCAAGTGTCTTGAGATGTTATCCCCTAACAGAGAGCTCTTTAAAATAGCTTTCAATTAATTCTTAAAACAGTCTTCAAAAGTCATTGGATCACCATCTCATCCTACCTCTCCTATGTAAACCTTTTGATGATTGACCTTAAATTATCTGTCTTTGTTGTTTTATACAAGGATCCCACTGTAAGTTAGTGAACCTCAGATCGAAATTAAACCAAAATAAAACTTATGTTCAAAGGTTCTCTTTCTCTTCTTACCTATTAGTGCTCAGGGACATCACTTTGATTAAATGAAATTCTACTAATAAATTACAGTATCTACGTAACAGAATATATTCTTTCCTCTGTGACTCTGAAGACTGATTCCTAGCTGAGTGCAGTTTGCTTTGTATTTCCTCTACAAAGGAAGGAAACATAATAAAGATTTAACAACTTTATTATTTTTAATAGTAACCTTCTAATTTTCTCTTTTCAAAATTCCAATCTATATGAAAATTTAATACGTAAATGGAACAAGAGCATCTGGATTCAGATAAGGTCTTAGTATTGAAAGCTGTCCTATCACTTATGTTTGATTAATTTTTGCTTTAATTTAATTTAAATAATATTTTCTAGAGTTTGGCTTTTTTTTCCCCATAAAATTCTGGATGTCTTGGCTCGTCAGCTCTTTTTTTTTCACTTGCATAACCATAAGCATACCTTAAGTTTACACTGTCCTGGAATAATTTATTTTTTCATAATAATTTCACCTCTGCTTGCACAGAACCTCCCAACGCTTGGATCTCCTGAGCTAAAGTGTTCCATCGCTGCTGCTGCCTGGTGCCACCAAACACATGGTGACCTTTCTGTTCCTTTTCTGTACCCTCTGCATTTGCAGTAAGGCTCTGTGCCTCCATGAGCAATGAGTTAACCAGAGACTTTTGCAGCCCTGCAAAGCATGGCTAACAGGCACAGCTTACACAGTGGTGTCCAGGGAGGAGAACCCCACATCAGTGGCCCTGTTTGAGGGCTTGCAACAACCCTGTTCTCTCAGAGTTGGCTGGGCTTGTAGTGGTCTCTGCACTTGATGGCTGCCATGGCATGGACGGTGTAACCATTTCTGTTTAAGCATCCCATAAGAATTTTAATTATGCCCTTGTTTAATTTAATGGTGGTCTCTAGTTATTTGCATGAACTAAACAAAAGTTATGAAAAAATCAGGGGTATCTTGAACTGCAGACCTACTTTTGAGGCTAAGGTCTGTTTTGTTTAAGTAGGATATCCTTTTTGGCAGGTTTACAAGCATATGTTGGACAAATGTTTTACAACAAAAACATTTTGCTACAATCACGGGATGATAGAATGACTGATTATCATTTAAGAGACCCTTTGTTCTGACTCCTCAGAGGTCTCCTCATGTGCATATAGTCTGAAATTCATTTCTTTCCAAAATTGAATTCATATGTGCTGGTGAAAAAAATCCATCCTCTCATTCTTTTACTGTGAGGTCTTTTTCTTTCCCCCCCACTGATTTTCATAGTCCTGTAACTGATTTGCATAGTCTGAAGTTATAATTTTATAACTACAGAGAATGTAGCTCATACAGCGTGAAAGAAGTGAAGCTCAGCCCCAGGAAGAGGGGAATTGCCTGGACTACCTGTGGGGTGCTATATGGAGACACTTGTGTCAACTTGGAAAGAGGTGCCTTGGGTACGGAAAACAACGTAATGGCCGCTTCACAGATGGGATGCCCTGCTCTCGTCCCTCCTAACCCAGACCTCGGGCACAGAGATTAATTAATAGCAGCCCGCTGAGGCAGTGAAATATTACACCTAGAAGAGTTGCCTGCAGTCACAAGCTGCAGCAGAGCCAGGAGCTGAACCCAACCTGGAGTTCCAGTCTGGTGCTTTTTACCACTTCCTTCTCTCACATGACTGTTTACACCCCTGAGCTTTGGGAGAAAAAAACCTAAACTCAGATATTTATACATGCTCATATTTGCACACAGGGTTCTTGCTTTTGAAACATCATTAAAACCTCTGCAGTCCAAAGGTCTCTGTAAACCCCGGTGTGTCTAAGAGAAAGCACATACTGAAAATCAAAACTTGAATTCTCCTAATATTTGAATAAAGATATAGCCAGCCTGGTAAATCCTGTTTTGCCACATTATTTCCCTTTGGCACAGAATAAAGGAATCTAAGGATAGCTGTTGGGTGGCTTCTAGGAAAAGTAAGAGTAGGTGGCCACAGCAGCTTAGCTCTTACAGGTCTTTCAGAAGCATGGTCTCGGTTGCTTCCTGCTGCAGACCCCAAGCTAACCAGCCCTGAGAGGAGAGCACTTCCTCAGCAACACGTTTGTCCTGGTAGCCGGATAAATATTTTCCACAGTTATAAAATTCTGGGGTGAAGGTTTAGTTGCTCTTTACTTTCCTTGGCATTGCTATATGGGCAGTGCATTACTCATTAACTCAATTTATTGTGTGAACCATTTCTGTTATAATCAGTGGTTCAGACTTGACTGGATAATAGCATCTCTACATTTTCAAATTTATAACACATTGCTGTATCTTCTTAAATATTCAGACAATTTTTTTTTTCCCTTTTTAATTTTTTTTTTCAGCCAGCAGCTAACTTCCCTGGGTTGATAGAGAGAGAGACTTATGGAGGCTTATAAAAATAGAATAATGATTTTCAGGCTTTTGGACATCTATGTAAAATTTCTTTGCCCAGCTAAGTCATCGCAGATCGTTTAAAGAGGTCTAAGAGACTGATCTCACAGGCTTCAAAATCCAGAGAATAAAGAAAACAGAAAGTATCTATTTACCCCTTTTTTTACTTTCTTGAAATATTGCAAACCAAATTGTGAACGCTTCCTCTGCATTGGCCTCTACTAACATGGTAAAAGTTGTTCTTTATCTTGTAAGACCAAAGCTTGATAGTAGTTTCAGCTGCCTCAAATTATTTCATTTAACCACTTGGTGAACAAGCTCTCTAATTATTTTATGGAAGTATAAACACTATTACTTGGTTGTCCTCTTGATGAAAAAAATGTAAGATGTTGAATTTATTTACTTTATTGGCTTAAAATTGAATTTTTAAATTCACTCTCCAGATCTCAATGCCCTTTTTTTTCTATATCACAGTTTGTAAAATGGTTTAGCTAGACTCTGCCGTCAGGATAGGTGCCTGGTCCTTTGCAGACGGCTTGCTGTCTCCCTTTGCTGCGCAACTACTACCTGTTTTAGCCTAGGTCTGCTAACCCCAATCCTACAGCACCAACCTCCACCAACAAATAAAGGATTTTGGCTTCGACGGGGCCCTGTCAAGGAAATGAACAAACGCAGCGCAGCAGTCCCTCAGTTTCCAGGCAACTTTGGGGACATTAGGAACCACAGTAACTCAGAGGAGTCCTGATGTCTTCCTGGAAAGTGAAACTGCTGTAAAAGCACAAGAGTGACATACAAATGCTCAAATTAAAAATACAGATAAACAAGAATAAGAGTGACTTATCTCTTTGGGTTTTTAGAACTAATACATCTAGAACTATTATTTCATGACATCGCTAGGATGTGTTGGCCTTTTGCAGTGTGATCTAGCATAAACTAAATTGAAAATAATCAATTAAATCTGAAATTAAGGGAGAATTTGTTACCTGCCTCCAAAAAGCTTTCTCAGGGAATTCCTTACATAGCTATGTTATCAGTTCACATGCAACATGAATTGATAGAGGAATAAATGCAAAATGCAAATACTGTACCTCAAGGCTCCTACATTCTATTGAAGGGTATGGTAGTCTGGAAAGAAAAAAAAATCTCTCTTGTATTGTACAGAAGCCCAAATGCACAGATGATCTCTGTGTTCATACACACAAACATGCAGAAATCAAAGCACAGCTGTAAGGTCTAATTTTAGGGCCCACTAACCTTGCTCATGCTCTTTTAATAATCTTTCTAATTGGGAATTCAAAGATTCAAGGGGGATGCAACCTTGAGGGTTTTAACCAGTCCTTGAAACTTGTGTTCACAAAGTGTCATCTGATTTTAGAAACAATATTATCAGACTGCACTGGTAAATAGTGGCTTGACCATGAGGTCTTTCGCTGGTGTAGGTACAAAATTAGGATCCTGGAAGCTGAAACATCATCTTAAACATAAACACAGAAGGTTCCACAAGGATGTTTCAGCTGAATGAAATGTGCTAGGAGGCTAATACCACATTCCTGTGTCAATCATAACACAGATAAAAAGCAGAAGTAAAAATCCTTCATCCTCCAAATCCCCTGCCAAGCTACCACTGTTAATAGTTCATCCCTCTGAAGAGGAACTTTGTTAGGGTTTTCTGGTAAATAAATGAGGAATTACTGAAAAAGTCCTGAAATGGACCTTATGCTTGAATCTTCTTCTTCTTTTTTTTTTTTTTTTTTTCCCTTCAGCATTCCCAGTTGAATCTCACCAAATTAAAGCTTTTATACCTTCTGGGCCAGCTGTTGGTTTTACAAAACTGCAGAATTTGTTCCTTTCAAACGTACTGTTTGTTTGGAACCTTCTTATATGACAGCTGACTCATAGTAAGGAGACAAAAAGTGTAATTAAGCAGGAACTCTTCATGAAATTTATTCAGTTAGAGAAACCTGTGATATGTAAAAGGAATTAAATAAACCAAAGGCATGCATCTGTTAAAACTTAACGCTTAAAAGAGGTCTCAGTCCTGTCCTGCAGTGACATAGCTGCTCCACGGCAGCGTTTGAACAATGTCCTGCACAACTCATCTGACAATGCTAGGAGGACAATCCCAATGTGTGATATTTCTGCAGTAGGGAATAGAGCTACACTGAGTCTGGGATGAGTTAAACTTTAACCCATCATATACAGTGTTCACGGATGCTGTTAAGAATCTGGCACCTAAGCATCATCTGTGGTTTTTAGGTTTGCTTGTGATGGCATCGATGAATAATATTCCACAATGGTGTTAAAGCAAAATCCACTACCTTACGACCACAACTCTGTACGGTCCCTCCCACATAACTGCTCAGTTGTATTTCAAAATCAGAATGATTCCCTACATTCCTGGTTAGCACATTCAGAGGTTAAACATAAACCAGAAACCAACACTGACTATCATTAAGCATTCCAGTGCCAAATACCTTGCTGAAGCAAAATGATAAAAGTTCTTGGCAGATATGACTGAATTTTTTTTACACTTCTATTAATATTCTTGTTTTAAAATTGTCTCGCAATTAGTTTTATTTGTCTATATAATTCCATTTTGTTTAGTCTTGTGAGCCTCTGTTTCTGATTCAGTCCTGTACCAAAAAAAAAGGCTGCAGGAGTTTGCAGCTCATTATTGTATATTGTAATGAACTGCTGTGGAGCTAACATGATATCACGTGAGTTGTTGGAATGCTATGTGAAATCTAACTCTAGAAGGTAACCAGAGAAAATAGTCACCTATTTACTCATATATTTTTCCCACTTAACCAGAATATACATGGTCTCTGTGTGATGGAGAATAGTTTGGTTTCCACTTCCTGTTCAGCTGTCAAACACCTTTCCACTGATTGCTTTCTTCAATACACAGAGATTATTTTCCTTGCTAGTTTGCAGCTCTGGGACTGCAGGCACTCCAGAGAAGGGTGGAAAGGAATGAGGAGGCCCTGCTCTGTGCAGATACAGGTCATGGAGCTGAACTGGCTTTCAATCAGTGCATCACCCATACAGTATTTTTAACCCCGTTATTATAAAAAAAAAACCCTACCCATTCTTGATGTTGCAAGTTCATGAGGTTTTCTGAACTTAGTTGAAACAGACATCAGAGATAAACTGCAGAACTGGAAAATATTAACTGAAGCCTATGGGAACAGTGTGGACACGCATGGCCTTTCTTATACATTGTACCCTTCTCTTTCTGCTCTTCTCTATCCACTGATGCATTCAGGTACTTTACAGGCCTGACAAAGTATCTCTGGAACATTAACAGATTTGATCATGCCTCTCCAGTACTCAAAAATGGCATACATCAATGGGACCTTTCCCAGCCCCACTCCTTCTCTTCCAAAGTTTGAGAAAAATGAAAATAGTGTCAGTACATAAAGTACTTGGTTGTGCAATGCATTCACTTTCTCTCCTTTGATATGTACAGTATTACCATAGATTCATAACACAGTGGGTTCTACTTACATGATAAAACCCACCACCTTATCTGTCAACAAGGAATGGCAGATATAATTTCCAAGACAGGCTGCCAGACACATGCAGAACAAGTTGTGGAAAAAGATGGAATTCCTCTGGTTTTCTCTTCAAGTGGAAGAATTGGGAGAGCTGGGATTCCCAACACTTAAACAAATTTTCCTTATCTTCTTTGTAAGGGCAGCTTAATATAGCAAGAGGGGAAATATTTAAAAGAAAAATCACAAAAGTACATAATAAATGAAGTTATGGAATCCTCCTGAGCATTTGAAATAGCTCTAAAAGTTTTGACTGGAATCTCTCACATCTCATTGTCTGCAACAGGGGATCACTGAGATACTATTTAAAAACAATAATACGTGAAGACAATGTGACTTGCTTAGCTTTTTCTGGATTAGGTCAAAGAGGTTGCAAAGGTACAAAAGACTGTCAAACAAGAAGTTACATAGCTACAAGTGATTTAAAACACTGATTTAACCTCTGGTTATCATGCCTTTTATGAACACAGCCAGGCAAAAAAAAAAATTAACTGTGCCCAGATAGTTCTTCTATAAGAATAAATGTGTCTTTGCATAACAGGGATTTTTCACCTCACCTTTCTGATAAAATGAATTCTCATTAAATAACTTAGTTTAAACATAAAAAAGTAAAGATAATATTTCCTTTCCTTCCCAAGAGCTCTTTCTCTTTTTTTTTCTACTCTTCCAACCACAGATACTTTGTATCTCCCCAGAAGATCAAAAAATTTTATGAAAATTAGAAAAAAATTTTCCAAGGGTTTTTTATTATTCTTCTCTTTGATGGTGTTTTCAGTCACCCAAACCAAAAGCAGAATTTCGTTACCAAATAGAAATCCCCCAGAATACCACTGGAAAAAGCTAAAACTAGGATTAAAACTCCCTTTTAAGAGGTTACTTTCTTGATAAACTCTTCACTGTAAGTCAACCAAAGTAGTCCACTCTGCTTCTAAAAGATAACTCACCAACAGTTGCTTCTTTCATTAACTATTTTTCCCTTAGAAGAGGTAAAATTCTTGTATACTTTGCTCTTTCCCACACGTTTTGCTGGTTGCCTAAAGCTCCCATCAATCTTACCAGAATTAGTTGTAGCATTTGGGTAGTTTAGAACTTAGTTCTTGGAGAAATAACCCCAAAACAATACTTTGTAATTTGGAATTCTTCTTTTATGCATCTCTGTTATATATCTTTAGAACTTTTGAGACTAGTAGAATTGATTTTGGAAGCCTTTCTGACCACCTTTAAAAAGCAAAAATGAAGGGAAAAACATCTGGCCATGGACCATACTTTTAGAACACAATTATCTTTTTAAATAAGGTAAATATTCTTTGTCTGTACATCCTGAATTGTATTAGCTTTTTACTTTGCTCGTGAGTATTTTCCATTCTCATCTGCCTATTCATTGCTTGCTGCAGTGTGGAAAATTAATCTCTAGTCCTTTAAATTATACAAATCACAGTTTATGGTCACTCTTGCGTAGAGATAATTTTATCGTGTTTATTATTCTTCCTATTGAAATCAATATTCTAAACAACAATAATGAAGAAAGATGTTTTGACCTCTATTTAAAGATATATACATTTACCCAACTGTTTAAGTCCTGGTTGCATTTAACTGATGTTAACCAGAACAACTCTGTTGATGCATTATGCAGTGTGATGCATCAACTGCATGGTGCATGAAAAAAAAATGCTGAAGAATTTGATCAAAAAAGCATATAGATATAGGAAGTAGCTGAGTTTCAAATGCAATTAGTAGGACATAAGCGGAGTGGCAAATGTAGCTGTAATACTGATTTGTCAGAGAGCAGCAGCTATTAGGCAGTCAGCAGGCACTACCCTCTTCCTGTGAAGCAGATGTGGGTTTCTGGAAAACACCTGTCTGGCTATTGCTGGCTGTGGGCCGAAATACCTGTGACAAATAACAAGCATCTGCTTATGAGCAACTGCTAATCCTCTGTAACATAGGATACGAGATGTGATTGGAAGAAATTCCACACATCAAGTGGTATATTTTGTAGGAGAAAATTACATTGCAAGGTACCCTATGGAGCACAGAATATGTCCGTAAGCTTTTCTTATCCCTACTTAGCAAAAATTAGGGACAAGAACAGAACTCTACTAAAAAGTTCTAATTATTATTCTTCAAATAACAGTTGATGCTGATTACATTTATTGTGATGGTATTAATGACCCCTTCTTTTAATTTTTTTTCTACTTCTAAATGACCTTATTAGGACCATGCAATTTAATCTAGTTAAGTCTGGTTCTAATTTAATCTAGTTCAGCTCACAAGAGCAGGAATCCATCTGTTCACCTACTTTACATGTGAAACCATTACATGACCTAGTTTTGCATGAAATATTAAGCCTAATATAGTTTTAAACATCCCTGGGCTGAAAAGGAACCTGAGCTTGTACTAAAATATTAAAATAGTTAATCTGAATGCAATGATTAGTGAACAGTAGTCTGATATGCTGCACTTTATCAAGGACAGTGGTATACATGTAAGGTTAAGGACATATTTTCCATTTATAATACTAAAAAATGATCAGTTTATGCTAGCCTGCTGCTTGTAACAATGTGGGCAGATGGATCCCAGTGTAGGAGAGATCATTCAAACAGCTTTGTCAAATTGAACAAAAGTTATGATATGAATAACCTATAAAATGACACCAACTAAATATAATAAGTATGATGAAAATACAAATTAATATAGCAATATTACTCTTCTGTAATAAGTGATCTGGTAGTTAATTGGATCCATATTTTTTAGTTAGCTTACCCGTTCTATCCTGTAAAAGGATTAGTAATGACAAGCCTTTGTGGACTTTGTACTTTCTTACTGTAATCAATCTTCTATAATCTTCTGATCATTCTGGAAGAATTAAGAGTTAGATTGCTCTGAGACCAGGAGCGATTTCTTACATTGTTAACTTGCATGAAATGATCTTTGTTGGTCTTAAGAATAGTTTTCTGAAAGGATCTTCAGCGAGTACAGTTTTTTACTAGTTTTGGGGGAATGAAGTACCAGAATGACAACCTTTTCATAACGTGATGAATTTGCTAGATGAGAAGCGTTTGTCACTGAGAGGGAAAAATTTAAATGCAAAGCATTTAGATTCTTTCACTTGTATTGCTATTTTAAGTATTGGCATCTATGGAACAGAGAAGGTCATTTTAGAAAGGGAACAGCAGCTGCTAATTTGAGAGCTAGAAAGACAACCAAAGGTATTTATGGTAGTTGTAATAGTATAAAGTATGACCTCCATAAAATCTCAAGAATCTGCAGGGAAGCACTTCAGAATGGACTATTCTAATTATTAGCAAAGCTTCAATTACAACTCTCACCACATGCCAACAGTTGTCAGGGGCTACTGTATCAAAGATACTTAGTGAGCCTAGAAGGATATAGTATGAGCCTGGTTCTCTGTACCCCAGTTGTCAGAACAATATTGTTAATATTCCTATGATACTATTGTAAATATTTCAAATGTAAAAGAAAGATTTTTTTTTTTTGCCTAAAATCAACAATGATAGATCTACTTGATCAGGTCAGAAATGTAGTGAATTGTCCAGGAGGAGCAAGGAAAGTACAGTGTTTTGGTGAACTTAATGAGTGAATTTTTAACTCTGGGTTAAATTCATTACTTTAATCTGGAAGTGCTTCTCTGACATGTACTATCTCCCAAATGTCTCTACATCCATATGTAGAAATCAGTTCTGAAAAAATAGCTTGCCTCGTTCCGAGGTTGGATATAATAATCAGATATCACATTATTATTTGTGATTATTGAAATATCTCGAAAATCGGTTAGCTCTGTTCTACACAAACCAGAGTGGCCAGCTGGTCTGTAGGGGCTACTGAAGCCTCCGAACAGTGAATAAAGAAGCCAAAAGGTAAAGCATTAATTTAAAAAAGGATTCGTAAGAGGTAAACTTCATGCAAACATGGGAAACTTTGGACAGGAGGAGAGCGGAAGCAAATGGACCAGCTTTCTCAGTAGAAGTCTGCTTTAACTGTTGGCTGATATCAGCCACAACAACACGAGTCTCCTTGCTGAATGTAGTTGCTGTACCCTCAAAGATTCAGTTGGAGAATAACAAGTTATCTTTTAGTTTCAGGGTGCTCGTTGTTTTTTAAAATTATCTATACATATTTAGATTCTGATTTTTGATAAAAGAAAGTGCTACAGTTGGAGATTTGTGAATAGCATGTGTGTAAAGCAGAAAGACTCAAAACTGCATGAGGATCCTGAGAAGGATGAGTAAGGGGTCTCTCTGAGAAATCTGTGCTGGAGTCAGTGTCAAGTGCTTCTATCTCAAAGGCCTGATTGTCAGAGGGGATGGTGGGCAAGGGTCCAAATTTGAAGAACAAGAAGGCCCACAAAAAGCATATGCCTCATGCTCACTGGCTTAAGCTGAAGTGGAGGCTTTCAGTGGGTGAATTTTGATGTCAAATCAACCTCGGTCCCAGTTTAGTGTTAATTCATTACGTTAAATTGGTGACATAATGTCTACCTGCATTCACTTCTATGTTCCACTCATACATACTTTGCACTTCTATAGGTTTGTCTAATGCTGCAAAGCCTTTTTCTAACAAGAACGAATGGCCTCACTATAAGCTGTAAAGAAAGCATTTTACCCCTATTTTATGGCGATATGATGCACTAGCTGATTGGATGACTGATCTGGTATTACATCCAATAGAGCTGTGGCAGAACTGAAAGTAGAACATTGATCTTTTCCTATGGCTTATTACCCTGTGATTTTTTATGGCAGAAAGTAAAGCTATTTAGCTTGCTTTGTCATTGGTTTATATCCTTTGAACCTGTACCTCCGCCTCAGAAATCTACTTAGCGATCTCCTCAATGCCTTCAGATTCATCCTCCTGAATCTTTTCTGAGGATTCTCAGAATTTCTCAGCCATTACAGCTGTCCTCTTTTCTCCATTGGTGGTCTGTGAGGTATGTATCATAGCTTGGCCAGTAGCTTATGAGCCAATTAGCTCATCAGCAGGCAAAACACAAGAAATGACTTTCTCAGTTTTGCTGAGAAAGGCCACTAACTGGGTTTCTCTTCTCCAGTCATATGACAGTTTTCATGAAAGTTGTATCAATTTAACTATCTTTAGCATTTTCATTCTTCCATCACACCTGTTTGAATTGGCCAATTATGTCAAATTGATTGGAGGGGTGTCGACATAAAAGACGTGACTGCGATACACCTTACCTCCAAATAAACTAGGTAAAAACAAACCTAATCTAAATGAAATACAAGCTCTACATTGAAGAATAAATCAACCTACACTGAAAAAGTGGAAATAAACTTTTGGGGGATTATTCCTAAAAGAACATAATATTGAGTTTATTTCAATTTCCTTTGAAACTTCTGATAGTTGTGAATATCTGAGGCAAGGACTGAGCCTTCAAAAGTCAAGGCACAAAGCCTCAGTTCCTACTTTTTCCAGTCAGAGGAGAAACTGCAGTGGGGAATAGGTGACTGATCTGTGAAACTCAGCTAGATCATTCAGTCTTTCACTCCTAATTGTTCGATAGATCCATTACACACCAGGATTTTTCATAGACTTTATGAGTAAGGAAAAGGCCACTGCTTGACAAATGGTCCTTCTGTTCCTGTTCGTCTGAGGCTCCTGATCACCCTTTGTTTCCCTGTCTGGCTTTAACCTTCTATTTGGCTGAGATGCAGATGGGTAGTGTTATTACACTGGGAGTGCTTGGCTTGTTTAGCTACATTTCTGTCGTTATTTATCAGAAACACTTTTTCTCCTTCTGTGGCTTCTTAATTAGGGTCTGAAAGCTGGCTCAAGGCTGTCTTAATATATGAAGGGCCCAATTCTTCTTTCAATTACATAGACGTAAGTCCAGGGCAGTTAAGAGAATCAGTATAGATTTATGCCAGTGAGATCAAAGCCTACTCCAAGCTTCTGCTAAGGAGTAAATTTTTAACTATTTAGGGAAATAAATAATGATATTTGTTGTTTTAGTAGCTTGATGAGAAAATTGCCATTTCCTTGATGAAGATGATTTTCCCTCTGCTTTATTCACACGTGTGTTGTCTCGTTGTGGTGCACACCTGTGGGTGAGAAGGCTGCAGGCAGCGTTACTGGGTATAGGGTCTGGGCTAGTTGTCTTTAGCCAGCATGGGTTAAACACCTTCAAAGAGCTACAGCAAGGAAAACCAGCGAGGACAGGGTCACTCCACAGCTGATGACAGGATTGGCCAGAGGCACAAGGTATTTTAGGGGCTCTATTGCCCCTTGAGTGGATAATGTCAAGTACAGAAGATTGATAAGGACATTTTTTGCAGGAATGTAATGTCTTCTATCTCAGAAATAGAGAGCTAAGGTAAAGATCTGTTCACACTCGAGCAAGCATAGTGGAATGAGCATACTGGCACTCAGGTGATTGCTTTAGGAGAACATAATACCACAAAAATACCAACAGCACTTCTAGCAGCCTCACCCAAAGGAAATCTGACATATGGATAATGTAGGTGGGGAATATTTTTTTCACTAGGAAACGTTATATTTACAGATTCACTGTGAATGAATCCACTGAGGGCTGGAAATATTCACATAATCTACTATAAACACACAGCACAAATGAAGAGCCTGGTCCTTCTAGTCTTAGCAGAAGACACAGGCTCGTCCAGCACCATCATGCTTATGCTTAAAGCAGTCTGAGCTGGGTTTCTTATAATCAATGGGTTCAAAACAATCATAGGAGATTTTTGTTATTTCCAGTAAAAAATGAAAAAGTCATACTCTCTTTATTATGCAAACAATCATAGGAACTTTGCCTGGTAAAGTCTCATATGGAAACTGATTCTGAATATGCCATTTCTTCTATCTTAGATCAATGTGAATGGAGCTATTAATTCCCAAGATTTTCCTATTTTTCTGTTCCTTAATTTGATACTTGAGTTTTAATTCCCAATTTAGTTTGCATATACCAGTTTATTTTAGTTACAGGACATCTGAAGTTAATAGTACTTTTGTCACTGAATTCAACATGCAAACGTGGAATTAGAGCAGTAGAGCAGGAAACAGATGTCCAAACGTTTGCTGCCAAACCAAGGCTTAACTACGTTAAGTCCAATATAAATGCTTAGCTCTCTCTGATTTCCTTTGATCTCAGGTCTGTCTTCTGACCAAAAAGATCAGGTTTAGAGCAGCGCTGTGTCTATTCTGACTTTTGATAGCTAGGAAGATCATAACAGATGAATCAGTTGTTGATAAAGGATGAGAAGGTAGGAAGACAACCAACGTGGTCAACGTTTTCTTTGAGGAACTTATGAAATAGGCTGTTGCTTCTTACAGGGTAGGTATTTTTATTCCCAGGACCTCAGAACTAATTAGAGTGTGTGTAATTCTGACTTGTACCTCACTTTACCACTTCAGGGCAGTTACAGCTGATGTAAAAAATGTACTGTTATATGGAATCTTACAACTGTATCTGTATCAATTACATTTGAAGCTGCTATTACCAGCTCCAGGCATATGAAAAACACAGAATGTTGAGATTTCCAAGCCACAAGAGTATTTTTCAGGAGTAAAGTGTCTTAATACCCTAGTTTACAGGAACCAATTGATCCCAAAGTATAATATGCTGAACAACAGATTCCTGAAAGGAATTTGCTGATGTGTTAACAAATGGTGATCCCAAGCTGTCCCGCTTTAAACTTGATCAAGGTTTCTTTTCCACTGAGCACTTGATATCCTAGACGCATTTAAAAGGGAGGCTGAGTCCTGAGAAGAAAATGAGTATAATTGCTCATAGAACAGCAGTGGCATCTTTACGAAAGAAGCCAGATGATGTGGCAGGGTGTTTTAAAAACTCTTCTTGTAGACAGATGTTCAACTGAAAAAGCTCTGATTTTTCTGCAAACTTGCAGGAGGAGGCAGAGGCACTTTGGGAAGTAGATTTGTTCACAAAATCACTTCTGTTTGATGTTGTCCCTTCACACATGGATAACAAACAAGATAATCAAGCAAATGATCACGGCTGTTAAAAAACAGGAAGAAAAGCATGTGCTAGAAATTTCCCATAGAGATGTTTTGAATAATATGGTTACATTGCTATCCATCATGCTGATGCCTTTTCTCTTTTGCCAAAATTCTGTAGATGATATAAAGCTATTTTACATAAAATCCACATATAAAGGGTACTTTACCTTTTTAGATAATTTATAGACAGCTACATAAAATTTAGCACCTTTCCATGACAGAAAGATAATTTTTAGCAATATTTTTTTTTCAGAAAACTACAAGCTTTCTATAAAAAAGGTGGAGGTAGTTAACTAACAAAGTGTCAGTCTGATATTTGAGATTAAAATGTATAACTGTGCATTAATTTCAAACTGCTAGGACTGCAAATTTCAGAAAACCACAACTTTAGGATGGATTTCTAACAGCTATGTGCCCATATGACTCAGTTGAATGCTTAGCTTCTTTAAGAAACTGGTGTTGATTGCAGAATTTTTCAGCTGAGGTTCACCCTTCATTAAGTGTCATTGCAGGGTCACAAAAGAGAGAGCTTCCGTTTTCTTTTCCTATTTTTCTGTACTTACATTTTCAGTCATTTTGGAAATTAGATGTCAATGTTCCTCTCCTCAGAACTAGAAAAGCGACTTTGACATGTATTTTTTGAAATGCACTGAAAAACTAGTGAGATATCAAGTAATTTCCTCAAAATATGAACTAAAACATAAAGCTTCACAAGTTTCAGAAAGTGAAAGCCATATGAAAAGGACTGATATTCTCATGGTAGTAAAATAAATTGATTGTGGTTCATAATAAATTCCAACTAATCTGGTGTCTCAATGTTTCTAATAGATTTGTACCTTGGAGTTAGATTTTCTTATTGCCCAGAATTTTTTGAACTTTAAGGCATGTTAAACTTTATGTCTTATTTGAACTTTAAGGCCATTTCCTTTCTTAGGACTCTATCTAAGGGTGTGGGAGAAAAGATCTTCCTGATTTTCATAGGTCAAATCTTTATCTTTGGTTAATTAGTTTAATCAAATTGATGTGGTACTTTTAAAGTCATTGCATTCATTTAGGTAATTATGGTGCACATGTCATTGTAATTTAATCAGGTAAATATTTCACCTCTTCAGTGAGGAAATGGCTGACCCTCTTTTAGTGAAACAATGTTGGATAGATTTCAAAATGCTTTTCATGATCCATGATGGAGTTAGATCCTGCTAAATGGAGCTGAAGGGAGAAGGAAAATCCTATGCTTGATAGCGTTCAATTTTCTGCTACAGAACACTTCTTAAGACTAAACTAGGTGTAGATTGCAGCTATTTCTACGCACTCAACATGTTTCTTTGCAGCCATTTGGTACATGGAACTTGGTTTAAATTTATCTAAAATGTAGGCACATGCGGGAGTGTCTCCGAGGTCCTATGTAGGGATGCACATCCATGAGATCCTGCCTGTATGTTTTGATGGCAGCTTTTGGGTGAGATGTGTACCTGCCCCTTTCCATCCCAAATTGAACAAGAGCCTGGGCACACATGCAGGGTCCATATGATCAAGGAAGCAGGATTGCATATTTGCTGTTGAACATTCCTATTTGTGCAGTATAAACACAATTTCTGGGACTTAGTCCTTGAAACAAATACGTCTTCCAGTAGATGACCAGTTACATTTAGAATTGGGCTTTTTAAAAGCTGCATTGATTAAAAATACATATAAATCAGATACCACACAGAAACCTAAGTAAATGTTCTGTGTTGTATTTATAGCATTAAACAATAAATCACCTGGGATAGCTACCTTCTCTGAAGCAAAAAAACATGCTGGGAACAGAAGTGAACAGACTTTGGTAAATATTGAACTGAAGCTGCACAGATATTCAAATCAGTGCTGAACATGGGCATATATTAAAAATACAATCTGTCTCAGATAACAGTACAGTAATGATGTCCTGAAACCTACTGTGTATAATATTTCTAATGAAACACAATATTACTAGTGGTATAATAGGTAATTGTGCAACTTTTTCAATAAAGAACATGTTTACAACTGATTGAAAAATGGCAATCTTTTTGCCAAAAATGTTCCCCTTTTTCTTCTTTTCGAAAAGGGAAAAGGTGAAGCCAGGTTTGTTTACAGAGTGTGATTGCACTCAGCTGAGTGCTGGTAAAAGGCAGCTTGTTTAACCGTAACTCAAGCCCATGGAATCAGCAGAAATAAGAAACCATCATTTGAAAATACGAAATCTATGAAATGCCTACCTGAGTTCCTCAGGTAGGACACATTAATATGTATGCGTTCTTATTTTAGTGCTCTAAAACAACACAGCTGCTTTAAATTATTTGCCTGTGTTGTCTATTGCTCCAAGTCAATGACAAGAGAGAGGTACATCCACAGGGCCAATTTTTTCCCAGCTGAAAAAAAAATTCTGAATTTACAAAATTTCCATTAGATAGGTCAGGGAATGAGCCACAGGATTACCCAACATTTGTTCAGAAGGGGAAAAGATTATATTTTACAGACATTAAGTCTTAAAATCAATGCTGAAGGAATGGTGCAGTGATGATTCAGATCTGTTGAGTGTAATGCAAAATGAAGCAAGCAAACATTAATTGCAGAACCATGTGATTTAAAGTGGATAAAAAAGTACAGTGTAATATTATTCTAAGGAAATTATGTTTTATTTTATTTTAACTATGGAAACAATAAAGAAGTTTAAAGCAAAATCTGTTTCATGTTCTGGACATAAAAGCAGTAAGAATATGTGTAACTATTCAGATATATATTTTTAAGTAGTGCCGCTTTCTAAACAGGAGGTACAGTCCCATTCATGCTCTTAAGCCATTAACCTTGTGTTCAAGTAAGGCAGTTAAAACAGTTTGCTGTAAATGCCAGAGAGCCACGTTTAGTATGAAGAGACCACATTCCACATATCCTGATATTTTCTAAATCCTGAAATGTAATTTCTTTCAGTGATCCTTCTCCAACAAAAATTTA
The DNA here is from genome assembly GCA_009806455.1 of Tetrax tetrax. NCBI lineage: Eukaryota > Metazoa > Chordata > Aves > Otidiformes > Otididae > Tetrax > Tetrax tetrax. The sequence goes on along the minus strand of WHYT01015594.1, from coordinate 154,053 downwards.
GTTTCCTCCAATCACCGGAGTAAAGGCTAATTGTGATAAAAGGGGAAAGAAAAGATCTTTATGAATGAGGAGATAGAAGAGCCCGCATCTTGAGTTAGTTGCTGATTATATTTGCAAAGACAAAATGAGGCTGAGTGATGCACACAGACTTTTATAAAACTATGTAGTTTAAACATTATCTCAGAAGATTTCCTGTGACAGTATAGAATTCCCAGAAAGAGAATTCTCTTCAGTAAATATAAGTGCAATGTAGAATTTGCATTGAGAAAGATAGGTTTTACATTCTAATTTGTTTCATATATTATTCAAGTATTCTACATCTAAGCTGAGTTCATTTGGTATTGTTATTAGATCTAAAATATATTAAAGAGCAATCATGTAGATCTTTGAGTGCTAGCTGGCAATTAAGTTACCACAAAAAAAGATACAATATGAATTAGGAACCATGAAGATGGAATAAAGGATTGAAGCAGATTTTCCGTGAGCAAGAGAAAAGCAAGAAGTTAAAAATCAGTCTAACAAATAAGTCTACCATACTCTTATCTATTACAGACATATTTTGAGCAATGAGAGCTTAAGCGGAGATAAAAGTACAAGCAAGAGGTGATATATCTGAAAAATCTCAGGCTACTGCTGATGGAAGCAGAAAAGGTAAAACTGCAGTTCTGCGAGGCGCAGATAAGGCAATAAGGGAATACAGTCCCTGCCAGGAAAATCACTGCAGACATCAGCACTGCCCTGGTCCTTAGGTACAGGATTATTCAAGAGATTCATTAATCATCAGTATTGCTAAGTCTGTGTAAGCATGGTGGAAACTAAGTTCTCATTAGTTCACTCAGTGATAGCGATAGTGATAGTGTGATAATCAGTGTGTTGGTGCATCTTTAATCAGACAAACAAGTGTAGGTAAACACTTGTAAAATTAACTGTGTTCCATACAAACTATGTGTTTTCACAAATGTGTGCTTGTACACATCAGACTGATCCAGTTTTAGTCCTTGAATGGTTCATAAAAGTGACAAAGCACCACTGCTGACAAATCTGATTACTAAGTGCCTACCTCCTGATTCCCAAGGGCTTATTGAACATTACATGCTCTACATGTAAAAACAGTTCACCACATCTGGTATAGCGTAGTCAGACTTCAGAAAGCATAGTACAACTTGTTAGATCCCTGTGCCTATATTACACTGGCCAGACAGATTTCTTGGAAGTACACAAAATACTTCCTGTATTCCAATAAAAATAATTCCAAAAATTATACTAGTAGTAGTAACTGATCTAAAAGGAATTTTGACCATCTAGTTCATCTCTTTGCTGAAGTGTTTCAGCTAAGACTTTTCTTACATAAAAGACAGTGAAAAGATAGTTCTGTATGTCCTGTAGAGAATAATCTCTTTTATAGATCCCGGTTAGGCATTTCCTAGCCCCATTTTTCTTTCAAGAGCATAACATTGCTAATTTGGGCTCTATTTGTGTTCTGCGCTAGCCACATGGACTTTTTTTTCTTGAATTCCTTTCTATGTCTTTATTTGCCTAACTAAGCAGTCCTACTGCAATGTGATTTCCTTGCTGAAAGATATTTGAATTACTTTAGAATAATTTGAACTCACATTTCATCTTTTAGCTTTCTTGAAACCCCTTACAGGCTTAATTTGAAAAAATATCTTTTTCTACTGTCCAGACCATTAATTTAAATTTGCAGTAGTGCCAGATCCATGACAAATTATGGAACCTTTTTGATTGCTGTGGTTTTTTTCCTAATTTGTACACAGTTATTCATTTTGAACATTAATCATAAGCTCTCAAAAAAAAAAAAAAAAAACCAAAACTTGTTCACAGAAAGAACAGATACAGTTCAAGCACCTTTAGAATAAACCTATTGCATTATGTCAATAAACCCTCATCCAACTGTGGATAAAACTGGACCATGTAAGAGCTCATGAACATTAAAAGGGAGACACCCAGAGGATGAAAATAAGGAGTGAAACCTGCTAAACTGTTAAACAAAACCAAATGTGTTCCAAGCACTGGTAAAGATTCTAGGTGGATTTTTAGTGGTATTTTTTTTTTGTTTGTGATTTTTTTTTTTCTTTTAAATGTGCACTAGGTCTGTCTCATTTTACAGTGACATAGTTAATAACTTTTTATATAATTTTATTTTTTGGGCTGGAGGGTAAAAGCCTCAATGCTAACATTTGTGCTGATGAACTTAACTGGTGCAAGAAAGCTTCAAAGAAGTACATAGACAATACTGGGTGTGGCAATAACATGCTGGATTGTATGAATAAGGCTTTAAAAAAATGTGAAGAATTCCTGATGAATACGTATGACTATTTCTTCATCAAGGCATCACTTATTTTTTTAAGCAGACTACTCCATAAATTCCCCATTCCAGAGTTCAGAAAGGTAGAATAAGAAACATCTAATCCAAGTTAGGGACAGAATACAAGATAAGATAGAGTGATAGTATAACATGGAGTGACATATACAGTACCTTTGTGTATAATCTGGTTAAAAATTAAATGAAAAAATGATTTGTAAAGCTGCTGAAACTTTTGTTCCTTCTGACTTTGCAAGAAAATGTGTCTTTTAGCTTCTGGTTGATGTGTCCCTGTTACATTCTTCATTCCTGTGTAAGTAAATAATGACAATAAAAAGCTTTATTTGCCATGAGTGCAAGTTTCTGGAATAAGCCTTTTGTGTAACTCTATACAGGCACGCAGTGTTTTGTGCAATTACAGACTTCAGAATACAGTGAAATAAAACACGCTGCATTTAGTGCTCACACTTAAAGGAAACCAATCTGCCATTTAGTTACCCTAGGAAAAGTTATAACACCTTACTATGTAATGTAAATAAGAAAAACTCTGTTGCTATTGTTATGTTATATTCAATTCTTTGGATCCAATACAGAATTTATTATTAACAGCAACATTGTTCTTCTCAACATAACACTAATATACTGTGCTGGTTTTGGCTGAGATTTTGGATTTGTGCTGAAAAAAAGTGTTGATAACACAAGACTGTTCTAGTTACTGCTGAGCAGTGCTTACACAGAGTTAAGACCTTTTCTGCTTCTCACCCCACTCCACCAGCGAGTAGGCTGGGAGTGCACAGTAAGTTGGGAGGGGACACAGATGGGAGAGCTGACCCCAAGTGACCAAAGGGATATCCCATACTGTATGATGTCATGCTTAGCAATATAAAAGCTGGGGGAAGAAGGAGGAAGGAGGACACTTTCAGATTTATGGCATTTGTCTTCCCAAGTAACTGTTATGCATGATGGAGCCCTGCTTTCCTGAAGATGGCTGAACACCTGCCTGCCCATGGTAAGTCGTGAGTGAATTCCTTGTTTTGCTTTCCTTGTGGGCATGGCTTTTGCTTTACTTGTTAAACTGTCTTTATCTCAACCCACTAGTTTTCTCACTTTTGCTCTTTTGATTCTCTCCCCATCCCACTGCAGGGGTGGGAGTTAGCGAGCAGCTGTGTGGTGCTTAGTTGTCAGCTGTGGTTAAACCACAACATATGCTATTATATAATACTAAAAAATTGAGACAATAACTTTAACATCTGGCTGATTGCAGAGATCAGCAGCATCAACACTCAATTGAAATAGAGATATTTGGATTTTTAATTGTGATTAGTATGTGGCAAATCCTATACATATACAAAATCTCCAGCCATATCTCTCCACGGAAAGTAGATGTCTTCTTATGGGAGTGGATTGCATTGAGTACTACATGGATTTGCCAATAGTTACAAACCAAAGTATGATTCACTCTTAAGTCCTACCAAGGTAGATGTGCAAAATACAGAAGATAGTCCAAAAGATAGTGCTTTTATAAGAAAGCTCATTCCGTGTCTATATCTGTGGCTATACAGTAACTGCTGAAGATGCTAGATGGCTGAATGCCCATAAATTAGTGGTTTTACACAACCATATATATATAGGTATTAAAGTAAGAAGAAAACGGCCATGTATATTATTAGAGAATATCCCTGGTAAAAATGAGTCACGTTGCAAAAAAGAAACAAACCAACAACTACTTGCCCTCCTGCTATGGAATTGCTGGAAACATCTAGAACACATGAAAGTAAATTAATGCAATTGAATAGATGCCTCAGGGTGATTTGTCATAAAATACAAAATGAATATTTAAAAGTAATAAATATTAAACTTTCATTCATACTCTTATGAAGTGTAAAAACTAATGTATTTTCATGGAGGACTCTGCGATGTATTAACTGTGATAATGACAGGGCATATCAGTGATCAGATCTTCTTAGGTGCAACCTACAAGATCTTACAAATAAGCAATTACTACTCTGTCAATTATTAGAAGCCAATAACATATCTTTTGAAGAAAACACATTTTCCAAAGATGTCCCCAAGATGCGATACTATCCTCTGGATACTGAATTGGCAATGCAGACATGAGAGGAAACACGGACCGAAAACTTGGGGCGGACAGAATTTTGAAGTCCTCATGTGAAATGTTATTGTGCTTAAAGGAGGAGTCAGGGACTTGGTTATGCCTGTATGAAGTCACACTGGCTGTTCAACAACTTAATTATCTCCTGGTCTCATATATGAATGTGACAGGAATCAACTCATGGTCCTCCTTGTTGGGGAAACAACCAGACAACAGTGTTTTATTAGGCAAGGTTTTACAGTTGACAAAATCTTAAGACAAGCACAAAATGCACGAATGCAGTAATAACTAAGTAATTATTTATATACTCAGTATTTGTCTCACCAGGCTGATCCTACTTAATCCATTGTCTTCCAGTGTTATTCTATGTTTAGAATAGAGTGCTGATTAATTTAAGAAAAATAAGAATGACGTAAATACAGTAAGAAGCAGTAACCCAAGAAAGAAAAACTTTTTTTTTTTCTCAATGAAAAGTGGTAAGTGATCTGTAAAATCTAAATTCTTCTTCAAGGAAAAAAGATATTAAAGATCTCAAAGTGGATAATTACCTAATGAGCTATGAAGTGTTATGAAATTAGACAATTCAATATTAATCTTAAATATAGGAAGGAAAAGCTGCTCAAAAGAAAAAAAAAGAATTTAGAAATGATCCACTGTCTAAACTTCTGGAGATAGAAACAATACTTAGTGTTATAATATTTAAAGTAACATTTATTTAATGTAATGTTTCTAGAATCAAATATTTTCCTTCAAATACTCTAAAGATTTTAGGGAAGACTGATTTTGGAATCTATAAATAAACTATTTCTAGGTATAGTAGTCAACTTTTGTCTTGGTTGATGTAAGTGAACCATATACAGATCAGACAAAATCACTGTAGCTTGCACAACAAAGTATCTCTCTTTATACCTGCTCATGACCTCCATCTGGGTCAGGGCAACCCCCAATATCAATACAGGCTGGGGATGAAAGGATTGAGTGCACCCCTGCCAAGAAGGACCTGTTGGATGAAAAACTGGATGTGGGCAAGCAATATGTGCTCCCAGCCCAGAAAGCCAACTGTGTCCTAGGCTGCATCAAAAGAAGTGTGGCGAGCAGGTAGAGCGAGGTGATTGTTCCTCTCTACTCCACTCTCATGAGACCCCGCTGGAGTACTGCATCCAGCTTTGGATCCCCCAGCATAAGAAGGACATGGACCTGTTGGAGTGGGTCCAGAGGAGGGCTACAACCATAATCAGAGATCTGGAGGACCTCTCCTATGAGGAAAGGCTAAGACAGTTGGGGTAGTTTGGTATGGAGAAGATACCAAACTACCAAACAAAATGCTACTACAGCAGCATTTCAGTACTTAAAGGGCAAGATGGGGAGAAACTCTTTAGCAGGGCCTGAATGATAGGAAAAGGGGTAACAATTTTAAACTGAAAGAGAGTAGATTCAGACTCGATAGAAGGAAGAAATTTTTTACAATGAGAGTGGTGGAACACTGGCACAGGTTGCCCAGGGAGGTGGTGGATGCCCCATCCCTGGAAACATTCAAGGCCGGGCTGGACGGGACTCTGGGCAACTTGATCTGGTTGGAGATGTCCCTGCTCCTTGCAGGGAGATTGGACCAGATGACCTTTAAAGATCCCCTCCAGCCCAAATCGTTCTATGAGTCTATGATTCTGTGTCCTCTTGCATTGAACGTGGTTCTTCATGTTAGTTTTCTGTAAAGTCTGAGGCAGATATGATGATGTTCTAAAACTAATGCTGCAAGCTTGCGCTATGGCTGCTGTTTAATTGTTTCTATTTAATGAGCCAAATTAGACAACTTTTCTACTTCTGTTTTCCTTAGGCAAAGTTGCTGAGGTTGCCTGCAGCAGAAGTTCGTTATGTAAATCCACTGATAGCCGCTTTAGAGCAAAACAATAATAGGACAAAACTAAGACTGCTTGCATCATAATGCAAACACAGTAGTAGATCATACAAATGCAGCTTTGGAGAGTCATTTATAAAGGCCCTTTCCTTGCTTTCAGCACAACTATTATTGAATCCCATTACTATCTTCTGTCTTCTAATGATCAAAAAGGATGATCGGTTCACCTTACCCTCTAACCAAATTAGTCCTTTTGATTAAAAGGCCTGAGATTTTGCATCTACAATTCTAATGGGTAGTTTTAAACTTGCAACTTTCTGGTAGTTCCTCACACTTACTAATTCTTCTATTCGGCCTGGAGTTTTTACTCACAATTTGCTGAACACCATTCATCAAGCATACAGTGAAGAAGTTTTAAACTGTTATTATATTGAGATGGTTTTGCTAGTTATAAGATTGTGGACAAAGAGTTTAAACAAGTGCTATCTGTGTAGATTCATAATCTATGAAAAGCCCTTTAAAATTGCATTACTTTGCATGAGAATGATCTGATTATGAGAATACCTTTATGATGCTGTGCCACTAATCACACATCTTACGGTTCTTTCTTCCTTTGTGTTCTTTTTCCTGCGTATTTGTACTTCTCCGAACATTACTTAGCATTTCCCAAACAGTTTCACCAGGCTTACCTAAAATTCACTACCTTTGGAGAGGCAGTATTAGTATTCCTGTTCTGCTGCTCTGAAGTCCAGTCTTGCCCAAGGTCAGTGTGGCTCAGAGAAGAGGACAGTGGAGCTGACTCTGTCCCTGGGTATAATCACTTCCCTGGGGCATGAACATAAGCCTGGGGCAACCCTCCCTCTGCCCTTTGGAACCCACATGGTTGTTTTATAAAGTTTCTTAAAGCTTAACGACCATGACAGGAAATTTCAGTTAAATGAAGTTATGCTGGTGAAGGATACAGAAGACTAAACAAAGCTGTTTTAGCAGCTTATATTTTATGAGAAACAGAGGTAAGGGAGAAACCACCCACGCGTTCCAGAGTGACAGAGGCGGTAAGAGAGTACGCTCACTTTGAGCGTCTGAGTGCTATGATAATCAGCAGAGCTAAATAAAATGCAGAATTCCCTGGGCTTTTGTCAATGTGAGTCTTCAGAAGGGCCTAAGATTATCGTCAAAGAAAGACCTTAAAATCTTGGGTTTAAAAATCCTGCCTACTTTCTCCAGGAGCACTAAATTGTCCCTGAAGTTGGCTGTGTAGCCTGTCTGATCTCCCTTTTTCAGAATTAGATAAGAGACGTGAGATTACTTTATAATTGATGAAAACAACTGTATTAATGGCCTCCTTTTGGATTAGGCCAAAGAGAGTCTTTACATTTGATATACTAAAGTTGAGAGAAAGCCTACAGTGTTTGTGAAGCCTGGGGCCAGTATGCTGGATACAAATGTGTGAAACAGAGTCAGCAGTAACATGCTGACTACCTTGAATAACAGATTGTAATATTCAGTGTGAACTGGTAAGGTTTGTCAGCCCAGCAAAGCAGCCAAAATCTTTGCTGAGATCTTCTCTCTCTGAATGTGCACCTACCGGTTGAGAAAAAGGCTCACTCTCTCGCATACTATCACTCAAAATGCTGAATTTATGAGATCTCCTAATGTAAAACCTTCACTCCTTCTTGCTTTCCCCACAGAGAGCTTCTCCATTCATTACCTGGACTCAATCTACTCCCACTGCCGACAGAGCAGGCAACCAACTTGCCAAAACAAAAGTTTGCCAAGTCCAGCGCAAGGCTTCTCTAAACTGTGGCATTCAGCTATTGTAAGGCATATGCAGAGTCTACTTGAGTAAAAAGAAAACATTTTGAAGAGTGGAAACATATTTATAAAGAAGACAATTCCTCTGCATTTACAGTCCTTTAAAGAGAATGCTAGTGTTCAGCAACTGACGACACCAGCTGATATAAAAAGAGCATCTTAATAGTAAGCCTCATGGTATTATTAAGCTTTTGGGCCAGGGATCAATGAATCTTCATGGGATTCTGTCCACCTCAATATCTTGCTATTTCTTAGAATGAAATCTTGTAGAAAGGCTGTGGAAACCCTGGATAAATTTCTCTGCTGTCTTGCTCCCCGCAATCCAGAGTCACTACCTCTCAGCCTCAGTCCGCACCTGATGTACCTGTCAGGTCCTGGGGTCTGATGCCCGTTTACAGCAGCTCTTTTCTGCTGCAGATTTTTGCTGCTTCTTTTTATTGCTGGAACTTGCTCTAGGTAACATCTATGAAGAAGAACGGGGCTACAGCCCTGTACAGCCAGCTCCAGCCCTGGCCAAGGCACAGAGAGGTACAAGACTGGTCAAAGCAAAGCAATGAGATCCAAGCCTGAAAGTTCAAAGTCATGGTTAGAGAATCGCAAGAAGGATATTTCTGAAAAGAGTTAGAAACAAAACATTTTATTAATCAGCTAAACAGAGCCTGATTATAAATCATAGAATCATAGAATGGTTTGAGTTGGAAGTGACTTTTAAAGGTCACCTAGTCCAACCCCCCTGCAAGGAGCAGGGACATGTCCAACCAGATCAGGTTGCTCAGAGCCTCATCCAACCTGGCCTTGAATGTTTCCAGGGATGGGCCATCTATGATCTCTCTGGGCAGCCTGTTCCAGTGTCCTACCACCGTCATTGTAAAAAAAATTTTTCCTAATATCTAATCTAAATCTACCTCACTCTATTTTGAAACCATTACCCCTAGTCCTGTCACAACAGGCCCTACTGAACAGCCTCTCACCATCTTTCTTGTAGGCCCCCTTGAGGTACTGGAAGACCGCTATAAGGTCTCCTCAGAGCCTCCTCTTCTCCAGGCTGAACAGTCCCAACTCTTTCAGCCTGAACCCACTTTCCCTATCCCTTTTGAGGAATTTATAGCCCTCCACTGCAGCTCTCCAGTTGTCCGAGCCATCCCACCCTGTTTCTGTGATTGCAACTACATCATAGTTTATATACATTGATAAGATCTCCCTCAGCCTTCTTTTCTCCAGGCTGAGCAGTCCCAACTCTCTCAGCCTTTCCTCACATATAAGGTTCTCGAGAACCTTAATAGTCTTAGTGGCCCTTCACTGCACTCTCTCCAATATGTCAATGTGTCTCTTGTACTGAGCAGCCCAGAGCTGGACACAACACTCCAACACGAATCAGTGCCGATTAGAGGGGTAGGATCACCTCCTTTGACCTGCTGTCAACAATTTATCTAATACAGCCAACGATACCATTAGCCTTTTTTTTCAGAAAGGGCACGTTGCTGGTGTCCCCCAGGTCCTTTTTGCTGAGCTGCTTTCTAGCAGGGTGGCCCCCAGACTATACTGGCACATGAGGCTGTTCCTCCCCAGGTGCAGGACTTGGCACTTTCCCTTGTTGAACTTCATGAGGTTATATCCTGGGAAAGAAAATAATCTGACTTCTTAATATTCCTACTACTGTGAACTTTTCTAAGAGCTTTGAAAAAGGATCTTCTGTTAAAATAGACGAATAGATAAGAATATATGATCTATTTTATTAGGGGAAATATTTTTTTTCTAATTCTTAGATGCTGAAAAGATATTTAAATTTATTTTGCTTATGTCTTTTTTCTTATAGCATGTTTTTTTCAGGATGAAAACAAAAGAGCATTATAGTTTCACATATGTATGAATACTGATCAATAAAGTGGTAAATATGCACCTTATAAAGCCAAACTAGCTTTTCCCATGCAGACTGTATTTCTCAAGGTATCCACAGATTCTACACTTGGTTTACACTTGTACCAATTTCCCCAGTAAAGGAGTAAGACAGAGGTTTCTTGGTCCCACTGGAACTTTAAAAAAATGTCCGATGCCACATTTGCTGTACTCTAGTCCTCAGATGCAACAGGAGTCTGAGTTCAGATAGCAGTGTTATTAATTTAACTATTTCAACCTTCAGATGTCTTAGAGCTCTTGGGGACACATGATTCAGGCCCGGTTATGTTTTTAGTGTTCATTTTGTTGGTTTGTTCGGTTGGCCCTCCTACAATCACTTCGGTTTCAGACAGACCCTTTGCTGAGCCCACTCCAAGAGGGAGTTTATGGAGGGGGAATTTTTCTTATTTCCACAGTGAATGTCAAGGCAAAGAATTTGCATAGCAGTATATCCTGATCATCAGCTGGCCCTACTAAAAGAGTGTGGGTCTCATCTCCCAGTTTGTTTGAGGGATTTAGTATTAGTTTTTATTTTATTTCTTAGTTATTAGCTTCAAATTCTGGTTTAGCCTGCCTTATTTTTCTTTTCACTTAAGTGTCTGAGTTTCTATCATCCCCTTTGTTATATTAATTTGAATATGCGTGGTTTCAGCAATTTGAAAGATGTTTTCCTGTTTCTAGCAAACTCACTTCTTTTCCTTTCTGTCTTGTTTTCATCCTTATTTAAGCCTTTCTTATTACAATGCAATATGTACAATGTCTGTAAGAATTTAATTTTCTTAACTACTCCTTTCAGCCTCCCTTTTCAGAGGCTCCCTCATTTGTATATATAGTTCTGTTTCTTCATGACTTCATGAAATAGTACATGAACTGGAAAAATTGTCTTGCATGTGTAATATTTTTCTTGTTAGTAGAAAGGTGTATAAGGCCACAAATTAATTTTGTTCCCATAACACCAATTCCTGTATGCTAAAAACAATATGATTCAATAGAAGTGAACTGGACAACTTCTTGAATGGTAGTTGTATCAGTCGTGCTGCGGAATGATGGTCCAGATGCAATTTCCAGCTCAGGAAATCATTACCTAATTGATGGAAACTGAGATGGTGTACCAGGGGAAATATTACCCTCTATGCATTCTCCATCTCATATATACCTCCCTAAGCATACCAATGACTGTCCAAGACAAGATATTGAGGCAAATGGCTTTTTTGGTGTAACTCCATATACTTGTTTATATAAAAAGTAAATCTGTTAAGAAGAAAACACTTCATGGACTGAGTTAGATTTCCCCAGAACTTTATTTCATAGGAAAGCAGAGGAAAGAGTCTTGACGTTATTCAATTATTCATTCTAAAACACTTTAAATTTAAAAGTGCCTATTAGTTTATGAAAAAAAAAGGCAAAAATGAAGAGAAAAAGAAATTGTTGCAACATGAAATTTCTTCTGATTTAAAAGTATTTTTTTTCCAGTATGTTCCTTTCAGAACTGTGTCACAATGGTCAGTGTTGTTCCTTTCAGAGCATCACAGACTTTGAAATTTTTAAAAGCTTTCACAAATCAAAACATCCAAAGCCTTGAAAATACAAACAGCCTCAAGATTGCACAAAATATAAAGTCCTTCCTGGCATATGAGAAGAGATTCAGTTATATTGAAATGAAAAGCTACTGCCATTGGTGTTTTCTTGCAGTTTCTGTCACAAAAAGCTTAGGGCAAAATCAGACCAAGAAATGCAAATTTAAAAGTAATCTACATCCAGGCTGTAACTCGAATGCTTTCATCCTCTATAAAACGCTTCCTAGTTACACTCTACTAAGCTTCATTACAGCTTGATTTCACCTTTGTGTTTAAGTTATGGTTCTTTCCTTGAAGGAACCTAGTTACCTCACACAGTTTTCATCCTGCTTGCAATGGACATAGGCTTTATTTTTCTTTATTTGGAAAGGCATTTGATTATAAATGTGGACTGACCTTGAAGCTCTTTGGTGGTCATAAGCTTGGAGGAACACACACAGTTTGTTATGATTGTGGGCTGTTTCTGATGGTCTGCCCATACAACCTTCTTCACTGGTTGTTCCTGTGAATTTGGGAGGGTCTGTGTATTTGACCTATTGTGGAATGTAAAAATTCTGAATTATGTAGTGAATTTTAACTATGATATGTTTATCAATGCATTCCTAACTGCTTCAGAAGATGTCTTATTCTCTTTGCTGTTTTATTAACCACAAAGTTATAATGACTTTAATATATATATCTATCTATATATGTGTATCGTAATTAGAAACATATTAAATCCTATGAAGAGAAGCAGAAATTTTATCTGACTAGAAAAGAGCAGCATAACTAAGATAAAACTGCATTTAATTTAAAATTCAATGCTCTGAAACAAAAGTTTGAAACTGAATCAATTTTATTATGTCCAGAGAACACATAAGACGCAGGAAAAGCTCAGTACTTTTACTGAAAGAGCTCTCATCTTAAACTACTGGGAAACAAATAAACATTCATATTAATGCTTGGCCTGTGTTGGAGGACTTGAGCATATCTCTGGTTGGAAACTTGCTGTGTAGGTTTAGTTTGTATGGGGCATTCCCTGCAAGAAAAAGGATAGCATTGGAGATTTTATAACCAGCCCAGTAGTAATAACTTGGGTGCAGATACCCAAAGCGACATGCATATTTCAGAATCTACTGTGCTGAGTTAGTTTTTCTTCTGGGATCTAGCCTTACTTAAAAGGAAGCCTTTTTTGAAATAAATCAATTTACTCTGGTAAAAATTCTCAGAAGTACTGTATTTTCCCTTGCTTTTTTTCAGGATGTGAAGGCTGCCTTTATATCTTTCCACATTTTCCGTGAAGCCTTGAGCCAGCTCTGCCGGTTTGGCTATAAAGCTGTTACCCAGCTGTCAGCTTGTACAGTGGCATTTTTTAATAGCTCCGCTATCTCATGCTAAGTCTCCTTAGCCTTCCAGGAAATACGTGTTCTGCCTTGGATGTGTCAAGTGCATGGCGGAGTTGTTAGAGTAATCACTCCATACTAGCTATCATCATATCTGTTAAATTGATGGTTTTCCTTGCAGTCATGAGAGAAGAAAGTGTTTAAAGCACCACCCCAATTTATTGATTTCTAAGTCTTGCACCTTGCCTTCTTTCTTTTTCCTTTTTCTCCACTGTATCTACTGGACCTGTTTCCCTCTGTCCTTGCTCAAGCGTGCACATTGCTGCACAGGAGGCCACGCTGTTACCTCCACAGCGTAGCCCCAAAGAAACAAAGCTGCTTTTTGTTGTCTACTTTTTTTTTTTTTTTAAAAAAAAACCCCAACTTTAAATTAGTGCTCTCAATATTTTCTCTCTCATTGCAAGGAATGAATCATAGCTTTGAAAAAACAAAGACTCACTTTCTCACAGAACTGCAGTAACAAAGGCTTTAAGAAAAGATAAAAAAAAAGAAATAGTAAAATACTCAAAGTGAAAACACAGCTTCAATATGACAACGGCATTTTTCTTTCTGAAAGGAAAATCAAATCTTTTTTAAAGAATATATTAAAAATATTGTTAAAATTGGACCTTTCCTATAAAGAAAAATCTGTTACATTATAATGACCATTTCTAATTAGTGGAATCTTTGTTTAAAAATGTTGCATACCTCTAGTTTCTTATTCCCTCTTCTACATAAGGGCGTTTTTTATGTTCTCTAAATGTAATAACTTTAACATGTACATAATCCCTCAAAAGACACTCACAAAACATGCTGCGTATTTGGGTGTACACAGGATCGACTTCATACCAGATTTCAGACGCAGAATCTGATTCAGGCAACTCATTAAGCACATACTTTGCTTGAAGCTAGGGATAACTCCACTGACCTTAAAAATCCTATTAGCAGGTTTGCCTTGATTTTAAACCCACAAATGTCTCATTAAACTAAATGGCACTGACTATATAGACTTTTAACTCGCAGCCCAGGCAGATATACATGATTAATCTTTGCTGGGTCAAGACCACAATATTCATTCTCTGAAAACTTTATCACTTACATGTGATAAGGTATACAATTAGGTATAATTATAGGTTTTCACTTCTGGACCAATCAAAAAAAAATTCCTGCTTTGGAAATGTTTTGGAATTATCTGTTTAGCTTGTACAAAGAATATGTTTTCTTTTCTTATCCTGCACCCAGGACAAAATCTTCCCTTCATAAGATATTGACCTGAATTCTTCCCCTCTCCTATTTCCATTCTTATAGATAAATAGAGCTTTTACAGTTGCAACAGCTGACAATTTTAAAATTGGAAGAAAAATACTATAATGATTTTAGAGAAAATGTATGTTTATGTTTCAGAACTTCCAGAACATATATTTCATGCCTTGCAGTGTGAGTGTATTCACAGCTTTGAAATCTACAGTCCTTTAATGCCTCTTGCTAGTCACTTATTGCAGTCATAAGTTTTGTAACAACAGATAAAACATTTCAAGGTGCGTTGTCAAAGAGGAATTCAATAGTTTAATGTTCTGTGCTGCTTATATAAAGCACTGTGCTAACAAACTGGCAGAATATCCTAATTAAATGTAGTACAAGTTGTATAATGCAGTGATTAGTAAATCTGTTACTGACTCAGGAGGAAGGCATGCTAAATTAGACATGATGATCACCGGAAATTAAAACCAAATATGTGCAAGTTTAACGATCAAAAAACAGATGACTACATGTAATTCCCTTTTTAAACCCACAGATTTTTTAAAAGCCATTTAAAAAATCTGAAAATGCAGGTAAAAAATATAGTTTTGTTTTTAGCAGAATATATGATTTTTAACCAAACAATTCCCAGATGAGCTTAATCATAAAAAAAAACCCCAGAAACCTTCAGTCACAGGAACTGTGAATGAAATGCCATTCACAGAGGGAGCCATCAGCTGGTCTATATGATAGACAAGTGCCACTCACCGTCAACAGCTATTTATTCCTTTACTGAGGAGCTCTTTTAACATAGAAGCAATCAGGTAGAAAACTTCCGAGTATTAGAGTTGCGAGAGAAATCGTTGTTTGGCCTAGAAGAGTATGAATAATCAACAGGAGAGGTGGGAATTCTTAGTAGTTATGGAAACTTTGTGGACAATTGTTGTTAGTAACTGATAAAAAAAAAATGGATTATCTATTAATGTACAGTGTCAAAAGAAAGTTTATAGCGACAGGGAAAGAAGCAAAGCAGGAGATTGTTCTTCTGATGGATGAACTACTAATCTTCTCTTCCTTATCCAAGGATGTTCAATAGCCAACAAAAAAAATGAAGCGGTTACCTTAAGCTGTCTTTACCTATTTTGTTCTTACATTTCACTCAAGCTTGCACTACACCAATCCTGTGGTATGCCAGAACACTGCAGGCACAGTAACGGATTGTGTATGTATATGAGTTTATATATGTTTATCTGTATGCTCAGGTGTGTTGACTGACATTTGCACTATCTGACCTTGTGCTATCTGAAAAGCAATGTTTGAGTAGTAAGGGTTTACTGAATAAGCTCGAATGCAGAATAGCATCTACTCACAGATAGATAAACATTAGATTTACATAATATAAATGCAGCCTAATGGTGAGTGCTAACTCATTTTTTTTTTTTTAGCTTGATCTATTAACCAAAATAATTGTTTTTGCAACTAAATATTTAGAACATTCTAGGATGACTCCCAAAAACTCTGGTGAGCTTTGGATCAGGTCTTCAAAATATCCAACATGTGAAATGACATTGACCCATTTGTTCATGGCATTTTTTATGCTATGCTGTTGGAAAAAAGGTGTGTTTGGAAAAAAAAAAAAAAGCCATGGACAATTTATAGTGCAAGGTTCTTTCAATAACCTTTGAATTATTTTTCTATCTTTAAAAATCCAAGATGTTTATGATTAAATATTAAAGATTAAGGTGCATTATTTTAGACTACAAGGAAATTATAAAGACACATTAGTAGCTGAGATACTGTCTGGTCACCGTCACTAAATATCCATCCTTATCTGAACCAGCTACTTGTGCAGTTGACAGTAGGTTTTTTTCCAACAGAAACACTTTAATTTCTTAAGAAGCACCTCTGAACTATTGTACCATTACTTTTTAAAAGTCTGCATAAGGCTAAACTTGCTGTTATTGAAACTTTGTGTAGAAGCTATTATATCAGACAGCATAAGTTTTTAAAACAACCAGCTACTCTATTAGTATGTATTATTAGTATGCTGAAAACATTTATACTATTTATTGCACAGGCTAATTAACAATTTTTAAACATTAGCACAGAAAACATAAGAATACATGACAGCTGTCCTGCACAAAGGGACAGATTTATTTTTCACAGATAAAATATGTAACTATAATTAATGAAGGAATGTAGAGTAAGGAATAATGAAGATATTATAATATTATAATATAATATATATTATTATCATAATATTATGAAAAATATTGAACAATAATTCATGGCATATTAAACATACCCACAATTAAATATTTCTGTTTAATGTGATATCTCATAGAAAAGAACATTAGTTATAATACAGTCATTTGCCATGTACAGTGAAAAACTAATATTCTGAGAGACCAGGAAAATGATTGTTAACAATTTGTTTGCAAAAGCAGATGTGAACTGTCCCCAGATTTCTTTTCACACAAGTATTCTCTATATTCTTTTGAGAAAAATGACTGTGATGCTAAATGCTGTGTATTTTGCCTGTGCTGTGCCAGTAGTAGATGATAACCCCAACTTAGACAGAAAGATAGATGAATATGCTGTTTTTATGCTGTATCAGTCAGGATGACACACGTCTGCTTGTGCTTGGATCAATCTCACTGTTATGTTTGGCCAAATAATTGATTTTAAGTAACATCACTTGAATACTTATCTTGTGCTGATTGAAATGACTTCAGGAGTCTTGAGGAGTTTACTATGCAGACAGTTAAGGAATAAACAAGCAGAGGATCTCCTTGAGACAGGACTTCTGCTGGACTCTAGGTTAAATCCACCTTCTGTATGCAGATTTTGCCTTTGAAATCTTGAGATTGCTGCTGGCTGAAAGCTGAAAGGAGGCAGACCTTGCCGTGCATGCTTTCCCTTTCTTCTTTTCCCCAGCTGTACCCTCTAGGTGGCTCTTTGCTTCCATTCAGCTCAGTATTTCATCGTTTTTTATGTATTTGCTCTCACGTGAAAACAGGTGAGGCTTTTTCACCCGCATAACAAGGGGGCAAGATTTCTGCAAACAAGAGGACAGATACACAACAGGAATTAACCTGAAACAAGTTTTCACCAGGCAGTTGTGCCAGGGCTTTCTATGCAGAATGACTTAGACCCTGAGTGAGTGTCACCAAACATTTCTGTCCAGACAGCTTAGGATAGGTTCCCTTCCTTATCCTGAGAAAGTGGAAAGAAGAAAACATTGGATGCTACCAGATGAAAGAAATTTCTTGATCACGTTATCACCAGAAAGCCTTGGAGGGTCTTGTAATTTTTTTTTTTCTATGTAGGGTCCATGACGCAAATGGCCAACTTGAGTGTCTTGTGGAAGGAAATCCTGGATAAAGCGGAGCTGGAACAATGCAAAAGATCTAGCTGGTTTTGTAGTCTAGTGTTTTGGAGGAGGTGACAACTGGTGAAGGTGACACATTGAAACCACTTGTTAATGTAGTAACACAGCTTAAAATAGCCTGCACAATCACAGTAAAATCCAGAAGTCCTTTGGCACAGTCTTCTAACTGGAAATTTTTGGCAAACAACATTGAGCAATGATAAGATAATGAAGGGGTAATATTAAGTCAGTCTTTACAAATCATATCTTGATTTACTTGGTGACTTGATTGCTTCAGTCTCTCATCCACCAAAGTAAAAGAATAGCCTTTCCTTGAAAGGCTGATAAAAAAAAAATGGATTATCTATTAATGTACAGTGTCAAAAGAAAGTTTATAGCGACAGGGAAAGAAGCAAAGCAGGAGATTGTTCCTTTTCCTGAAACAAATCTCTTGAAAAATAATTGCAGAATAGTCCCATGAAGAATTAAATAGCTTCTGTTAGAAGCAAAAATTTTACCCTGCATTCAGGCTAAAACACTGCTATACTGCAAAGACTT
Source organism: Tetrax tetrax (assembly GCA_009806455.1). NCBI lineage: Eukaryota > Metazoa > Chordata > Aves > Otidiformes > Otididae > Tetrax > Tetrax tetrax. The sequence goes on along the minus strand of WHYT01015594.1, from coordinate 135,946 downwards.
CTCCAATAACAGAATGTGAAATGAAAGCAGAAACTAGCATTTATAAGCTATAAAAATTACACTGTTTGTATTATATGAATTGCCTTGTAATTGCGTGAATCTGGGGTCTATTAATTTGTTAGGAAATACCGGGACAATCTTCTACATATCCTTTTACATGATAATATTTCTACCAAACTTATTCACTCATTACCATAATACGATCCATCTTGCAATTAATAATTTTAATTTTACGCATGTACGTGGTCATTTCATGTAAAGTAATTTTAACAGCAAGCAGTTCTTTAGCTCAGAAGTGGTTCAGTCTCTGCATTTAACTGCATGTTTTTCTACGAAGCATAAAGATGCTCTGTTAGGGAGAATGGTGTATATGTGAAGTTTAATTTCTTTTCAGTACAGTCCTGCAACATCCTGACTCTCATTTCCAAGGACCAGACACAACATGAAAATGGTCCTGCTTTCTCTCAGGGTGAAACTGCAGATTTCCTTCCTGGTTTAATTTCGGAAGTTACACACAGCAACCTTGGCCCCCTGAGTGCTGCTGAACCTAATGTACCTAATTTGTAATTTAAGCAATGTTTTAAAAAGTTTTTTTTTTTTTTGTTGAAAAACTAAAATATCTATTTTTAATAAAAAATATGCTCTCCAAGCAAAAGAACATTTAAGATGTGACATTCAGAGACTTGCATCATGGCACATTTATTCCAGCAAGTATAATCTTTAGCAGAAGTTAGTGGTTTTTGGTTTAGATTCAACGAAGATTTTGCAGGGAGGTTTACCAAGATTTCAGACTGGGAGTGAGGAAAATAACAAAGTTGTGGAGCAGCTTCAGCAAGAGACCTAAGTAGAACTGCATTCTGATGCTTTAAAAAAAAAAAGAAGCATTTTGTTTTTTTTCCTGAGCTTCAGAATGTAAGATACAAAGGCCCGGGAGTTCTTGCAGCAGTGTCTTAAAATGGGGATATCCCTATGTTCTGCACAGGCTGCAGAAATAATTCTGAATGTCTCATTACCTGCCAGCAGAATGTACTAATAGGAGCTATGCCCTCTATTATCAGAGCTCAAACAAAATCTATGTCTCCTGCCAAAAATTATTGCTTGCCTGAGGCAAATCCTCTGTGCTACTCATTCTTCCACCACCTGTAAATCATGCATACACAGACCCTAAATATGAGCTGTGCTAAATAACAGTGTAGCAGGGGTATTTTGGGTCCCAGAGAAGCAGTAGCTGAGGTTTAGTCTCATCTGTGAGCATCTGGCTGTCTTGGTTCTTTTACTAGTGGATCGGTTCACTAAGGTCTGACCTCTTGCCTCCCCTCCGCCTTGGCTGACGTGGTGAGTGCTCCCTCCTCCCATCAGTTGTCTGTGGCCGCAGGACCAGCGAGGTCACCCCTGCTTCTGCCCTTCTAATATTGACACAGCTTGCGCTGGCAACAGTGTGGGTTTTGTCAGGATGGCTTGTAGGGACTTCCCTGAATGAAGTAAGTGGAGCAAGAATTTAAGATTTTGCTGGTTCAAATGGTTCATGTGAACTAGGAGACTGAAGTAGTATATCAGTAAAGAAGTTTTCTGTGTAGACATGATTGATATGAACCTTGCAGTAATAAGCAGTAGAGTACCAAAAGAAGAGACAATGGGCAAAATGGTTTGTCATAAATGCTGTAAGACAAAATCCAGACCAGGTCTCAAGTCTGCTTTTCCTCCTCGTTTCTACAATCAAACCTTTTCTTGCTGCCTGCATGGTTAACGGCCCACACATTTAATGGCCTTTGACATAGCACTAATGTTTTTCCCACTTGCCTTCCTGCTACCCAGCTTTGCCTATATTTGCATCCACAGCCCCTTGGTAGTGCTGCTGAGGTGATCATTGTCAGTGCCCAAAGCCTCCAGCACTCATCAGAGTCAAAGGGCGAGACAGAAAAGGCTGAGAAACTCTCTGAATCCTCTTAAAAGATGAGTTAGGGTTGAATTTGTGTTGAGCAATGTGAGTACTACAAAGTAGCTTTCTGAATAGCTGGTTTATTTTAGATTAATAGAACCTTGTGTTGCAAATTATCCTGCAGAGATCTTTCAGTGCTCTTTGCATGTGTGTATGGACTTATGTTCTCAGAGAAGCATGTTGACACTTATATTACATATAAATACCTATACTTGGAAAAAATATGACCTTTAATTTGGTACTTCTTTTGCTTCTTGCTTTTACTGGTTATCTTTCATGATGTTACAGTTAATTGAACATAGGATTAATTTGATCATCACTGCATTAACAAGACAAACCGTAAAAAAGTATGCTGGCATTCTCAGTGCGTAGCAATGAATTTCCTAATGTAACTTGCCATGCACTGTTTTATTACAAAGCTGAAGAACATTCTTCTGGTTACTATTTACTTAAATACAAGCTTTCTAGCAGAGACTAAACAATGTATAATCCCTACAGAAACCTGAGCTGCTTATATTAAAGTCAGATGTGATGTAAAATGGAGAGTTTCTGTTATTCTTGGCTCAGTAATATGCAATTATGGTAATTTCTACCAGCACTCTAAATGCCTGTGCTTTTGTGAAAAAACAGAAGAGGCCTTTGCTTGGCTGTTTCTCTTCCATTAGTGACAGGATGACTTAACCGTGTTAATGTAGGCTGGAGAGTTTCTGTGTCATAGATGGCTTTGCCTGATAGAGGGAATGTATGAGGGAGTTTTATAAGCAAGATGCTTTGTTATGCACCAAGACACATAGGTACATGAACACAGAGGTTGCTATTCCTCCCAAGGGGTCAACATCTTCCTCACTTTAATGGCTAGCTCCAAGAAAGAGATTGCTAAAACAGTGCTAATAATAGCTGCAGGTCCAGCTAAGTTTAGCAGTTTCTTAATTGAAGCTCAGAAAGCACTGTCAGGAACAACACACAGAGTAGTAGGTAGGCAGCATACTCTGTTGTCCCATAGTCCGTTGAAAATTCCTATGAATGTCAGGTATGGGTGAAGGAGACAAAAAGGCTCTTACCAGGAACTCCAAAGCTACTAAGAACAACAATGATTTGAAAAGTAAATAATGAAGCTAATAACCAATTATAAAAATTGAAGTAACTTCTCAGTTTCAAGCACATGACTAGATCTGTTGAAATAATGCTGTAGAATGAAAGCTAAGAGATTTTTTTGAAAAAAATATTCTATTCTTTACTATCGGCTTGGCAAGGAGAAAGAGTGAGAAATAGACAAAAACCTTACTTTGCAGGTTGGTGGAGAGGATTTTGGAATCCTTCTACTCACACCACTACAAACCTGTGAAGTTGGAGGTGGAATACCATGTTCACAGGAAAAAAACCAAGCCTTGCAATTTATATTTCCACTTAGCATAGAAAGTGAGAGCAAACAAAATTAGAACAAAATTAAGCTTTTTTTCTTCACCTATAAAGAAACGGTATGAACAACAGGAGATGTGTAATTTCTTTGCCAGACGTGAGATTCTTATTACATTTGTGAGAGCTGTCTAAGTAATAATATTCTTTCTATTGTCGTAGGCATCATTAAACAGAGAGCCTACAATTTGCCTGGAATACACATTTCCTGAGTCATAATCACCATTAACTTGAATTATAACTATTCATATGTCAGAGCCTTCATTCATTATAACGGTTAATATTTTCTAGCACCTACTAATGATTTGCAACATAAATATTCTAGGAAGATGTTGTTCTTGCCTCTAAACAATCGACAACCAAAATTGGATATTGGAAGATACATAAGGATAGAAGTCACATTTGCTAAGAAACTGGCATCTGTTTCAGCAGACAATAATTAGTTCATGACACCTAATCAAGTAGTTTGCAACACTAACATACCACCCAGATGAGGGTGTAGTAAGTTCTTCACTCCGCAAAACAGCTGGTCACCCATGCCAAGACAGAAAATATAAGAGTCAAGATGGACTGTTTGCTATGTCTCAACATTCACTTCCCTTGGGGACTTGCAATATTTTCAAGTTTATGAAAATTATGTGATGGGCAGTCGATTCACAAACTGGCAAGTGTAACTGATTTTTGCAAATTACTAAACCCTTGCTCTTAGGTAGAGTAATTATATAGACGGTAGTGAAACATTAACCACATTACCAATGTACAATTTGTAGATAATACGAGTACTATTTAACTGTTTTATGAATTTTCAAGAGTGGTGTCATTACAACACTATACAGCTAAGATACAGCTGCATACTCTATCTTAGTATTGTCACTGTGCAAAGTTGAGTGTAACCACTCCACAGCTTTAAGTCAAAAATAACAAAGTTATTTATATTTCCCATCTCTAAGCACTGCCCCCTCAGAAAGCCTTTCACAGTGGATGTTTCTGATCATGACTCATCAGTTGGCTGAATAAAATCTAAACAAATAAAAGAAAAAATACTTTTATGCTATTTAATGTCTATGAGAACCCACTGATTCTTCTGCATATTTCTGTGAAGTTTGTGTAAGGCTTCTGTTACTAGGTTGATTCAGCTCAGAGATATGCAATATTTTGCCTTTATGACTCTGTGTCATCCTTTACCCTGCAGTTGGAGATGCATTGTCCCCTGACTCACAACCAGTGCTGAATTATGAGGTAGTACTGCCAATTTTCCAGTACACACAAGATGAGATATATAAACAATCATTTCCTCATAACAGCAACACGAACTAAGCTGGGCTCAACAAAAACGAAGTAAAACCTGCTCAATAACAAACCTGATTTTTCTTACAGTCTATGATTCAGTGTTGCTTTTGCTTCCCATATTTGAAATTCTGGATATAAAAAATGCAGAATTCATTTCCATAAGCCACCAATGAACCAAGGCCAAGTCTGGATAGCATTAATCTATACTTATGCACACATATAGCACTGGAACAGGTTGCCCAGAGAGGTGGTGGATGACCCATCCCTGGAAACATTCAAGGCTAGGCTGGATGAGGCTCTGAGCAACCTGATCTAGTCAGGGATGTCCCTGCTCCTTGCAGGGGGGTTGGACTAGATGACCTTTGAAGGTCCCTTCCAACTCTAGCCATTCTATGATTCTATGATTCTATATGTATCTGTATGTATGAACATTCAGACATGCATAAGTAGTCAGTATCAATACTACACATAGGATGATAACTCAGAGCCATAATTTCTTAAGCAATCATGTACCTTCTTACAATGATTTAGGTTTTTTTTTTTAATTATAGGTTTAAAATTCAACAGTTCTGTACCTTAAATCAGGAAGATCTCTTTCTTTTGCCCCGAGTTCAACTTCTGCTAAAAACCCTCCCCAACCTTAGAAATATTTCCCTTTATATATTATATTTCAAATGTTACTATAACAAAACTATCACATAGCCATATTTTTGTGTGTCTTAGGGTTTTGCTTTAATTACCGTGACAGTCAGAGGCTTCAGGACTGCTTTGCAAAACTGTCTTTCCTTTGACATCTGCAAAGCTTTGGGGTTAGTGGAACCAAAAGTTCAAATTACGCTGCAAACTGAGACATTATGAAAAAAGAGGACACTTTGCAGATCAGTAGGGGAAGAGCTACAGATACGCACAAATATAGCTATACACAAAAATGCAGAAATGCTGATGCCTGCATGCACAAAACCTGGGAAAAATTCCACCCCACTCATGAGTCTTCGTCTCTGTGCCTTCACTGTGTATTTTTTGGAGTACCAAAGGTCACTCTTTTTCACTATGTTTGACCCTGAAGTATCTTTGGAAGTCTCTTTGGAAGGGTGTAACCCTCCCTCACTGTTACTCATAGGCACCACAATATTATCCAGGGCTTCTCTTCTCAGCTTAACAGAGCTGAAATCTCCACGAAGAACAGGATTTCTCAGGAGGAGAAGAAGAGGAGAAAATTGACTCACCAGTCAGAGTGAAGGTGAGCTTTGAAAGTGAGCTAAAAAAAAAAGACTGAAACTAGTAAGGAAATTTGAAGAACAAACCATAATATTGCAGACTGGTAAGAAGCAAAGATTTTTGACTATGATGCTTTGGTTGGTCTGAAAAGATGACTGTGGAATAAGGACCTGAAAGAATAGGTTACAGCAGGTATAAGAAAAAGTGATTAACCCTGTAGGAGAAAGTAGTTACAACAAAGGAGAGACTGGTGGGATTTAGTGAAAAGGGCATTTTAGAAGAGGTGAAGAGAGAAGAGTTGGAAAAAAATCCACAGAATCAGGCAATCTAGTAACAAAGAAGAAATAATAGTGTAAGGAGATAAAGAAAAGAAGGGAAAAGAGATAATTATTTAAGCCATCTTTCCATTTAAGTAGGCTGTGATGATAAAATCTACCAAAACCCTTGCAAAATACAACATTGATTCAAATCTGTGAGTTTGGAAGTAATGTATTCCCTTCACTCTTGTAAAGTAAGCAATATCACACAGAGGGAAGATAGGTAGGCAATTTCAGAACAGACTACCCAGGCAAAAAGCAGCATGAAAGCCTTATGTCTTCTGAACCATGAAGCAGAGATGCAGATGAGGAGTAGGAAATTCGTACTCCAGTGCACAGAGGGGAGTCTTACAGAAGAGATCTTTTTGTAGCTCACCATGCATGCAGTTGTAAAATGTTGCATGCAAAAATGAGGAGGAGAAGATGATATTGGGTGTGCCAGTGACTTTTTGAGTAAATCCTGATAGGATGTTAAGATTTGAACATGTTTGCCTTCTGTACACGCAAATTGCCATAGCACCAGCAGTTGTCTAGGTCATCTTTTTTAGTGTCTCTCATTATCAGGCTTATTTTTGTGAAGCAACAATTATTGGCTAGGATGTTCTTGTTAAGGTGAAAAGAAGACAGCAGAATAAGGGTCTGAAAGAAACCAGCTGAGAGACAAAAAGAATACTGCCAGGAGATTTGTATTTCAGAAGGGTTCCCCTTTGAGGAAAGCTGTTTTACCTGAATCTTGTTTGCAAGCTGTCTGCAGGCTCAAACTGAGATCTCAAACCTGTTATTTATGCCAGAGAGGTGATGTATGAAAACCACCACTGTTCTAAAATCCTGAATGGGCCAGGTAACAAATGATAACAAAGCATTAAGAGCTGATACTATCGCTGTACCCTGTAACATCCAGTGGTAGGCTGCACATTTACTGATAAGGTAAGCAGGAGCAAAGTACGGGTGTAAGCATTGTCCCACAGTCATCTGTACATATAGACTACCAATGCGATGTTGCTGTCTCCCGGATACAGCCAGGACATAGTTTATGGGTAGCCTGGACCAGGGAGGTTTCTGAACAATCAGCCTGGATGAGGCTGTGGCATGGCTTCTGTGTGGAGAGTGCTTGTTCAATGTTGCCCTCCATGACCCCTCTGGGTCGAGGGCTACCTTTGCTACTCCAGCCGTGGGAGAAGGGAGAAGTGGAAAAGTCCCTTTCCTTCTGGATCTGTTTAAATAAGTATGATTCATTTACTCTTGGAAGTCTTGGAGTACAGCTGCAAACAACTACTTCCCTAAACGGAAATCTCTAAACTGTGTAATGCTTACGTGTAGACTCTTGCAAAATTACTAAATTCGCAACATTTATCCTACTGTCTGAGTGGGTACGTAAGTATATTCTTTACAGAGGTAAGATAAAATGAATATTACAATTGATGTAGTTCAACATTTTATGTATTCATGGTGAATACAGTTCCTAGTCAACAAAAAAAGATGTTAATAACCGCATCGGTGAGCCTACAGAAGGAAGTAGTATTGCCCTTAGAGATTTGGAAAGATGGACATCAATGCAATTTTCAATAGTACATAATTTTCTAGACATTCTCAAATTTTACCTTGAAAAAGTATGTAAGTATAGTGTTTAACTCTAATGCTCTTAAAAAAAAAAGTTATTTCAGTAAATGACATCTGTAAAATCTTCCAAATAAAAACACTCAAGGTGATACTCTCTGAGATTCACATACATTTTACTTTTCTCGTCTCAAGTAAGTTGCTCGAGAAAAAAGCCTTTCTTTATAGTCAGCAATAACATATGAACTAATTGTAACTACCTTTGCCTACTTTTTTTCTCTCAAACTTCCACAGGTCCAACAGAATTTCACCTAAGAAGAAAAATAACATCTTTCTCAGAATCTGGGCCCTGTAACTACTTCCACCCATGACTTCAACACAGCGCTAACAACAAACAGTGTCGTAACCAGCCAGGATCTTCTCTGCAAAAACACTAGCATGTTTGTTTACATGTCCAGGCGATTTTGGTGCATGTCTTGTTTTATTGTCAGTTCTGAAAAGGACACATTCTTTAGCCATGACAGACTCTTGGATTCCATCCCAAAAGTGCATCGGACTGCACAGAATGTGTTGTTATCTGCTCTGCAACACACAGACAGTAAATTAACTGCTATGAGTCAGGCAACAGACTGCTAAATTGAACATTTTCATATAGTTTTTTTTAATTGGCTATATTTCTTGATACCTATCTTTTCTGATATTGCTTCCATATCAGATGTGAGAAGATTAAGTCTGTCAGAACAATGGAGGAAAATATTATAGACAGCAAAGATACGACACACTGTCAGTGGCAGGCACTTTTAAAACTAATGCCCTGTAGTGTGTATTATACACATTCACAAGCCCTTATTTCATAGTTCTACAAGTGTACTTTATTCTATGAACAAAAAGAGATTCACAACTTCCTCAAATGGGCCAGCAATTGCTTTGAGTTCTTAAGGAGCCTAAAACAATTGTATCTTGAAGTGTAATATTTTTAGGAATGCACGGAAAATATGACAGCACATTTAAGGGATCTGTAGATGTATTTTTTAAGAAGGATTTTATGACTTTGCAGTTCTTTATAAAAAATGAATTTTAACATGTATCTGAAGCTGAAAATCCTAAATGAACAGAGGATAATTTGTGAAAATTATCCTTTCAGTCAAAATTAATAAATAAGGAAATCCAATAGCCAGAAAAATGCCAAATTCAGTCATTCACTGAAGACTAAATGATATTTTCAGTGCACATCTCCCAGCTATTAGCTTGCTGAAAAAAAAAAAAATCATATGCTGCAGTAATATGCTATAGACTTTTGCATAGATGTCTGTCAAATAATTTACAAATTTCACTGAAAGTTTCTTATTGCTACAATAATTCAGGATGTAGCTATGCCACCTGTCATGAAAAGCACAATGCTGGAGCAGAATCCTATGACATGAATATATGTTCATACATAAAAGTTTCTGTCCCACTCTTTCAAAACCTATCTATGTTATGTTTTGTAGCAATACTGATACATTCTGTCTACACAGCTGAAAGATTAAAAAAAAAAATTACAACTTTTACCACACAAGAAATGTGATCTACTGTAAAATCCAAGTAAGTAGAGATGTTACAGCAATTGATTAGGCTTGTTATTACCAGCCATCATTGCTGTGTGAAAAGGAGTTTCTCAAATTACTGTGTATGATGGTGGTTTACTAGTTGGTTTACAAAGGTGTTTATCTGGATGACAGACAGCGATAGTTTGTGGTCGAAAATAACTGTTTCATGAACAAGTTTGTACCTTATGTAATGTGTTTTTAGGTTGTCTTAGACAGGAATCACATGGCGTTTTGGAGGGTGCAGCACTTGTACCAATGGGAATGAGTAGGAAAGCATCGCAGAGTCTAAGGCAAGGACTCCATAGACTAGAAAGTTTATATTTTTATAAAATGAATGTTTAAGACAGCTTTTTACAAGGTCATTTAACGCTGTGTATTTTAGGACAAATGTATACAGATTTTCTATCTCCATGTTGTAATCAGCATCTCTGTTAAAAGATTTGCTTTCTTATTTCTGAATCTTATCTTATGTTATCTTATCTTTCATCTTATCTTATGTTAATGACAACATAAAATGGTCACTTTCATCAAATTATCTTTGCCTACACTTTCTGGTATTTGTGTCCTACACGGCCAAATATATGTACTCCTTATATATTGCTACTTAATAGGTGAGTTTTGATTTGTTTTCTTTTTTTTTTTTTTTCCCATTGACCTTTGAAAAACCTCAAATCTGATTTCCTATTGGACACATCTTGCATCATAGTTTTTGTACAAAAAAAAAGTTCCCTTGTCCTGTTTGTCCCCTAAATTATGAATTATTCAACCACTACACTTAAAAACATTATTTGTGTTTTTAATTCACAGTACCTTAAATGCTTCAGTGACCTCAGTGAATTGACCTCATTTTGCTGTCTTCAGAACTGTAAATGAACCAGATTTCAGCTGCAGACAGACCTGCAACCTTGAGGATACTCTTTCTATACAGCAGCACAAAAGAAGACCATTATAAAGTAAATTTCTGTAGAAAATAAGCAACAATCAGAGAGAGAAACCATTTCATTAAAAATTGTAGGAGGGATTTGTAGCTAGATGTAAAAAGCCCTTAAGCTTATGTACTGATTGTCATTAGGCTTAACAAGTAATTGGGCTACATTAGATAACCTCATTAGCCAAGCATATTATACCTCAAGTCACAGATGCTTTTTAGAAGGTTAAAACTGATAATCACTTTTTGATTATCAGTTTTGATGTTGAGATTGATGTTGAAAATAAAGGTGTGTAATTTCCCTAAGGTCGAAAGCCAAGGGTTTCGTGTGTGTTCTGTAATGTTTTTTCTTTGTTCTTCTCAAAGCGAAAACGTAAAGGTTGGCAAGGAATGTGGGAATTTAAAATTAATAATGCCTCTTCTCAAAATATTTCTGTTGATTTTGTAGCTATGTACTTGATAGCTCATAAAAACAATAATCATTTCAGTGCCAAAGTACAAAGAAGAAAAAACAGCCCGAGGTAATGGTTTTCCAAAGCTAGAGATACTATAGATGCTGAAATACGTGGAAAAAAAAAAGAATTGTTGTTGGCAGAACATGGAGGGCAGTGATTAATCTCAGGAAGAAAGGGGCAGATGTCAGACATTCACCAGCATGCAACATAAGTGAACAGCATTTAGAAAAACAAGATGCTTATGTTGCCCCAGGATAGCTCATCTTTCAAGCAAATATGGTAAGTATGACCAAATCAACATTTATCTTCAAGATGTCTTCAGTGATGGATGGTACAATTTTTCTTTACTTCACTCCTTTTAGCTCTTCTTAGGACATGCTGATTTTTTGAGATCATTTGAATACAATCTTTAGTGTATGGATTGCACAATTGGAAGGGAAAAGAATCTTATTCATGCATATTTCTGATTTCTTTTTGTAGTCCTTGCTACATATTCTTTAGATAGACTTAATTGCTTTGCTCTTTCTGCTGAATTACGAAAGCATACTCAGAGATCCATTGCAAGTGTCTCCACATCATATTGCTTCCTGTGTTTGTTCATTAAATCTCAGGTATCTTGGGGTAGAAGCTGGAGTCATATCTGTGTCATGACAAATATCCACAAACTTATGGGTGCTTTGTACACCATTCTGGAAGGGAACTTCATTTTCATACTGAAATGAAGAGTTGTTTGCGCAATAAGGTTAGTTCCCAGTGCTCTAAAGGCTATTAATAAGCATTTATGCACAAGACACACAAAAGTGGCTCTCCTTTTGTATTCCTCTGCAATGAATGTTTCATCACCGTGTACTACAAAGGTGAAGTGTTTACAGTCCTGTTTGGTGTGGTAAAATAATCAGATTTAAAGTTATGGGGGGAATTAACTTGAGTTTTAATCCTAATGTTCCATATGTTTAGCGGGAGAATATGCAGTTCTGAACAAATATAAGACAAATTGAGTCTAAATTCTCCTTATCTGTGGCTAAGTGGTGTCAGGGAACACCATGGATAATCTGTGCTGGTGAAAGGTTAGAGTGGTCCCTGGCATGGCGACAGCACCAGCAATTTGCAGCACAGCTAGCACCATCCCCAAAATGCAGTTTGCATGCTGCCAACCACTTCTGAAGTGTAAAAGTGTTTAAAACACATGTGGGCTGCTCTGTGCTGGCCGCTCTATGCCAGTGAGCATATTGTGCATGTTAAATTTACTAGTATAAATGTCACTTTAATGTTTCCTCCCTGCATACTCTGCTTTACCATAGACTACCTTGCTTGCAGCTGAAACAAAGGGATTCACTGCAGAGACTGGGGTCATACCACTGTCACCTCTGCGTGGGACATCACCTGCTGAGGCTGAGATGGGGATGTCAGCCTATTGGGAGTGGCCTTGGTGCTGTGGGCCATGGTGGCAGATGGGTTATGAAGACATCCTGAATGTGATTATTGTCACCACAGTGGGTACTGAGGCAACTGAGCTACACTTCCTATATCCCAGCAACGTAGATGTCTCGTGCTGATCCAGGCACCATTTTGGGCCTTATCCTTGACATCTCTGACTTTCACTTTTCTCCCTTTGACTATAAAACCAGCCACTGGTTTTAGCAGGGATTTGTGAGTCCAAGCTGCTAGACACTGAAGTGAGCTTCGTATGAGCATGTCTGAGCTTCAGCAATGTATAGTGGTAGTATCTCTTTCAGATAAAGCGCAAGAAGAGAATAATTTCCTCAGCCTACACTTCATATTAGTTTTCACTTTCCCATCCATATTTCAGAGACCTCTCAGTTGGATGACTTTGAACTTTTACAGTCACTAACCCTTCTTATAATTTACAGTGGCTGCACTTCAGGTTTCACAGTATTATGCCAGAGGCTTATGTATCAGCCTCATAAGCTCACCTACAGCTCCAGTTCCTCTTGTAGCTTACCTCCTGCAGGTCACTCAGTTTCCATATAAAATAGCCAACAGTATGGAAATTGTCTTGAGGATGTCTTCAAGGACTAGCCTTCAAAATGGCTGCTGTTATAAAAGGAAACCTCAGCAGCAGAATGTATAAATCTGTGACAGGGATTAAATACAGTTGCTATATGAACACATGACTGAACAAACTCCCCTGATAAAAGGCTGAGGGCACTTGGAGAAGACACTCACAATTTCTACTGATCTGATGAAACCTTACTTTTTGTAATACAAGCTGCAGGACACCAGAGGAATAACTCAGGTGAAATATTGCTAAATGCCTTCTGAAAGGCATACATTTCAGATAACCTCCCTGTTTGGAAAAAAAACCCCTGGATTATAGAAGTTCTATCAACTAGAAAAATTATATTAGGCTTACACAGATTCATCCAGTGGCATCAAGTCAATCACCATTCAGGGAGAAACCAAGCACCGCATTAAACATAGGCCCAAATTGTTTTCTCATGGCAGTGTCCAGAAGGCATTACAGTTCACAGTGACTGTGAGTTGAAAAAGATCTTCAATGATCTCTCTCTCTATTTCACAGTAAATAAAATGGCTTTATAAAGAGTTATGATTCATTGCTAACAGGTAAACTATCAAAATTGCATCTCATTGAGCATGTTTTTTTTTTTTACATAGGGCTTAACACTCCTGTAGTTAAACGATAAAGTGTTTAGTTCAGTGCTTTTTTTGCCACATCTTCTATGTTTCTTGTATGAGGCAGGGATCAAGCTTCACATGCGATCCTGAAAATAACACACATCTGGAAATACAGAAATAAATGCATATGTCATGTAACACTTGCTGATTACTGAAAGGCTTCACCGTGGAGTTATAAGAAGTCACACAGAGGCCTCACAAAATCCGACTGCTCTTCCTTCCATGTCTCTCCCACCTCATTTGCACACTTTGGCAAGTCTTGGCACTTGGAGTCATCCGGCCTCAGTGTTATATCCGTCCAACCTATCCACTCATCCCATGTGCTTGTAATCTGTAGTAAATTTAGCTTTCATTATTGACAGTATTTATGAGCTGGTATTAGTCTATCTTTGTAGTAGAGATTAGGTGGGTACTTCTGTGGCAACACACTATGAACAGTTTTCTGAGGGAATAAATCAGTAAAAGTCACCCTCCTATTTTGGAAGATGAGATCAAAATTCCTTGGAAATCATCCCATAAAACTACTGGAATGAATACTATTTTTAGGGTCTAGTTTTGTAAAGACCTTTGAGAACTGCACTGCCAGGCTCTGCAAAGCCTAAATCCATTTCAAACTTGATTTTAAGCACTAAAGATGAAAGCCACAAAAGAAATTTGATGGTGTAATGCTAACCTGGGGCTTTTGGCAGGGATACGAGGGATGAAGTCCTTGCAAAGAAAAAAGAGACCTGAAACTGAATCTTTCTTATTTCAGGAAGGCACTCAGACTTCCTTGCAGTTCACAGGATACAGGTGTTTATCTGCTCTGCCTTCTGCCTCCTACACCCCGAATTTTCTTTAGGACAGGATCTAATAAGTGTGGTCTGAGAAAGACAAATGGATTTGGGCCCTCCAGGTCTTTTTCTGAAATCAAATGTAGTCTAAATATGAGATAGCTACCTTGACCCTCAGCATTACCAAAGATCTATGGCTCTCTTGGCTTATCAAGAAACAATCTGGAAAGTGTTCAGGGAAAGATACAGACGGCAATTTGAGAGTGTGAGGAATACCAGCAGGGCTTTGTAGAATATGGATTTGGAGGTGTTGACTAAGCATGTTTGTTCTTTTGTGGACCTAGTCCTTATTCTCACTGGATGCCAGAGGAACTTAGTCTTCATGACCAAGCCATGACTAAAAGTGAGTCTGGCTCATCTAAATCACTTTGTTCTTAGAATCTTAGGCAAACTAGAATGTCTTCACATTTGCTGTCAGAAGGTGTTCTGGCAGAGTCTGATCACAGAACAGATGAATCACTTCTTCTGATAGCTGAAAAGGAGGGTTTTGTGGTAGAGGAAGAGGCCAGAAGGTCTTGAACTCATGGTTGGAGGAGGAAGAGATTTCCTTCGCGGGAGGTACATGCAGGCTCTGCCTCCTGGCTCTGATCTGGTCTCATTCTCCAGGCTGCAGCAGCTGACAAGCCCTTATCGCGTTTCCTTTCCCCTCCTCTACAGCTCTGAGTGAAGCAGGAAACAAGGAAATTCCTCTGTCCTGCCCACAACTCCCTTTCTTTCTCCTGCACTGTGCAGTGTTGCTGCTCATCAGCAGCATTTTCCCTGGTTGAACATTCAGACCTAGCCCTGTCTGGTGTCCCTAAGGCTGATGATACAGCACATCCCAGCACACAGGAAAAGACGAAAGAAGGCATAGAGGCTTGAGATGGCAGAGTCACAGTAACCATGGGTGGTAGACCGAGTTGTGCATGTGCATATCTGTGTGGACACTTGGCATGCTCATGCCTTCAGCACTGAAAGCCCAAATAGCATCCTGGATGTGAGTGCCATCCTGGTACGCTGCCTGTCTGGACCTTGCTGTCCCAGTCCCACGTAGAGGAGCAAAACTCTAAGGTGGTTGTGCAGCGCTCAGTGGGATCTGAAATTCAGAGGATGTGGGGAATATTTGTGTCTGGTCAGTCATGTAGACACCATCATTTTATAGGAAGGTCTGTCTTCACAATGACATCCTCTCACAGTAGATGCCACCCCCAGAAGAAAAAGGTCACCATCCATTCCCTTTCCCAATACGTTCTGCCAAGGTGTGTTGGGTTGTCAAAGTACCAAATATGAAACCCAGAAAGGAGCAGGCAGCAGGCACTACGGTTTCACTCCTTAAACAGCAGACACAGAATGAGCAAGGACAGAAATAACTTCTTGGTTGATGTCAGAGCTCATACAGGAGGTAGCAGTAGGAGCTGATATATGCTCCCAGCACGACAGTGGGAAAGACTGGGATTAAATCCCTGGTTCTGACTCCTTTTCTATAGAGAGTGGAGTCTCCTGCAGCCCATGAAAAGTAATTCTGTAGCGACTGCAGCAGCTGCTGGTTGCGGAAATCTGAGGTCCACTAAGAGAACCAGAGCAGCAGTTTTTGGGATTATTGATGCTGAAGCAACATACCTCCAGCATCCTGCAGTTGCTGACAAAGCTCACTGCATGCTCTGCTGGATTTCAGTATAGACCCTGACAATCTCAGAGGTTTCCCAGACTCTACAAGGAGACAGCAGTGACAGAATAGCATCAGAATGAAAATTTTCCCTGACATCCATCTTTAAAAATATGTTCACCTCAGCAATGATGGTGTTTGACAGTGCATACCAATGACACACTAGAAAGAAGATAGCATTGGAGGATAGCCAACGTACTCCTAAAAGAAAATGAAGAACAATGATTATGAGTACTTTTAATATTAAAGCTGTCATTGAAATTAGTTTTAATGGTGGTAAAGCTGAAAACTGTTTCCAAGTTTGGATGCTGAGTCAATGCCATCTAGCGGTGGTAGGGTTGGTTTTCTTACCTTTTGTTTTGTTTTGTTTTGTTTGTTTTTATGATCATGAAGTTCACAGCCTGTTTAATGTCATCAAAGTTCCACCTAATAAGTGGAAAAAATTCTTGATATCTTTCACATCCTTGTGAACATTGCCTGAATATTCCTTCAAGCTGAGCAACTAAAAATCATTGATATATGACAATTAAAATAGGCACAAATTCAGAAATACTTTAATTTCCATTAGTTCAAATAACTGTATCCATCACAGACTAAACCTCTTTTCTATTGAAGGTAGCATTGCATCACAACTTATCAAAACCTCTGAATTTTAAAAGAACATCTTTGCTTCACTATAGCCTGAGGAGATTGGAACACCAGACTGACCACCACTAACAACCTTCTAACAGTTTGTCTGGCAAAAGGTATGTCCTCTGATGATAGGCCTTACAATGAGCAGCATTTTCTTAGCTTTTAATTATAAGCATCAAGTTCCCAGGTGTTTGTCATCACACCTGGCTTCCCAGTAGTAAATTCTTCTATGTCAATCAGAGTTGACAAGAACGGGAGTTAGCAAGCAGGATTCATTTCAAAGCTTCACAGGAAAACAAAGAAGGTCTGAGCCCCCTGCAGTCGTATATATGAAAAATGAGCTGTTTTGGTGGTCTGTTGTTTGCTTGCAGAGTACTGGCAGAAGTAAAATGTTGGAAACAAGAGTAGTCTTATCTCATTAACTCTACAGGTTGACTGTGGTAGTGAGAGTAAATGAAAAGACACACAGTTGTGAGTGTTGTACTTTTTGCTCGTAAGGCAAGAGTGCTGAAAATGCATCCTACCTATCAACTGATCATTTCCTTAATGTACTCCTCACTCAAGGTTTTATAGTAAGAGTAGATAAATTCATAATGTTTGGTATTCTGCTCAGTGCATTAAATACAGCTCTCAAATAAGCTGTTGCTTTAATTTTTTCCTGGTATCACTGCTGATCTACAGCTCACCTGGCCACAAGGACAGAGGAGATTAGGGTTGTACTAAAATGTGAAATGCTGATGTGCCAAGTACCAAAATTCAGTAAAGACTGAGTGCCCAAGACACAACTAGAGGTGACAAAAGCAAAGAGTCTTTAGGCAGGAGATCAAAGCAGCCCTGGAAAAATTGCAGTGACAGGATTCTTTGCTTTGTGTTTATTATATTGGTTTTTGTTACGTTGTCCTCTTTTTATGTTTACCCCTACGCTTTTTCTTTTTCCTTTATGGGTTCCATAAAGCTCTTCAAATGTGTCCTTTTACTGAGATGCAAATCCAGCCTTACCTTGTAAATAGTGCTGATACAGGAGATGGGGCTTTGAAAATTTGATTGCTGCTGCAAACTTTTTTCCCCTTGTGAAAAACCCCTCTGGGACTTCATTAAAAATATCCAACAACGTTGGAGCTACAGGTCCTTACACCTGTGAAACTCTAATATGTTTTTGTAAATGTAAGTGAATGAATCTGAAATCTAAGAAATTTTGTAAAAGCAAATTATTTTTACCTATCTATCTAGCCCGTGAAAAATCCATTCATGTGCATTGAACATCTGCAACTGATGTGTGTATATATATATATATACATAAAGTGAGATACTTTATATAGCACACTGGAATCACATACAATCCTTGTTTCCTTTCCAAATTGTTGTAATTTATGCTGTTTCTGACAGTATTTGAAAGAATTGAAAACTGCTGTGGCCTGTCCTTGCAAAGAGGAGGAAATCAGCAATAAATAAAAGGACACACTGTCAGCGACAGTGTTATTTTTTTGTATTAATTTATTTCTATCAGAGGCAACACAGAGCTGAAAGTTTTTAGGCTTTCAAGAAAAGTTAGTCTCTCTCTTTCTTCTCAAAACTTTGCACCGACATGTTTCCAATTTCAGTAGAGAAGCGAGGGATGCTCTGAGAACCACCCCTGCAGTTGGTGACGGTTATTATGATCTAATTGGTTAAATAGCACTGGCCTCTTTTGAATATGTTTGAAGATATTTTTAATTTTAAAATCCAATGAAATATCCTTCATGCTTTATTAAGAAGCAAGAACTAGTAGTTGCTATTATGAAGAATTTTTTATTGATGAAAAAAAGTGAATGTCAAATAAAAGGATAATGAAATGACACTTACTCTTTTCCTCCTGTGAGTGAATACGGCATTAGAGTTTTACTACTACAGAGCTTTGGAGCTCTCCTGCTGTTTTTGCACTGTGGAGAGCTCATAGCAATTCCTCAAAGAGTTATATCATAAGGATATTACAGGGCTGCAGATGTGCTCTACTTATAGACAGGGTACCCAGAGGCATTTTTTTGTTCATCTTCTAATTTCCTTGTGCTTAATATTTGATGGTTTATGGAAAGCCCTAAGAAAAATGCCTAATTCCTTCCTCTTTGGGTGATTAAATGCCTTTGAGAATCAGAACAGAGGAAAATTTTGGTCAAATGTATTCCTGATGTATCAATTGGTATCAATTGCAATGACTGGTGCTGTGATATCATCTTTCTACTAAATAATCCACTTTTCCTAATGGAATAAAACTCAATGAATCACCTGAAGAAAATATTACCCTTCTGTTTTCAGTCACTGCTCCAACACCTGCCTTTTCTTACTGAGTGTTTTGTAAGAAATGGCTATTTTCCTCCAAAATACCATGTAACTTTAAGCAATTGGTGGCCAATCAGATGTTATCAGAACAGAATCTTTTTAAACTACACATTCATGTGGCAGCTTAATGAAAAGGCAAAAGGATAAGCATTTTATATGTGCAATGGTGTTCCATTCTTCTCTACCAAGTATTAATTTTAGTGTGGAAGACAACTTACCAGGTGCAGTGTAGGAAAATGCACTGAGAAAAGATAGCACTAAATAGGAGTTTACAAAACATATCACCTTTTGGGGAATGGCTCCCTCAGAGTGAAACCCTCTTTCCTTTAAAATCCATTCGCATTGTTGCATTGAGCATTCACACAACTCCTTGAATCAAAAGCTGGCTAGAGATTGTCAGGTGGCTCTAGGACAGAAGTGTTGGACTGGTGTAATGTGTTTCTGACACTAGGTGAGGTAAGTCACATTTCTTTTATTGCCTGATAAATGATTTTTCTTTTGGCAGAAGTGCAGCAGGTAAAACATTTCTGATTAGACTACACAAAGAGACTGCAGTATGTGCTCCTCAGAATAATAGCTGTGCGTGAATATGTGTATGTATAGAGGACACTGATAATGTAAATGGGGCTTCTTTCTCTCTTTCTCTCTTTCTCCCTTTCTCTCTTTCTCTCTTTCTCTCTTTCTCTCTTTTTCTTTTTTTCTTCTCTCTCTCTCTCTCTCCCTTTTTTTTTTTTTTTTTTTTTCATCAACAATATCTTAGGTTTTACAATAACTTGTCTTCAAATAAATATTCTGCTA
>WHYT01015594.1:95943-107423 GCA_009806455.1 Tetrax tetrax | reverse complement strand
CTATTTTCCTCCAAAATACCATGTAACTTTAAGCAATTGGTGGCCAATCAGATGTTATCAGAACAGAATCTTTTTAAACTACACATTCATGTGGCAGCTTAATGAAAAGGCAAAAGGATAAGCATTATATATGTGCAATGGTGTTCCGTTCTTCTCTACCAAGTATTAATTTTAGTGTGGAAGACAACTTACCAGGTGCAGTGTAGGAAAATGCACTGAGAAAAGATGGCACTAAATAGGAGTTTACAAAACACATCACCTTTTGGGGAATGGCTCCCTCAGAGTGAAACCCTCTTTCCTTTAAAATCCATTCGCATTGTTGCATTGAGCATTCACACAACTCCTTGAATCAAAAGCTGGCTAGAGATTGTCAGGTGGCTCTAGGACAGAAGTGTTGTACTGATGTAATATGTTTCTGACACTAGGTGAGGTAAGTCACATTTCTTTTATTGCCTGATAAATGATTTTTCTTTTGGCAGAAGTGCAGCAGGTATAACATTTCTGATTAGACTACACAAAGAGACTGCAGTATGTGCTCCTCAGAATAATAACTGTGCGTGAATATGTGTATGTATAGAGGACACTGATAATGTAAATGGGGCTTCTTTCTTTTTCTTTCTCTCTTTCTCTCTTTCTCTCTTTTTCTCTCTCTTTCTCTCTCTCTTTTTCTTTTTTTCTTCTCTCTCTCTCTCTCTCCCTTTTTTTTCCTTTCTATTTCATCAACAATATCTTAGGTTTTACAATAACTTGTCTTCAAATAAATATTCTGCTATCCAATGTATTTGCCCTGGCTTCTTAGACAAAGCTGCTTTTGACCTAGGCTTCACATGGAATAAAAGTATATTTGTATTTCTTCCTGACTTCAGGAAAGATGCTACCCAAAGCTGCTCATCAGCCAGCTCTCAGTTTTCTTGAAAAGAAATCCTGCATCCTTTGATGAGGAATAACAGCCATACCCCTTCAATGACATTCAGAGGGAATTTAGAGCCATGGGGTCAGAAGAGTCACTTATTGTGGACAGGACTTGTTTAGTATGCATGGGTATCTTCCAGAAATGAAATTGCACTTCATGAATTGCATTTGTACAACAACCCTCCTCCCTCCAAATCAGACACTCCCTCTCCTCTCTGCACAACCACCAGGAAAGGGGGGCATAAAAAATGCTGTAAGCCAGTCACAGCTGTCTGTTGCTAGGCCTAATCATCAGCAATTGTGTCACAAAGTAAAAACTGAAGCTCAGTAACTCTGGGATTATACATTTAAAGTGAGGTTTAAAATGGAGATTACAAGAGTGTGTCAGAGCTCTCCCAATGCCCCCCTCTCTCTCACCAGATTTCCAGATTTCCTCTGTGTTCAAGGACTTTGGATAAGGAACCGTTTAATACCAGCCTTACCCCTAGTTTCTTCAACTATCAGGAAATCTGCAACAATTTGCCATGTGGGCTATAAATGTACTTTTGTCCCTGCAACCAAGAAAGATCTGATTTCTGTTTCTGTCACTACTGCATTACTCAAACAGACAGGGTTTTAGTTTTACTGTTTTTTCTTTAAATTTTTTATTTCAGCTAGGTAGGTTTAAATATTATTGAATAATGGAATTAGAAAAGAAATTCCAACTACATTAAAAGGATACACTGGTTTGTATGTTGAGGGATATGAAAAAGACTTGGCTAAATTATAAAGGTGAGCAAAAATGCTTAGAACATGCTACTAATAAACACCTATGACAAAAGGCAGTCTCACAACTGTCAGAAAATATGCATATACTTTCATTTTCTATACACATCTTCAAAGTGGCAATATATGCAGTGCATTTTTCAGTGAAGATAAGTAAAACACAACAGTACGCTGGCTGGTACCACTAAAATTGTAACTATGCTCTAGAGTTACTCTTACAAGTAGAATCTAAACGGTGCCACACTCATGGAAAGAACGTGAGTTACAGCTCAGAGTCAGTACACTAATTGGTGAGATCACTGCAGCAAATCAGAGCAAGAAATTAAGAAAACAGGAAAATGCTACCTGATAGAAGTAGAGATTTTAATAGTAGCCTGAAAGATTTTCTTCATTGGACAGAATCAAAAGCATCAGGAAGAAGAAATAGCAGCCAAAACACAGGAAGAATTGAGCAAGTTGTTTTGAGCTACCACAACAAAACCACATATTTTCTGCTAACAGTGTTTATTTAGGTATTTGTACACTAAATGTTCAATTAAAGTAATAAGATCAAAGCAGACAGAAAGTAGTGCAGGAAATGTCAAATGTTGTTGCATGAATTCTTTGTGCTCTCTCAGACCACTTGCCACCCATCTCAATAGCCTGTCTTCAGAGGTGGTCAGCTACTGATGCTTCAAGGGAAGGCTAATAAACAAAAGAGAAGCAAAACAGAAGGAATACTGTGGAAAAAAACCATCCTCTTTAGCTTTGTGAAGACACTGAATAAAACTCTGGAACTTGAGGTTTAGTTATAATATTTGTTTTGACATAGACTTACCAGTGTCAGGAGAAGGTTAGGAGATTCAAAGGAGGTGGATGAACAAGGGAACTCAGAACTCCACATTTCAAGCCCAGATAGACCATGATTATTATTTGTCTAAGCTCTCACCAGGCGCATTTCTCCATACACATGTTGAAGAATGTGTCTCCTATCCACTCCCCACCCTGCCACAAATAAAGAGCACACTGAAGATCTTTCTAAAAACTGTACTGTTTCATGCTAAGGATTCCTGATAATGGCCTATTCACCACTGTCCATGGTTAAACTAGATGAATATTAAGTCAGATTAGTTTCCACAGCCTGTAGTTGCAGCAGCTAGATCTTCTAGTCAGATCATCAGACACTTAAGAAGACCTCATATTTATTCCTGTACCCAAAAACAGTGGTCAAGTTTCTTGTGGTCGTCGTCTTAGGCATCTGAATTAACCAAGGTTCTTACACACCTATTAGAAGTGTTTTCCAACGCCTGCATCTTTCAGTCCATGTTGGAATGAATCCAGTTTTCATAGTCATCTTGATGCACGGTCAAGTGCTGCAAACTGAGGCTAGGCCCCTTCCTTCCTTACTTTTATATCATCATCCATAATTAGACAACTAAAGATTCCCTTCATTATAGAATGAAGTAATTGCATTTCTTATGAGAAATTCTGAGGTAACCTAACACTTCTCAGAGTCACTGCTTTATATGACTTCTTGTCCCATCCCTTAAGCTTTTAAAGCTCCACTTTTAAAATACCCCACTTGAAGGGTGAAACTGCACTAAGTGAGTGATTTCCTGTTTGTTTAGCTTTACTGATAACTGAAGATGTTTTTTTTTGACATCTAACTTCACGTGTGGGTAAAAATCCTATTTCTAATGCAAGTGGCTGAGTTTATTTTGGAGTTCATACTAAACAAAGAAGATTTTCAGGTTTTTTTTTTTTAATCAGCAAAAAAAAACGGTTGTTGGAAGAGGACACCTATAAACAACTAATGATTTGATTTTACGCTGTCATCATTGCATAGTTGCTTTTCTCAAGTTACATTCTGTTCATTTGGGAAATTATATGGCTTAAGAATAAATTAATCTCCCTGATTATCTAATCTTATTCTAAAGTCTGCAATATTTTAGACTGAGAGTCATAAAGAGCTTGATGAAATAACTACCTTCATTTCTAAAGCTGTGTTAATAAAATGTGGCAATTTAAAAAATATAATTAATCTGCATTTGCTTCTAAGTGATGATGTTTACTCCATAGCTTAACAAGAGGACATAGGCAACCATTCCCAGTAACGGATTCAAATCAAGACCTAATTTTTAGTTCACAGGATGGAAGACTGTATCCCTGCAGCTGTAGATCATTATGCATAGATACTGAGTTCAGTTTAGTAAGTGTCCTGTTTACTGCAGTGATTATAATAGCTAGAACTTTATTAGTACACATAGTAAAAGCAATGGCAAAAAAAATTTATGTCTTTGACACAGTCAAGCTTTTATCAAATTGTGTATGATGGAAAATTTCTCAGCTTCTTCATCTTTTCCACATTTGACAGCTAATTTAAAGTAGTTCAATTTTATATAGTATCTATACAGTTATTTAGTAGCCAACAAGGATAATTCTTTGTAAATAGACACCAAATCTAAGATAGATTTGAGGTGATTTATTCTAACACGCTTGGCCTGAAGATACAAATGAGAAGATGTTATGCTGGTTAAGTGTTTCTAAGTAGATATGATACATTTATGTGATAAAATCAGATTTGTGACTCTTCGTTCTGTTTACACAAGATAAGCATTATGTAGACTGCAAATATTTAATCATTTTGATTTTATTTAGTCTCTCTAGTTTAATAGATTTCTTCTTCTTCATAATTGAACTTTGAATGCTAAATAGCTAACCAGACTAGCGGCATCTACAACCCTAAGCAGAGATGAATTTTAATTATACAGAAAATTAAGAAAAGATGGACAAGAAAAGGCTACTGTAAAAAGATGTGAACCTTCACTTACTGAGGCAAATGCTCCAATTGTCAGAATTGATTCACTACACTATGACTACAACTTGACTATAGTGAGCAAGATTATAGCCTGTTGTTTAGGACAGTTACTTGAGACAGGGAAAGGTAAAACTTGGGTTTCAGTCACTTCTGTGATTACCCCTTCATTTAAATACTTTTATGTAACATCAGATCCTTCCTGCTGCTGGAAGCCTCTTCTATGTTATTTTTGAAGCCTATTTCTTTTGTGGGAAAATCCTTGGGAATATTTTTATTTTTATATTATTTTGTTTCATTTCATTTCATTTCATTTTATTTTCTTTTATTTTGATGGGATATTTTTCCCATCAAAGCAGCTCTTTTCATCCTACTAGTTGTTTTATACTTTGCAATGAATGTTGGTTGATACCTATTTGTCTTTCTGAACATGGATAAGCAGGATTTCATACTCATGGCCTCAGTGAAGTTCATTAGGAGTCGGGACATGAAAAGCAACTGGAAAGAAAAAGGGCATATATTGAAAAATATTTTTTAAATTCTGAAAACTTAGAAAATTTAGCCACTTCATGTGTGGACTGTGTAAGAGGTGACAGTGACATATGCCGACAAAGGCAGACAAGGAAAGAAAAACATAGCCAGGAGAAGCAATGAGAATTATGAAGTCATGCATCAGTTAACTAACTAATTATGCATTTGAATAATACACTACTGTGAATATTGCTCTTCTGTGCAATTTTGAAAATAGCATTAAAAGGTTTTCTGTACTTACAGCTTTCTGATTAAATTACTATGGGCCAAAAATCTATCCAATTACCAAAGTACATCTGAATGTGCACGGCATGGCATATTAGCATCAAGAACAACTGAGGTCAGAAATGCAAGACAATGTAATATGTGTGAAAACTTACTGTTACTAGTTTTCACATGTATCACATAGTGTTGTTACTACTACTGTTACTAAATAGAATAATAAAATAGATTTCTTTAACTCAATCCTTTTCTGTAGATTATTTAGCATAAATTATTAAAAATCTATAAACCATTTAAGTAATATCTACATCAGAGACATACAGAATTAAGAATATATTTCAACTTCAGTAACTGTTTCTGGAGCATAATACCAATAAGCATAATAAATAAAGCTTTAATATGCTGAAATACAAAGGGGATTTTCAAACTGAGAAAGAACTATTGCAGAAAGATGTGGTTCAGCCATTTTTCATTTTACATGAATTCTTCCTCTAACAGGATCTATATGAATTATAATCTCTTACTTTAGAGAATTCCCATTTTTAGAAGTTTTATTTAATCAAAAATATTTAACTAGCTCTGCACACAGAGTGCACTATCTTTAATTAATTTCCCTAGCAAAAATGTTGAATAAAATTTTCTAACAACTTCGTAATTTTTCAGTTTTCATGAAAGTAGACAGAAGCACTAGTTAAGAATGATGTCTGTGAAGGAATGTTCTTCAAAATGTATTAAAAAAGGAAACAGAGAAACATCACAGCCATTTTTATAAAGAGTGAAAAAGATAATTTTGGGAACTACTGACCTGTCAGCCTGTGGTGTTACCCAGAAAACAAAACCAAGCTCATTACCGTGGCACATGGTGAAAGGATGAGACACAACAGGTATAAATGGAAACAAGAGGAGTTCAGACTGAATTCAGGGAAGGTTTTCAGCCTGAGGACAGTAAGGCAGGGGCACAGGATACCCTCTGTCTTTGGAGGTTTTCAAGACCCAACTGGACAAATACCTGAGCAACCTTGTTGGATCTCACAGGTGACCCTACTTGGAATAGGAGGCTGAACCAAAGACCTCCCAAGATCCCTTCCCACCAATATTATTGTGAGATTAAAACTGATATATAGCTGTCTGAAATACCCACTATAACTCCAAAAATTTCAACTGTTTTGAGAAATCCTGTTCCCCCATGCCTGTGAAGAAAAGATGATACTTGCAAAGGGTCCTGTTGATTACTAAGACCGCAGCTTGATCTCTGGAGAAGTGATTGTCAACAACTTTGATATAAATACAGTAATCAGAATTCATTCATCTGACAGTGTAGCATAGCATTTCATTTTACAGAACAAAAAAAGGGAAAGTACTTCTAAAGGAAGCAGAAATCTTTTACTTCTCCAGAAAATGAACACAGGCTGGCACTCACAATCACAACTTTAAATTAAGTGCAGCAGTTTTACACATAAAGTGGTACTAGTGTCACAGTGACATTTCTAAAGGGTTTTTTATTTGGAACTCAGGAAAAAGGGAGAATAAACCTGGAGAAAAGCGGGCTGATTTTCAAGCAGATGCTTAAGTGTTTGCCTGGGTCTTTCCATGATGTCTCAATCACAGGTGCACGATAGGCAATGTGTGTGCTGCTGGGTTCTGCACACGCGGGGCAGACATGCAATTAGCTGAAGCATTGTCAGCCTTGTAGACATATGTGAAAACATGAGAGTAAATGGGATAAGTGTGTATGGATTCGGTGTGTGAGTCTTGGAAAAATGTGCTAGTCTGTATCTAACGAGCTTGCATTAAATCATGGAGAGTCAGACTGATGTCTGTCTCCTCAAATAAAACTTTGCTTGTGAAGGCTGCACTGTGGCAAGAAGCATACAGTGGTGGCAATACTGCTGTTGCATTACAAAATACGGGCCAGTGCTGACTCTGAGTCTCCCAGCACTAAGTAACTGCCCCTGGAAAAAGCATGGACCACACAATTTTCTGTTGTTCTCTTTCTTTTCAAGCATTTAAGTAGCACTAATTTGTTTTGGCCAAGAAAGAATAGTTAGGAGCTTTTAGCTCAATAAACTGATCTTAGTGGGGAACTGCATTTTGGAAAAATATTTTCTGCAGTACTTCACCAGTTGCTGACCCTCTAAGTAGGCAAATGGGCTAACAAATGGAACCCTGAATGTATCATGGGGTGATAATCACAAAGCTACCAAACCAGTCATGCTGCATTACTGGTACTTTGCTGCCAAAAAGCCCAGTAATCCCAAGTATCTGTATTTGGTGCCAGATATATTAACAAGCGGTAGCCGTGCTAATATCGTTTTTATGTAGCATAGAGGAAGAGTGTCATGAATGACAGCTAAACCATCTTCCAAGAGTAACATTAATACTTTAAGCTTCTGTTAACATAGATACACTGAACAAAATGGAATGGTAAATACTGGATGAAAGATGGCTGCTTCACAAAAATCTGTTCTATATTCGAAGTCCCCTCTGAAGATACAAAACTGAAATGTGAGTGTATATGTAGAATTGTAGCCATTTGAACATTGGTTATAATTCTTCTAGGATTGTAAAAGGGACTTTAGAGTAAACATGAAGGAGATGGCTGACAAGATGTACAGCAGGGCTAATTTTGATGTGAACAAGGTTCTGAAATCCTAATTGATGTAATTAGGATACACTACATACACTATTCTTTAATAAAATTTGCTTTGCTATATCATTTTGGGAATATGTATCTGTAGCTGCCTATTCATTTTTTAATAAACTAATAGAAAAATATGGTATTATGAGCAACTGATGGATTCTATCCGTACTAAAAACTATAAACTATAACAATAAACATAAGGAAGGCATATTAGCAGCTTTAACATTTTCTTGTTTTCACTTGATGAATCTCCTCAAGGAAGTTACTTTCAATTTTTTAAGCAGCACTCAAATAAGAAGTGAATCTTGAATTGATTGAAGTCCATGAAAAAATCTCTGATTTACTTCAAAAGGATGAGGATTTCACCCCTGCTTATATTGCAGATTTTCTGGAAAGGTTTCCAAAAGATACTGAGAAAAAGGCCTAAGGGTTATGAAATGCAATTGTAGACATCCTTCTGCTACAAAGGCAAAGGATTACGTGGTATATTCAGAAGGTTGTTCCAAAAACCTCACATTTATTCATGAGCCTAAACTGTCAATAAGCCAGTATTATTGCAAGTGATTATTACAAATGCATTTGTTTTCTTATCTAGAAGAAACTGCATTTTAATCAGAACTATACTTTGACAGTTAATGGCATTTTGGAGCATATATTCGTCAGTAGATTTACATGCAGAATATCATAGCATGGTGTTAGTCTTCCCCTCTTTTTTTGTCACTCATGTTCTTTGCAATTAATAGGTAGAATTTCTAACAAAAGATAAAAACTAAATGGCCTCATATTAGGGCATACCAAAGTATTCAGGGTTTAAATATCTTAGTTGGCAAGTTGTAACCTCAGACTCTTCATGCCTTCTGTAGAGATGAGAAGAATAATTGGCCAACAAGGAGAGGAGCACTCTTTGTCAGCTGGTTCTACCAAATTAATAAATGAACCCTGAGTAAATGGCCAGTGAAACTCTATTTGAACATGTGTAATTTAGTGGATGCTGAGGAGTAATTTTAAACTTAATTAATTTTGATAAAAAAGGTTTTTCAAAAATTCCTTAAAATCTCTAACAGCATGTCTTTGTATTTTCAGAGATTATTGGAGAGAATATTAGGCTGTATTATTGAGGTATTAGCAAGTTGCATGAAGAGAAACATAGAAAACAGTGAAAGCAGTGCCATTACAGAAATCATTGGTATATTTTCAAAATGAATAGACTATACAGAATTTTGGTCACTGCATCAAAAGCAACCCCAAAAGAAACAGAAGCAGCCAAGCAGCTCTGACAGAAAAATTACAGCTCTAGAGATTCTTCACATAAAAAGATGAGATAAACACCAGCACCATCTCATTTTGAAATAGCATGCATATGAGTTGATGTGACTGATACCTAGGAAAATGCATGTTACTTCTGCTGTCATTCACATGTCCTGAAAATACAGAAATGTGAAAGCCCATGATGAAATAGAAAGGAAGACAGGAAGGCAAGCTCTGATTAATGAAATGTATAAATATGAGGAAGAAGTAGATGGAAAGTTTAGGAAAGAGAATAATTCTTAATGTTCTTAATTATTTAAATTATAACCATAGCAAGAGCAAGAGGATCTCTTCTCCTGAGTGCTTTTTTGAATAAGGCGACCTCTCCACAAGCCCTGGCATAATGCTCGGATAGCTCTGAGCCAGCCTCTACCCATCCTTACAACTCCTGCTCAGTCCTGTGTCCCAAATTCAGCCTATTGGTCTCAGGGGTAGCTTGTTTGACCAGGGACGCAAAATCAGCCTGCAGCTACTCCCGAGGCCAGACTGTGTCAGTAGTGGATCCTGTGTCAGCCACCACCCCTGGACTAGTAAAGCTGGAATCATAGCAGGTGCTTGGAGGGCGAGAAGAGATAATGCAGCTGAACTCCCAGCTTCCCAGCTCTTCAGTTCTAGATAATGAGTGAGAATAGTTTCAGACTCCTGTAACTCACCTCCAGCTGCCTATCACCTACCAGAACAGTTTCAGCAGCCAAGAACAGATATAGCATAAGGACCTTTGACTTCACGTTTTCCACCTCAGCCTTGCTATCTGATATGTCACCAGCTGGTTCTATTTGCACAAGGGAAGTCCTCTAATATCAGCTTCAGAGGCCTGTCTGATTGTTTCACTGGACTGCAATCCTAGACACTGGCAGAGATTTTCCCGTGTCTGTTTTACTACCTCTAGGGAAATCTTTTCATCTTCCTTTTTTTGCCGACACTAGTCAGCATTTCTTGTTGTAGCTTGTCTTCAGTTTGGTCTGCAGGCTGAGTGAAAATAAGCATTTGCAGTATACTTGCACCCCACTGACTCCCATTAAAGTATAGTGACTTCTACGAATCTCTTGGGATCTGACCACTAGACTGTTCCTCTTTCCAACAGCAACATTTGTAATGCATCGGGAACTTTTATAGAGCTATCAGGAGAAAATAACAGTATAAACAACTGCACTGTGCAATCCCAACACCCAAGCCTCAGCCTAACAGCTACTATGTGCTGACATCTTGCAGACAGGGGATTCTGAGCCTGTGTGGTGTTTTAAAAATAAAACAACTAGGAAAGTTTTTTGTTTTAAACAACAAAGAAATGTATCAGGGTAGTTGCATTGAAATAAGTTACATGAAAGTTGATTTTTTTTTTTTTTTGTTTCAGTCTGTTAATGACTATCACTAAACAGCGCACCTGTTCTCCATCACATGACAAAAGCAATCCTCTATTCTGTTGGTCAAGGTAAACACAGTAAGTAAATATGTCCAGTGATTCTGAACTTGGTTTTGAATAGAGCTTTGGATAGACCAAGGACTTTACAGGTACAAACGATGATTTTTTGCTTAGTGGTAAAACAGTTCAGATGGTTGCAAAGAAGACAGACACTGTGTCTCCTCTGTGGGGATATTTTTTCTCTTCTTTATTGTTTTTTCAAACGCAGACCTGCTTCAGACTGAAATTATGTGAATGTTTTTGGAAGTAGAGGAAGCTAAAGCAACTTTTCTTTAACCAATTAACTTTAAATTGTGGTGTTCAAATTGTAATTTTTCAGGATGCAAATTTATTTATTATTATATCACAGCTGAAATATAGATGCAAATTGCTATACCTATTTAGAAAATATATATTGAGAGAAAATGAGAGGTGATTGACTCGTGTCTTGACGCAAATGCTAGACATACATGGCTCTGATTTTTGAAAGACAAAAGAGACTAATCAAAAGATATGAAGAGCTTTTGCAACCATCTGGTCTCTCCTTTGGTATTTATACAGGTGGTTTATATTAATCAACTCTTGATGAAACCTCACGCGAGAGTATTGGTGAGGTGAAAAAGACTCTGTGTTAAAAGTGAGCACATCTTGTAAGCTGGAGAATTACAGAGGGGAAAGTAAAGTAGAAAACAGAACTGGACAAGTAGTTGAGAGGCCTTGGGTTGTATGGGTTTTGCTGTCTTGGAAGGCTTTTCAAATTAACCACATTCAGAGTGTGTCAGGATGCCAGCTTATTTCACTTTGTGATAGATGGGAGGAGGAGAGGCAGAAGGGGAGGGAGGGTACCACAACCTGGCATTTCTTCTCAGGTGTCCTTTTCCTATGAAACACATATTATATTACAT
>WHYT01015594.1:0-85726 GCA_009806455.1 Tetrax tetrax | reverse complement strand
ATATTATATTATATTATGACTTCCAGGTCATGGTGCAACTGCCTAGCTCATCCCGTTTTCTGCTGTGGGTAGAACTCACCTCTTATTTTCCCTAGCACAAGGAAATATTCCAATATATATTCCAGTATTTGTATACATACATATGTATGTATGTATGTATGTACATAAAATGCATATACATAAACAAACATATTATTTTCTTTTTACATCCTTTTTAAGAAGTGTGGTAGTCACTTCTATCTCTTGTAATTGCTTTTGTTACCTGGCAATTGACTACGTGTGCATGTGTGAGTGCATGTGCCTGTGGAGACAGGGAGGGGGATGGATTGTGTGAGAGATTGCGAGTGTGAGAGCAAGATGGAAGAGCAGAGTAATGTTTTAACATCCCTGTTGATGTGCTCCATTTGAGCACTGGTATATTTTTTTGAAATATTTCCTGCTTCACTACTTGCTGCACTTCAGTATAAACTGGTTTTTTGTTGCATTTTTCCAACTTATTAACTGAAGAAGAAAAGCAATAAAATAAATTTCAGCCCAAGGGAAGACCTTTCTATGTGTAGAGTAATAGTGTATTTATTAATAATAACAGCTAATACAGAAACCAAATAAAATAGTAACAATTTCTGTCCTTTTAATCTTAATGATAAATTTGCATTAGACAAGTGGAATATCTCTTTTTTTCATTTTTGAAGTAGCACGGAATATAAAATAAACTCAAACAGTTTTGTTTTACGGGGAGAGAATAAAATCTCTTTCACAGGCAGTTGCCTGTGCCTTCTGTTCCCATAGCCACAATTCGCTGTTTTCTTACACATGGCTACTTCATACTCAAAGTACACATAGCCCTGAATCAGGCAGGTTTTTGTTGATGACATTTGTATTGCAGAAGTGTATGAGAGGTTGCTCTAGGCGTTCAGACATATGCAATCTTTCAAGAATTAAGCCCCAGAATTCTGTGTTTGCTTTGTTCCCAGCACATGTCTGAAGTAAAAAGTGAGAGAAAACTTCAGAAAGGATCATATGGAAAAATTATGACTAATAGAAATATTTTACTGGTGTTTTCCTGTTAAGCTAAAAAGTTCAAAGGGAAATAATTGCAAATTTCTGTACTGGATGAAGGATCATAGATTCTCAGAATCATAGAATGGTTTCATTTGGAAGCAGCCTTAAAGATTAGGTGTAACGTCTCCCCGGAGCCTCCTCTTCTCCAGGCTGAACAGCCCCAACTCTCTCAGCCTGTCCTCACAGGAGAGGTGCTCTGATCATCTTTATGGCCCTCCTCTGGACTTGCTCCAACAGGTCCGTGTACTTCTTATGTTGGGGGCTCCAAAGCTGGACACAGTACTCCAAGTGGGGTCTCATGAGAGCAGAGTAGAGAGGTAGAATCACCTCCCTCAACCTGCTGGCCATGCTTCTTTTGATGCAGCCCAAGACGCAGTTGGACTTCTGGGCTGCATGCAGAGATGCAGTGTAGAAGTTGGATATTTCTCCTTGTTCAAAGGCAGCATCTGTTCAGGTTTAGCAGGCAGTAGTCCTAAAATTTCCATTCTCTGGATGCTTTCTCTGCCCAGCCTGTATTTGTGCTTGGGATTGTCCCGTAGAAGAGCATACATCAAATGCCAAATGTGGGACTGATACTTTATCTAATGCTTAGCGTCAGACGCAAGTGGTGAAATGTGCAACACTTTGCTTTTCGTAATACTTTAGTGATATTTGAGGATGTCAGGTGGATCCTAGCTTTCGAAGTAAAAGATACTTTTATCTATTACATCATTAGCTAGCAAAGCTTATTGTTAGGCAAAGTCATGCAAAATGACACTGAGATTATGTTTTGTTTACAACGTAAATATCGAAGCAAGTTGCTAAAAGTCCCATGCCTGAGACCATACTCCTAGTTGTTTTTCTTAAAAGAAAATTTTGTTTCAGTTTCAAATGATAGACACTTTCCTGCACATTTTCACCCTCTTCTTTTTGAGAGATTTTATGACATGAAGAAATAAATATAAGTGTAAGAAGATAAGTGATAGGTTGAAAATAATATTCCAGGAAAGAGCTGATATTTACTTCCCCTTCAGGACAACATACGTACGTAAACTCTAGGGTTCACCATGTCACATCTTTACTTTGTTGCAACCAGAAACAACTAATTCAAATATGTTTATAGATTTGAATTTATAGTAGATACTTTCAAATGTGAGCATAAACATTCCTTTCATTGCAAATAAATAGGCTTATATGATGCCAGTCTAGTATTTGTGATGTCCACTGAACTTTACAATTCATGTTCTGCTTCATTTTAAAGTATTTCCTTTTTATTATTTTTCAGACAGGTACTTGGAAAACTGCAGTAGGCTCATAAATTCTGTGCATTGTTTTTGCTCCAGTAGCTGCAGTGAGAATGGTTTTGGATCCTGGGCTATGAGCCTATGCATGTATAACTGAGGTGTAGATGGGCATTTACACTGTCAATACTACCTAAGCATACATTCACTTGGCACTGCAAATTACATTCAGCTGGTGGAAAGTTTCATAAACCTCTCATTCTGTTCTCACTTGAGGGACTGTCATGGTAATTAGTCACAGCAGGCATTGCTTTTTCTAATATGGAGGTGATCATTTTGAAAACAAATACTGATGGTAAGAATTGCAGAAAAAGCAATCATACATGTGTATGTATGTTCATATTAATGAAATTGTTAAGTTTAAAAGTGAGTAGTTACTGTCCTTAAAGCAAAGCATCATCATACATAGTCTGACCATACATTGTCTCCTCAATTAAGTATGAATCCTGTTCAGATTAGTTGTCTTCAAATAAAAAAAAAACAAACAAACAATTTTTTTAAATACATGCAGTGTGGTGAAGATTTCTTTTCCTGAAAACAAGACTTATCCCATTAGTGATTTTAGAAATCACTAGTAGCGATCACACACTAGGAATATGTTAATTACAGATAAGAATTCTTCACATAGAAATACCCTTCTTCAAGGTTTGAAATAAATAATATCAGTTCATTCAGCTTTAACGATTAAAAAAAAATTACAGTATTCACAGTTAGGTGGCACTGTTTCCTTTTTCTTATTAAAGCTTTTAAGCCTTTGCCGTCACTGAGCTTCAGAAACACCAAAAAAAGTAAAGCCTTTTCCGATTAAGGCTTCACTCAGAAAAGAAACTGGACAAGCACCAGTCTGTCTCATGGGTCTGTAATTATTACTTCCCTTCTCTTTGAAGCTGACATGTGTTTCCTACAGTCTTTATCTACCACCTTTAGTAATATGCTACTATTACCGTGGGTATTTTCTAGTTTGGAGAAATGCTTCGGAGTGAAATTTCCATCCTCTCCAGGTGCTCTGCGCATACCTCTGTGTGCCACTTCCCCTTCACCTGCAGCACCACGAGAGCCCTTTATTCAGTGCATGTATGTCAACCATGTTGAGGATCCTCAATAGTAAAAAAAAAAAGCAGTTTGAAAAAGACCATTCCTACAGTGAAATTATGGTGGTTGGAAGAGTTGGCTCCACTTTAGCTATGGTTTTGGTGTGATCTGTCTTTCTACAACTGTATGATATCTTTTGTAAATTGAACTGTCTTGAACAGAAAGGAATTGAACATTTGAGAAGGCTACCATACAGCAACCAGAAGCAATAAAAAATCTTTCAGATCCCCACTGAAAGAATTTTAATCGGCACATGTCAATTTTTTGCTTTGAAATGGTCAGTTCAGGCGTGATTAAGAACTAGGCTGCCAAGAAGGTAAATTGGACTCCCATTGAAACTAAAACATGAGAACCTCAGTGGATATAAGAGGTCACAAAGAAGTGCTAATGAACTATCAGAACCCGCAGTATTTAACATAAGCTACAGATACAATATCAGCAACTGCCTCACGTTATTTCACCAATATTTCAAAATTCTCATAGCATTCACTATTATTATTTCAAATGACTTTATAAAATGTCTTATCATGCCAAAACTGTTTTTTCTTAAGACAGGGACTGTCAGCCACCAATGATTCTTTGGTACAGTTCAAAGAAGAAGTAAAAAGTCCATGTCATTTTTGTCAAGACTAAAATGTGGCTGAAATAGCTGATGAAGTGGACTGGGATGTGTTGGGAAGTGCTTCCCTAAAGCATGATGGTCTTATCCCAGCATTCATAACACAAGCTGAAGAAACAAGTGCTAAAGTTTGCACCTCTGGAGCTCTGCCTTATATTTTCTATATTACACCCTGGTGCAATGCCTTATGTCAAAAAACCTCACTCACTAGCCAGCAGAATCCTTATTTTTATTTTCTAGGCAGTCACAACAGGGACACCGCTTCAAGAGTTGTTCCTCAACTTTTCTAATTAAGCATGAGCTTCAGTTTATATGTTATCAAGAAGTCTCAGAAATGCGCTAGACTAAGCCTGCGGGGAAAAACAATGCTTTGTAATTTCTGAATTGCGTTTTTGCAACATGATTCTACTATGGTTGCCTGAATATTTGCTTAGCCTTAGTAGTGGTCTTTCCCCTTCAATACAATTTTACAATATTATATTTCAATAAAACTGCAATATTGAGTAGTTGTTTGTGCCTTTCTGAAAAGCTACCTTTTTGAATATAGTTTATTCTGCTATATTATTTAATGTTATTTTTATGTATGAGCTAAATAAATGATGAAACTTGGCTTTGCTATATCTGAGTGTTTTTCCCACCGTTTCCTATCAAATGTTTTCCACAAAGCTTTCTTCTGTTCTTTAATTGACAATAGTCTATAGTGTTACTAGAGACTTTATGAACTTGAAAATTTACCAGCTATTAATATACCACAAGTTACTGAACATCAAGAATGTTTTGCTATTCTAATACCCCATCTGTGAAAGTAAACACCAGGGAATGCAAGAGACCTACTAACATATGTAGCAGTTGCTACTATTTTTTATTTAATGCCTCCCTCCTTCTCTATAGACACTTAACTTAACTGAGAGAATTTTTCACAGAATTTAACCAAATCTTCATAAGTGTTGAAGCTGTTGAGTAAATTTTCTCTTACATAGTAGAGTTTTACTCTGTAAAAAAAAAAAGCTAAAAACAAAATTAAAAATCCCCAGACTGCTCACAGATCTGCAAGATGTCCTTTTCTGAGGATGTCTGTGGACATTCCTGTTAAAAAAACTGGAAGAATGTAGAGATTTAGAGTAGAAGGTGGGTATTTCTCCTTATTCAAAGGCAACGTCTGTTCAGGGTTAGCAGGCAGTGGTCCTAAAATTTTTCAATAGTCTTCTAAACTCTGAGACTGTAACAACAGCTTTGCAGCAAGGAATTGGTGGAGCTCCTCAACTTGTTTGCTAAGATCCACTGATCAAGCTTACTTCTCTGCTTAACACAACATTCTCTCTTTGCTTAACAAAATGAAGAAAGGAAGACTCACTCCATAAGTGAAATCTCTTGGATTTTCTGTCCTGTCTGTAGGAAAATATGTAGGGAATTTATGTGCCTTGGGAAGGTCAGAAAGGAAGTTCTCAGGAACAGTAATATTTCTTTGAAAATCCTTCAGTAATAACTTATAATTAAAAAATAGAACATTTTCTCCAGAAAGGACACAAAATTTTATTTATGATTAAGTGAATATAATAAAATCCTTCTCCTGAAATATTCAGGTAAGTGTTTGGCTTCAAAATGTCAATTAGGGAATATTACAGCATTTGAAGAAGATTTCGAGTCTTTCTAAACCCAAAATTAGTATCCACACTAAATATAGTACATATTATATACTATTTAATGTAGAAGTGCTTCCTAACAACTGTTAAATAGCAAAGCAAAAAGAAGCATTGCACGTATTAAAAAATATATATATAATATTATCACAGTTCCATTTTAATCTGCCCATAAATGTTACTGTATCTGCAGTGCTGCTGAGTTCTGTATAATGTGTATGGCAGATATACAAGTCTGTTCATTCCCTTTATTCACAGAGTTTCACTGGCTCACAGTACCTTAAGGAATTATTCCTTATGCCTGTATGAAGCATCTGACACAGAGGAGTTGAAATATTAAGTAAAATACAGCTATTTATTAAATAAATAAACCTTAGGTCTATGGTAGATAGTTCTCAGTATACTCTGAGGTCTTAAATAATTACTGTTCTGTTCTGTTCTTGTCTGATTCTGTTGCTGTTTCTTGAGATCTGTATACACATAAATTAATGCAATTCATCAATATGACAGCTGAATTTTGAAGTTGGGGTTGTAATTTTTTTCAACAGTTCAGCTGTTCACTTTAACGTCAACAGTGATGCAGGCTTTACATTATGTGCTTTTTGACATTTTTAATTCCAGATTTATGTGACATGGATGAAGAGGAATATATATATTCCTCAGTGGAGTAGACATTTTTATTTTCTGGAGATCTCCCTCAAACAGCACTGTAAGCTCTTCTGAAGTCATGAGACCATCCATGTTTAACTTAATCTTCTACCGGGTCATCAGAGTGACACTGGAGCTACTCTAAGAGCTGGAAAGGCATGGCTCTGCTTCTGTTCCCTGCTAGCAGTCCTGCCTCAAGGTAGAGGTTCAAAATTGTTTTTATGACCCGAATCCCTCTGCTCCTGTATGTTTTTCTTCTAAGGCAATTTGTGAAAAGCATATTCACTCATTCTCTTTCAGATGCTGACAATAGTTTTCTATTTTTTTGTCTTTAAATATGAGCTGTTAGACCTCTGTTAATATGCCTCCCCTCCCACCCCCCCAAAAAAAAACAAAAAAAAAAAAAAAAAAAAAAAGAAAAAAAAACCACTATGAAAACCATTGAGGAGAAAAGTCTTATTTAAGCCACTGTTTTTAGCATGTATGAATGTGACAGAATTAACTGTAACCTTTCACAACATGCTTTTGGTAAATTTTCTCAGCAAAGAGAAGAATGGAATTTGCATGCCCTGCTATTTTCCTCTTTAACATGTTATGAACCTCTTAGGAAAAATACAGGTACCAATTCCAAACTTCTGGTTGAATTGAAGGGAATCCCAGCTCTTCGCCTCCCTTAGAGCAAGATCCGGCCAGTTGTCCTGAGGCTCTGAATTTGCTGCAGGACATAGACCATAACCACACCACTGGATTGCAAACACCTTTTTGATTTATCAGGGGAAGCTGCTGGGAAAGCAATTATATCAGCTTTCTGTTTGCTTTGAGTAGCACCTTTCCTTCATTTCAATTTCACTGAATCTGCAGCAGAGGCATAGCACAGTGCTAACAGTAATTTTAAAAGTTCAAACTTTCCACAAAACAACAGCTGTCAGGCTTACCATATGGAAACAAAGAAAACCAAACCCACAACAGAAAATGTATCCAAACTCGGTACAAACAACCTGATAATAAGGTAGCAACAATAAAAAAAAAAGCTGTTTGCTGAAAAAAAAATAGCTACAAAATTAATTATAAAAATAAAGAATATTTTTGTTTGAAAGTGCTGGATACTTTTAATATTTTTTGGAAAGGATCTTTATAAGAGCTAGCAAATTGAGTCCTGATTTTAGAGTCCTGTACAAAAAAGGATCTTACAATGTTCAGACAAATGATCTTCAAATAATGGCAATGGCCACGCTCTGCATACCCTTATAAAATTCTCTATGAAATATACAGAGTAACTAGCTATAATTTAATATATGCAGATATCACAATAATAAGAGCTTGATTAACTCCATTCTATAGGAAGCTGCATATTAATATCCATAATACTTAAAATTAGACGAGTTCCATCTGAATTTTAACATTTTCCCTTGCCAAATGAAGATGCTAATTGCACTATTCAAATGTTTGAAGAGAGAATTGGGAAGCTTAGTGCAGACAAAAAAATCTATAGCGTTACCATTTTAGCAATACTCATGTGCCCAACTTAACCAATCATGAATGAAGACCTTTTACTTAAATATTTGGGAAATGTCTAGTACATCTCAATAAACTAAGATTTTTTTTATATTAATCTGCAGAGAATTAAAAAGGAATGAATGCTTTCTAAAGAGATTACTATGGTATTTGGTCTTCTTGAGAGAGAATGTTAACACAATTTTGTGGAGTAAAATATTAGCTGAATTTTACAAGATGTTTATCCAAATCCTACTTTACAGAAAACGTACATGTTTTGGTGTCATTATTGACTATTGGTTACCTTTTGGAATAAAAAATTGCTCTACATCCGGATGTTGAATCATCCACATACCAGAAGTTATTTGATCGAGCCAACTTACCTTACAATTACAACAATCAACACAATACTAGAATCAAGATCCCCTTTCTAGCAAAAAAGATGCTAGTTTCCTATGTTATTCCTTTGGTTTCACTCAGTTCCTTGTAGTTAAGATACAAATCTCATATTCTGTACAGCTTGTTTCTAATCCAGCTTTTGGGAATGCGTTGGGCTTGGGGATTTTTCCTGCTTGAAACGGAGTCTGCTAGCTGTAAAGAGCTACTACTACTTTCAAGACCTTTCCAAATCTGGTATTGAGGGAAATATCTCAGCCAATTTCATTGCCAGCAGATGTCATGGGGTTAAGCACTTCAGGGCAGTAAAGTGTTTTATTTCTTCTGCAGTTACCAGTCCAATATGTAGTGGTTTTAAATAATGTCCAATGAGAAGCCTGTGATGATTCCTTAGTGTAACAACAAACCAACAAAAGTCAGAGGAAAGACACTGTGACATCAGTAGAGAATCTATGGCTTGCTCTTAGTCAAGCTTTTCACCTGACAATTAAAACTGATTTGAATCCTACTATTTTAGACTTCAAAGCCTTTCAGGGTGCCAGTTTCATTTACATCTTAGCCTCCTGCTAAGAGAGATGGAGTGATGCATAAAGCATTATTCAAGAGGACATAGCAATGATTACAACCCTCTACAGAGCAAACCAATTCTATTTTACTCCTCCGTTCCTCCTGTCTGATATTTCAGCTTATTGATTTCAGGATGTCATCAAGTGTCAGCCATTCATTTAAAAATCACCGTGTCTGAACAAGGGCAATGCCACATAAATGCTATAAAAATTACACATGCTTCAGCTAAATCTTAATCACTGAATTTCTGAACAGACTGATGATGACAGCTATCATGCTGAAAAATGTCATAATTTATGACACATGGTATGTGTTCGTTGAAAGAATGTAAACCAGTACTTCTGCTTTTACTAGATATTTAGGATGCAGATTGCTATTTTGCGTAATTATGGCTGCCACAAAAGATTAAACTTGTACTAAAAATATGTATCACTACCTAAACACAAAATGTGGACTTTTTTCCATTGCTTTTTCTCCCTCCTATCTATATTCAATCCATATCTCATTCCCTTTCAGTTGTTCTGTTTCCATTCTCTTTCCCATTCATTCTTTGCTTTGTTGCATTTTCCTTTGCATCTTTATTATTTCCCCCCTGCGCCTACATTTATAAATCATTATTTATTTCTAGAAGAAAAGTTCTTTTTAGCCTTTTTTTTTCTGGTTTAGCATCATTCTCAATTCCCTTTGGTGTCTCCTTTGTTTCTCAGCATTATTTGATTCTCACCATTTCACCTCTCTGCAGGTTGAAGTTCTCCCTTTTCCAGAATTTCTGGTTTTCTGTGCTTCCTAGAACCATTTGTTTTGCTGCTGCTTCTATCCATTGATTACATATTTTTGTTTGTTACTCACTTAATCATGTAGCCCTCAAAGTTAATTGTTTTAGAAAAACCTATTTTTGCATTAGATATTGCATGTACGTGACTGAAAATTACTCTGTTACCTGCCAACTTGTTATTAGTATGTCATATTCCAGTTCTGAAATACCAACTTTTTGTTAAGCAATTGTTAAACATATGAAGAAACAGAGACTTGCAAAAATTAGAGAGGTTTTAAATCTTGTCCTGTGAATCTTTTACTTCATGCAGTGGCTTTTTTGCTACCTGGAATAAACCTATAAATCAAGTAAAACTTTCAGTCTCTGGTTGACACTGGCAATCTGCTGTGACAGACTGCAGTACGAACAGTCTGGCAGCTGAGCAAGAGAGTCACTACGAAGATCTTGCATCCTGCACTGGCTTCTTATTAGCAGTTTTAAAAGAACTGTTAGTATAATCCGAGTTTTAAAACTATAATATTAAAAATCTTAGCTATGAATGTTTAATGTTGCTTAATTAATTTAAATTGTACCAACCATTAGCTTGCTGAGGCATTCAGTGAGGACCGAGCTACCAAGGGCCTCATAAGTAGCAGTTAAGACTGTGAAATGGTAGCTGTAATCAAGAAAGCATGCTGGTGCCTCCATCTCCATGTTCACTGCAGCACTGCAGCATTATTTGGACATAAATTTGAAGCCACAGATACCAGTAAACCCACATCATACAAGATGTGATGTTTGGTTTTAGTTGAAGGCCTTTTGACCTGCCTGACCAGAGTAATGCCTCCATTCGGCTGCTGTGCACTCAGGCAGTCTTGGTAGTAGTGCTCAGTGGGATTTTTGGCACTTTTATAGTATAGTCATCTGGGTGCCCTGCTAGGGTTGGCAAAGGGAAGGTGGCCCAGCCAGTAGACAGCAACCTCAACCCAAACTATGTGCCACAGGGCAGGTGAACCTAAAACTGCAATGGCTTCATACATAGGGATGATTGCCTTCTAAATATACATAAATATAGATGAGAAGAAGGTTATCCCTAAAGCCAGTTTCTATTCACAAGGCTTTGGTTATTTAAGCGATCGAAGAAGGCAAAGGGTGGGGACAAAGGAAATATTAGTATTCTGCTGATGTGGCACTGAGATTTGGATAAATCCCTCAATCTCAGCTCTTTAAAGAGTTCAGCAGCCTCACGTGTGACTGTTTGGTGTTTCTGTCCATCCAGAGCTGCCTGTCTGCATGATGGCACGTTGCAACCAAAAAATGGAAGAGGTGGTAGCATTCAAACTCACAGCTCATTCACCACCTTCACCTCTTAGACGTTCAGGATATAATGAAATAATTTTGCAAAATACAAGTATCTGCTTCTGCAGTCTGTTATTCCATCCATTCCAAATTTGAGAAACTAAATATGGATGTTACTGTGTGAGTAACATTGATTTTGTGAGGGAAAATAAACATTTTAAGTTTCTAATACTGAATTAAGAGTAAGAAGAATATAGTACTGGATTCAAAATCCTTCTAAATGAGTGAGTCTATGAGTTTATCCGAGTTTATTTCAAAATTAAATTAGAATTTAACTCATAACTTATTTTTTTTAGTCGCCAACAGTAACTACTGCAGCTTGTGGAAGTTCAGTTGCTCAAGAGCTGATGTATTTTAATACCCGTCTCTTCTTCGTTGGTAATTAAAGGTAGTCTCATTATTTACTGTTTACCAAGTATAATAAAGATATGGGCATAATTTATATTTAGACTTTTTTTTTTTTTGTGAGTTCTACATGGAAAAAAAGCCAATCAAAATAAAAATAGTAAATATGTACATAGTATATCTTTACATGTTTTTTAGATTTTGTTTGAAATGTTGCTTGACAAACGGATAATTTTAATAAATTTTGCCACTTATATTAGCCCATAGTTATTATCTAATTGTGGCCTTGAATTACTGTAATCTTCATTTTCTCCATTGTGCCATAGTCTTTCAAATTTTAGAATGTGTCTGAGCTAACAGGAACCAAATCAGTGCAGAATACAAAGGGATTTAGTCATGTTCAGGAAGTTCCTGTCAGATTCAGGATATGAGAGACTGACCATACATGTAAAATTTCTAGAGCAATTCTGCCTCTCAAAACCTTGAAAAAGGTATAATTTAAGAAATCTAGTGTTCTGCAAATATCTTTGAAGTAGCATACCTTTTCTCTTAGCACAACAGCAATAATTACAGTCCATATGATGCAGAAGAAATTTATGCCCAGATAAATCTAATTCAGTGAACTTTGCTAAGAGATGACAATAAGACTCCAAAAATACTTTCTCTGAAATGACATTTTACGTGTTAGACTAGACACATCACTACATTCCTTCCTCCAAAACGTTTGTATGACTAATGCACTCT
The DNA here is from genome assembly GCA_009806455.1 of Tetrax tetrax. Lineage (NCBI taxonomy): Eukaryota > Metazoa > Chordata > Aves > Otidiformes > Otididae > Tetrax > Tetrax tetrax. The sequence goes on along the minus strand of WHYT01015594.1, from coordinate 73,726 downwards.
TTCTGAGTTAACTGTAGGGTTGTTTTTAGATTAAAAGATAAATGTTTTCTTGTTATAATTATTTATTTTCTATGTACAAATTAATATATAAGTACAAACTATTATTCATTTTTAAAAAGAGCAGATCATCCACACTTGAGCTGACGTATCATCTAGGGGGACATAAAATAACATCCTGAGAAAGTCACTGTTACAGCATGTTTTTAACCTTTGTTGCATCAGTATGGCATTTGCCTGGCTGTCATCTTGTAGTAGTCCCTTCAGCCTCATGCAGAAAGACAACTTCCAGATGATTTAGCTGTCAAATAATTTCCCTGAAAACAGCACGATAACAAGAGAAATCATGGCTCATGGGGCTATAAAGGTCCCCAAGATGTTGTTCAGTCTGTGGAAGGTGGTCCAAGGAAGGCTTGGCTGCTCCTAAGTCACATCATACAGATATCTGCCTGTTATCTTAACAGATATATTTTTCTGGAAGCCTAAAATGATGGCTATATATTAGGTTAAATATTAGGAATTTGTTTCTAACTCTAAGGGTAGTGCAGCAAGGACATAGCTGCCTGGAGAACCTGCCAGATGGGAGGTTTTTAACTCCAGATGTGACAAACATTAGCCAAGAGTGATGGAGTCAGCCATGGCTGAGCCTGCCTTGGGGCAAGGAGGTGTATTGGATGAGCTTGTCAAAGCAGGAAACAGGAATTGTCTGACTTTGCACAGTGTCCCCCATCAGCAGCTCTTAGCATTCTCAATGTCCTGTACCACGTAGCATGCCTTTTTCCCAAGTGGCTGTGCATCATCTGGATCAGTTGTGCTGCCTTTCTCCATGCATTTTTACCAAGTAAGGGATGTTGTCTTCAAGCCAATATGTTGCTGCCTCTTTCTGCAATAGCTGAGACTTAGGGTAAACGTATGCTGTGTGACTTCTACTTCTGAAAATGTAGCTAAGCTCTCTCTAAACCAGGTTGTTTAGGCCCTGCTAGCAGATTCCAAGTACGATTATGACTGCAGCTGCACTATGCTTTTCCTGATATGCAAGCCAGTAAAGTTAAACCTATTTGTGTGACTGAACACAAGCCAGCAGCATCCTCCTGCAAGGAAAGCTAAAAGCACATTGGGCTGCACTGACAGAAGCATAAGCACCAGTTTGAGAAAAGTGATTACTCCCTTTTGCCTGGCACCGTGGTGAGGCTATATATTCAGCAGCCCAGGATCCAATTTGCCTTTGATGCTGCAGCGGTGCTCTGCTGACTCACATTCAGCTTGTTGTCCACCAGGACCCTTGAGTTCCTTTCAGTAAGGCTGCTCCCCAGCCACAGAGACCCAAGCCCATACTGGGCTCTTCGGTTATGTCATCCCAGCTGCAGGACTTCACACTTGGTAAATGACCTCAGCAAAATCAAAAACTTTGTATCTTTTGTATATAAAAGCTGCTTTTGGTGAGTACCTGTGGGAGCAGAAAACATAGGATGACTATGTCTCCATATTAGAGCGTACAATATGATCCAATAGTTCCTAGGACTCCTGGAGTGTACTGCAAAATATGATGATTAATAATAATAACTCCTGTAACATTCTATTAGGATCACATTTGTCCTCCATAGAACAATAATAAATCTGCCAGGCTAATTTTGAAAGGATTTGATCTGATCTGGGTATGAGCTAAGAAACCGTGGTTATGCCAAAGGAAATGAGAAATCACAGCCTTTTTAAGAAAACTGCACTAATGAAATGATCCAGAGTTCAAACTATTGTTCGCCTTCTTTTCTGGAATTCATAGTCCTTTCTCTGTGCTATATATTATTAGGAAAAGGCAAATGGCTTTTTCCTTACTGGGCAGCTTCTTGAATGAGTGTGATATATACAACATTTAAAAGGAAATTATAAATTTGTGTGTTCATCTTCAAACAGAAGGTCTATCATTCTTCACTGTTGTAATTACCATCCTTTGAAGTCTGAGGTCCCATAATTGTCCAATTAAAAAAAAAAATCAGTTATGATCTACATTTGCTTTAATGTGGAAAGCTATGTCATTGGCACTATTAGCAGTTCTGCTTCTCCTTTTCCAGAATATATATTTAGGTATCAAAGATGTTTTAAGCTTTTGTACTAAAGAAATTTCTCTGCTTTTGAGAGTGAAAAATAACTTAAAAGTATTTTTTTTTTTCAGAAAGAAGTCAATTTGTACTACTATAGTACAGTCTAACTAGTACTGTAGCTAATGACATAGCAAAATTAAATACATAGATTAGATTTTTACACACATACAAACACCAAGAATATCTATTACATTTGAAGTAATTAATTAACTGGTGTGTTTACTAGGACCAAGGAAAGAACTTTTAACAAAAAAATGACAGTATAAAGGTTGAATTGTTTTAGGGTTTTTTTTAAATAAATAATTTCATGGGCTGGACTGTGCATTAGTAACCTGATTTGTATAAAGGGTAGAATTTAGTCTTGCAGTTTTCAAATAGAATAGGGACTTCTGTACTTCTGTCCTCCCTCCTTTTAATTCCAGATCAACATAATGTAGAAAGCACATGTCCTTTCACACTGATTCTGATGTGCTGGACACACTGTGCACCCATCTCACTGTCTGTGAAGCATCTGCCCTTACTTGCTGAAAAGCTTCAGGCAAAGAGCTCATTTGGGTCAGGACACTATTCAGTCTTCCTTCCCTCAACTGATGGTGCGTACGTGAAGAGATAGTTTTGCAATGTTCCTACTTAATCTTTTATATGCCTTCAACATTCAGGAACTGTTTCTAGAAACCGTTGCATCATTTTATCAGCTCTGCAACGAACAGATATTTCACAAATTTTTTCTCATAAATATATAAAATATTTCCCATTTTAGTCAGTGCAAAGGCTTTTAAATGGATAATTTTTTTTTTTTTTTTGTGGTAGAATAAACAGTGTAATATTTTATACACCTGTCTCCAGCAAAAGTTGCCTATTTTATCTGAGCAACTTTGGCATTCCCACAGTGAAAATCATTTATCTCCTCTGAAAATTGCTTTTGGTTTGTAGAAGAAGTTAAATGAAGCTAAAAAGGTTCAGTTGCAGTGAGAATTGGCAGAAATATTTTTCATTTGCTTAGATATGTTTGAATTTTCTGCACGTTTCTGACAGCACATTAAAAACACTACACATAAAAAGGCATATATACTATATTTGTAAATCTGGCTTAACACCTGAGACAGTAAACCCCAAATCTAATATATTTATAATTTGGTACCATTTCAACTTGCAATAAATTTCTTGTGGTCGTTACTTTCCTTTGAAGCCTACAGGGACAGCTGGGAAACTGAAAGCCCCTCGAGGCAGCAGCTAAACCAGTATGATTCAGTGCCAACTCACAGGTTCCAGCTCACAGGTTCCATCTGGGCTGACGTTTGGATTCTGCTGATGTTACACTGCCAGGAAAATTAATAATGTTAGACTGGAGGAAATTGCGTTCAGTATTTCCAAGTGCCAAGTACTTGAGCAGGTACTTGGGTCACTCACGGTTTAGAGCTTGTGTTTGCTTCCATGAAAAGGCAAAACACAAACACACAGACATTTTGGCCTATGTAGAGTACAGACATTTGCTAGTTTCTCAGTAGTGTTTACAACTTTGATCTGGCTCTCAGTGAGAGAATAGTCCATTTCATGCTCTCTAAAATAATAAATAGTCATTTCTAGCTGTTTGGCCTGGGATGTGAGAAAAAAATGCAATGATGAGAGGTAAATGATAATTTTCCCCATTCTGCAGATGCTATAGTTTATAAAGTCAGATATGTTGTATGGATATGTACACATATGGAATTCCATATGGAAGATTTCCTGTTATTGAGCATGTGTGTATGCACTTCTACATATTTCATTGTGAAACTTTCCAGTCAGTTATCTAAAGAAACATGTATCTCTAAGTCTGTGAATAGTTTATCTCATTTCAGCAGCACAATTTAAACACAGGCAGTCAGCTTCATGGCCACATCCTTCACAGTACTGGGCTTTTAGGATGCAACCCAGTACTGGCTGAACCCATTGAAGAAATGTTGACTGGTGCCAGTGGTTTTGAGTCAGAAACATTCACCATGTTTTGTGATTTTCATCCAGTCTGTCTGGAAGAGGGCTGAAAAACCAGTAGTGGCTTGGAGATGTAGCAAGAACCTATGACAACCTGCATCCTGATGAGCTGCTTCCAGACTGTAGAAATGTACACCTACAAAGAGGGTTTAATTTTGTCTCAGCAGAATCAGCAGCACAGCAATAGAAAGAGAGTGGTTTCATGGGGGAGATGGATGCCTGTGAGCTAATGTCAACCGTTATCCAGAGATGACATTGAGGACAGATTCAGACTCAGATTAAATCAGAGACAGGAAAGTGCATGAATGCAAAGCAAGAGCTAAACAGATCAAATTTATGCTGACCTCTATACCGCTCTCACCCACAACCTTGTCCAGATATCAACTTAATGAGCCAGTTTGTAAAGCAATGTGGTATTCCTCTGTCCAGACAAAAATATTATTTGAAGATTATTTGAAGAAAGTTGAAAGAAGCTCTTTTAGGGAGTCCTGAGATTCATTAAAGTGGGATAGAATGGTGATAACGGATAGTCCAGGAAAAGACTAATAAGTTACTCAGAGCTGCTATAATTGGAAAACAGCACTGTCTGTAAACTGAGTGCTCATGTGCAAAGTTAGTACAGTCATAGAAGATTTTGATATCTCACGTAATAATAAGTCCTAAGAAGTTTCTTCATGGAATCCACCAATATTTTTTATTAAGTCCTTTATGCCAATAAAATCTGATTTGTGTTTAATGAATAAATAACACTTTGTCCACTTATTAGCGAGGAATGTGAACTATTTTCCTACTTCCGTTTAGAAGAATTAAGTGAAATCTGATTCCAGCTGCCCTTTATTCTCTTTTTACAACAGGTAATATTAAAACTTAACTGACCAAACTAGCTGTATTTTCTTCCCAATTTAGTACTGAGCAGCCCAAATGGCTTCATTCAAAAGGATGTGCCACTGAAATTGATAACTCTCTTAACCTCCTGACTATCACATAACAAACTGTATGTAGATCTTCAACATCATGGAAATGGGTCTTTAGTCTAGATGATGAAGAGATATTTAACTGAAGCTTCTTAAAAAGGCAAACTGGACATCAGCTACCTGGAATGCCCCATCCCTGCACATACAAAGGAAGATTAAGAAGCTGGTAAATACTTCTGAGTTACTAGTGCTTGAATTATTCAAAGATGTTAGAGGAGGTTGCTTGTTTGCCAGCTCTTCTGAAATGTTTTCCTAATAAATATGCCAGTGACACTTATGCTATTAAAATAGGCAACAAACATCATGAAATTGATCAATAGGTAGAAAACATACTGTTTTCTCCCTGGAGTCCATCACTCTTTTTGCCAAATTCATATGCATTTTTTTGTTATTTTACATTCAGTTTCAGATTTTAAAGTGAGTTCTCATAAAAGTGGAGATAGTGCAAATCTACCACTTGCTGCATAAATTGCAGGACTTCTTTTCAAAGTAATTTTTTATTATAAAAGGCAAAAATACTGTTTGATAGTGAGATGTGAAAGTTACAGCCAAGTTGCAGGAATTCCTCAGATTTCGCGTTGCATATTCCAGTGTTGGGTGTAACCATGATGAAAATGAACCCCTTAAAATTATTATCTTCCCTGGATAGCTTAAATAAATATACCCTTAAAACTGCAAAATAGTTACAAATAGTCTTTGCATTTACAAAAATATATCAGAATTGGTGACTGAATATGAAAATTAAAAAGGTACATTATCTTTTCCAATGGGAAGGCAGTCATAGCTTATTTTTTTCCTAACTGTTAACGTATGAAATCTTCATGGATATTCAGAAATCAAGTCAGGTCTGAAATTTGCCATCTCTGCTATAAATTAAAGTACCTTTCTCCTAAAATCCTATCACTCTACCCATCATTAACTTCAATCTCTTACAGTAGGTTGTAATTGAATTACTTTATCACATCATTTCATCACACTGTATTCACTCAAAAAAATTGTTAAGACCTCTCTATTTTACCTTAATTTGCCTGTAGCATTTTTAGCTGCTCCTTTGTCCTGTTCATCTCCAGATTTGTGTTTGCAGCCCACTCCCTACAGTCAGTGAACTGTGCTCTGCAGGTCTTTTAACAGAGATGGAGAAGGATGGGCAGGTCACCAACAGGCTTTCCTAACCTAAGAGATACAGGAAAGCCTTGAGCAGACCCAAAGTTGAAAATAGAGTCCTTGCAATGGCCATGGAAAACATCAAGGTTTCTTGCCATTGTATTAAAGAGACATATCTCTGTATTGGGTGAAAATATCTTTTAGGCATCTTCTGCTGTGAGTTTAGCCTGGCTGCATTCTCAAATTATATGTGCAATAGGGCCTAGCATAGCCATCTTTGTTTTCAAATTTCTTTTCTGTGGTCATCTACAAATAGTAGAGCCATATTTGAATACAGTCTGCTTTCTAAAAGGTAACTCACTATGTATATAAAGGCCCTTACAAGGTATTAACAACAAGCTTTCAAACTCAGGGGTTTTACTCAGGTAACTGCATCTTACAGAGTAGTCAGTGTGCCTTCTTCAAATCTCATTGCTTCCCCTCAAATAGAAAGTCTAGACTGACTTTCGATTAACTTTGCATATTCATTTTCTGTTATGACAAACTGGGGACAAAAGCTCAGTGCAAACTCTATTTCACAGTACTCTACTCGCTTTTGCTTGTTTAAAATTCAAATCTTTGACTTGGGATACTTGGGTGACTATTCTGGACAGATTGCTCTAACATTTTTATCTTCAGAGGATTTTGAACTAAATTATCATACTCTATAGTCACATCATCTGTAGGGACTGTGCCTCAGATACCAAAAAAAAAAGTGCCGTACTTAGTGGCAGACATTGCTTTCTGCAGTTGCATTGAAATCAGTGGAAAAACTTGATTTAAAGTGTAGAAATATTCTGCTTGTTAAAATAATCATTGTCCTTGTTTCCAGGGTGCCAACACCCATTATCTTTTCCTATTTATTTCTATTTTGCTGAAAAGCGTTCCTAGTACCTTGGGGAAAAAAAGATCACAAACATTATGCAGCTGCAAGAAAAAGATTTCCTCACAACATAAACTAACCTAGCTGAGACATTTCCATCTCAATCGCAGGATAAAGAAGAAAAGTGAACTTGAAACTGAAAACATATTTCCCTGCAATTATCACTAACTGGTAAGCCTGGTCATTTCTCGTGTTGCCCTTGTTTCCTCACTGTGCCTGAGGAGCTCTTGCAATGCCTACAACACCTTGTTTCATCAAGGAGCAAGAGGTTGCCCGATCTTTCTAGGTCTCTTGGCTGTGAGTTGGAAAGGCCGAGTTTCCTGATGGTGATTATATGTGTCAACACAGTGAAGACTCAGAGAAATAGGTCTTGTATTGTGAGGAGGACAACCGTGTGGTGAAAGCCCAGGCTTAAGTTTACGACAATACTGTCCTGCCTCCCACTCTCAGCCTCACCATGCCTGTTCTGCGAGTCTCAAGTAAAATACTGTCTACCTTGCAGGGTATCAACTAATGTGTTTATGCTCTTAAAACACTATTTCTGTTGTTTCTTCTATTTTTGTTAAAAAAAAAAAAAAGGGACTTGGAACAGAAACTGTTATTCTTTTCTCCAGTAACAATATATTCTGCTTTATATAAGTAAAGGATATTACAGACTATCCATATGGTAGTCTTAACAGATAAGTACTGAATCTTTCTGAGCAAGTATGTAAAATGGCGAGGACATAAGGAGTCTTTCCCCGCCTGCTCCACATGTAACGTGAGGTTTAGCAAAATCATAATATGCACATAGAAAGAAGGGACTGCTTGTCTCACATCCTCAGAAACACATTTTCTGAAGGAATCTGAAGATGTATCCTCAAAGGGTGTGCTCACATCAGTATTTCAGTTCAGATAGATAAAGATTATGTTTTTGAAGTGAATGTCCCTGTTGTTTCCCTTCACAGAACTTTAGATTATATTGTGGAGCAGTCTTAGAGGCCTAGGATCCCTCAGTATGAAAAAAGCCATCTCTTAAGAGCATACTTAATGTGTGCCAGTGGCCAGGAGGGTCAGCCCAAGGGGCCAGGGTAGAGTCAATGTGAAGCAAAATCCCTGAGGTGCATCTAACATGGATGACAATGCCTCAGCAACAGTGGTTTTGCCCCCAAGATCGATTCTTGTGAGGAGATGCTACTGCTGTATTTCTATGGGGCTAATGTAGACATAGACTCAATTGTACAAGTGATTGGAAACACTGGAAAGAACAAGATGCATCAGGGAGTTAGTGAGAATATATTTTTGCATCATAAAACCCCAACTAAAAGAGCAGAAAAAGCTGTAATTCAACACAGTTTGTGGAACATAGTGTTTCTCCTTTCATTATTAAGTCTATGAATATGTTTTCCAGTCAGATCTCCACTTAAGTAAAGTTTCTCAGAGCAATTTGGCAGTCTGGTGTCCAAAATGCTTTATGAGCTTCTCCACAGGAATGTCTTTGGGAACCCCATCTCAAAGTGCATGTTACTTGCATCTTCTCTGGTAGCAATATCACTTGATTTAGGTGAGATTTTCCCTCTGGATGGAAATTACAGGACTGATAACTTCTTAAATGGTCTGATTGTCTAATGTGGAACCAGGTCTAGCAGAGACTTGAGGTCTCATATCAAAATGTTAACAAAATAATATTGACTATATTAAGGAAAAACTCACCTTTACATCAATTTTTATAAACCTACACAAGACTAGGACCTGACTGTCACTTCACACTTCCCGGTGAATCAAGCATACTTTTTACTTGGTTCGAATCATTCTCTGCTCAGATTATTTCACATCATCAGAGAAAGGAAGTTATGGGGTGGGAGAATGAGGATTCATTTGTGTTAGAAGTTGTGCTTAAATTCTCTAGTAAAAATAACACTCATCTGATCATTTTCAGCACATTGCCTGAGTGATACAAAGTGTTGCATGCAAAACTGGAAGTGATCTTTGGCTCTTAAATATTTTCACATGCTGCTTCCTACATTAGTCCTCAGTCTGTGACAAAATTCAGTGCCACAGCCATTGTCTACACACATTGCTTGAATTCCTGATGTTGGTTGATCATCAATAGGTTTGGAAAGCTGGTTCTGACAGAGCTGTAGCAATGCTTTATCTTACCTTTCATTGTGTCTCTTCACTTTCTACTGGCCACTCATCACTTCCTCCTTGGTCCTTTTTTAGAGGACTTCAGCAAAATGACCTAGCTCTGTTGTGACTGGCACTTGGCAAAACCTTCATTTTACGTGCTCATTGGTCAGATGAGTGTGATCAGTGCTGTCCATGGTCAGATCAAGGCAGGCTCCACTGTTGCCCTGCCTTGGTGGTCTGGTGTTGCCTTAACCGAGAAGCAGTAATCATGCTAAGGAGATGGTGGTTTGTGTTGAACACATTAATGTCTAAGGACAAAGGAAAAATGCATGCCAGAGTTTTTTGCCACGGTCTACAAGATGATAATTTTCTCTTTTTTTTTCCCTAATAGATAATCCTATCTTTCTACTCTGGCAGAGGATCATTATCCTAAAGGTATAGTAAACTAGTTATCTTCTAATTTCTGTCTTTATACTTAGAGGCCTGAAGGTATGACCATGCAGTACTTATTATATATTGTTTTGTAGTGCTATCAGTGAAACAGCACTGAGAGTCTTATATATTTGTTTCCTGTTCCCGATAAAGCCCTTTGGGAGTCCTAAATATTTCTAGCATGTCCTGAATAAGCTGGAAGGGGAAGAGAGATAAAATACAAACAGTTTCATTTTAGTGTGGCAAGTTGCAAGGCATCATTACTTATTGAAAGCAAGGCAAGTATTAAGACAGTATTTGTGACACATGGCTGGGGTTATCAGTTGTGTGCCACAGGCATAGATTTTTAAATGTTTGTTTACAGAGAAGGACTGGATTGATAAATTTTATTTAGATAGCATGGAATTAAGCTTTTGTCATTATATTAAATTTATTCAGCCTATGTCTTCCAATCTCAACAAGTAGTGAATTATTGTATGTAAATAATGATTTAAGATAAATAAATACACAGGCACACAAAAATCAAAAACAGTATCTTTGGAACTGGAGTCTTTCTCCTATTGTCTTCTTTGGACTAACGACAGTATTATGGATAGTTTGTTGGATCGGTAATCACTGTTCCCAGGGAATTCTGTATGTGGGCACAGAAAAAAAGCATATGTTTAAGTAGGACTATTTTTGGGGGGTTCTGACACTACCATCAAAAAATTAAGATAAAAAGTGGGCAATTACTATACTGTTTTGTTCTTATTGTAGGGGTTTTTTTTTTTGACCTAAAATCAAATTATATTGCTCACTGTTTGTTCTCTGAAGCTGTTTACAAATGTCTTCTGCACTTGCAACACCAAGTAGCATTATTAATATATTTATTCTCCCCTGAACTTTAACAGATTGTTGTGATATTTTCTTCAGGGGCTACATGGTTCACAAGGAATTTGCTAAGAGATTTATATTCAGTAACAAGAGGTAAAAGAAACTGAAAGGGTTTATGAAGACACCTGAGATCAAGTTGACAGACAGTCATCTAGTATCTTTAGTCTTAACTGGATGTATTCTAAAGTATCACTTTACGTTGAAAACAGATGTACGACAAAACAAGGGAATGACAATTGGTAAGCTGAACAGTTTGTGAACTAAGCAATGAGTCTTTTATGGCAGATTTGAGCCTGATTAGTAATCTTCTGCAGCCATACTCTCTGATCATTCAGATGAGTAAACATCTGACATTAAACAACAACAAACCAACAACAAAACAATCAAAACAAAACATGGGTTATTTTTTTTCTAATTGGAATTACTATCCATTCAGTTCATTGAATGAGGCAAAGAACTTTTGGAAAAAAAGATAAAATGTGTTCCATAGGTAAAGACTGTCAAAGTGCTTGTGGGCAAGGAGCACGAATTCCAGTTGTGTAGTCAATCTTAATTTAACATTTCTAAACACTGGAGTTTAAAGACAAAGCTCACTATGCTATAAGAATCACATTTTGGTAGGATTATGGGGGAAAAAAAACTTTATATGTGAAATTTAAAAAAAAAACTTTATACGTGAAAAAACTTTATATGTGAAATCAAGCAGATACAGAAGTAATGAAACAAATTATATGAATGTATGATGCTTTTTCATAGTTTACAAATCTAGCATAAAAATTACACTAAAACATGCAATGTTACTCAACTTAGTTTTGTGTTCTTATCATGTGTTTCCATAATATATATGCATATAAATATTTTTTCCCTATAGAAGCAAACTCTAAATACAGCAATAAATAAGAAATTATGTTAGGTTTCCAAAGGCTGTAATTATATTGTTTATCTGCAGACAGCTGCCATTATCATACAGTCTTTTTCCTGCTGTAAATCTTCCTTCAAAGTTTTTCTTGACATATTTGTGGTCTTAGTTCCTTTTTAAAACACCCAAGGACAATAATGAGGTATTGTTTCAATGAAAGCCACTCAATATGAGTCTAAGTTATTGAAAGACAAAACATAACCCTTAGTCTTCCAGCTTGGGACTTCTCTTATCTAACATCAGCATTGTAAATATGAGATATCTAGACTTATCCATGGTCTCTCTAAACTCAGTTGAGAGAACAGACACCTCCAGAGGTAATTTATCCAAACTTTATCTTCTTCTGTAGTAAAGTTATCAGTTTTAAAGTTAGTCATGTTAGACCCCTTCACACATCTCACTTCGGTGCATGCAGTGAGGTGAAAAGAATCTCATGTCATTTACTAAAAGAAACTTTGAGAAGGATGATAAAAAAATTGTAATGGGATTAACATAATTAATGCAAAAATGTGTAATGCTATGTGTTCCACAATTTCTTGTTCATATTAATTCTTGTGAAAATGTGGGTTTGTGAACAAGTTTACATAATTACGTATTAATCAAGTGTCACTTTGAAAATGTTGCCTGAAAAGCAAAGAACTGTTTAGCAGACATGCTCAAAAGCACAAATGAGAATCAGGAATGTAAGTCCTATGCATCTTCAGTGAGTCACACAATTTGGAGGAAAAAAAAAAAAATCTTTTTTTATTTGTCTTATCTTCTGTTTACTTTTTTTTCTATTTTTTCTCTTTGGTGACAGTATGACTGAGTGATGAGTGGCTATACAAAATTGCTTCATATATATCAATCTGCCTAATCTATAACGTCTACTGCATATTTACTGGTTTTAATGAACAGATATACTAGAAGAAATCAAAATTTCCTACTGAGTGCAATATATGTACCATATTAAGTAATCACCAAATATGCCAAATTTTGGCAAGCAAACTAAAGCTTGCAGTTCTTAACTCCATAAAGATTTAAGTGCTGCAAGGCTAGTTTTTAAGCAAGACTAGGTTTGTATGTAAGTATGGTTGGAAATGTCAGGCAAGCCTTTGGGCACATGAAGTCATCTTCAGTTTGAAACGTATATGTGTCTGTAAGTTTATTAAATTTTCTAGCTATACCATTCTGTCTAACAGAAGATACCTCTGCCTAGAAATATTCTCCCATCTGTGCTCTTGGCCATCATGGATATCTCTAGCTTGAAATTTCTTTTTCAGTTTGATTCCTATTAAACACTGTCATAGAAATTACTACAAAGTATTTTGTTAGTGCAGCAGAGTCTTCTTGTCCCTCGTGGGAATCCAATTTTTTTCATTGTAGAAATCTGAACTGGAGATAACAGAACTTATGAGTAAGTTCTTTCATGTTCAAAATATTGGAGTGATAAAAACAAGTTGAAAGGTAGATGTCTGAGGATAAGAATGGCTTCTAAAAATCTGTCTTTAACATCTCTCATATTTTCAAGGCGTCTAATTTACACGTTCATTAGCAAGTTAGATATTATAGATGTGATCCCCACAATAAGTCAGGGTTCTATGTTTTATTGGTTCACTATAGCTACATCTGCATTTAAAGCAAAGCACCATTTACAGTTACCGTGTGATCAGAAAAGTACTAGTCTAGTTCAAAGACATAAATTTGGACTATATTAATATTAGGCAACAAACTATAAGCTGTATGTGTTAAAAACCCCTTATTGTTAGTCTTAGTATAATCAAACTTTGTATTATGACATATTGCAGATTTATCATCCAGTTACCTAATCAATTAAAATCAGTCTTCTTTCTTGTCAAGGACAATCGTCCATGTACCATATTTACCTATCTACATTATTAACACTTCTACATTATTAAAACTTTTTTTTTTTTTTTTATTTAAGGACTAATTCTTCTTCACTAACTTAATACAATTTCTGAAACATTAATATTTAGAGAACTGTGTCTTATTTTTCTTTAGATTGAACTCTATCCATATGGATCTATTAAACTTGGAGTTTTCTACATTTGCATCAGTAGAACCCTTGAGGCAAGAGAACTAAATCAGTCATGCTACACTGAAACCTATAGTCACTTATGCCAGTAATCCTGACCTATTCTTTGTGCACTTGCTTCTTTCTTTTCAAGGGAGAAAAAAATCTTCAATAAAAATTATTATTTTACTCTCCATACTATGTGTTATTACAGGAAATATTAGCTAATTGAAAAGCTCTGAAAGTTCAATGGGATAATTTAAAAAAAGAAAGAAATAAAACACCTTATAATAAAGAGGAATATATAGTAAAATGACAGAACTCTGTCCTTTTGCTTGCTTTGTTTGAAGGTGAGATAAACATGCAATACTATAAAGCAGTTCACCTAGTGTTTCTTGGTTCTTTTTTTTAAATTTTTTTTAATATGCGGATTTCTCCAGCATTACCCATTACCTATACCAGTGGAGATTAGCAATTAATTAAAATTACTATCATCAACAGAATCACATGTTCCCTCCTTGGAATGTGAAGTGGGACAAAAGCTACAAACACTACAAATAGGTATTGAAAGCTTTAGCAAAAATTGGATAATTAGCATCCAAGACATTTATAGAATGTTAATTGGTTCTAATTCACCCCAGAAGTATGCACAGTTTTGCCAGATTAAAACAAGTGACCTTGTTTTGTAAATCTACCAGTGACAGAGATTTATGCAGGTTGATTGACCAGCTTTTGAACTCCATTGTTAAAGAGCAAAATTGGCACATGTATCACAAAAGAGAACAGTATTTCCAGGAAATGAAGGTGCTTATTCATCAGGAAAATGCATCTGTTCCTCCTATTCCTACAAAATCCTCACCAGGGCAGGGATGAGCTACCCTAAGCTCATGAGTTGAAATTTTCAAGTCCCATCTAGAACTGGCGATGTAGGTACATTTAAATCCTTTTTCTCAGGGCAGGAAATCTCGGTAGGGTGTCCACCTGCTGCTCTCCATGGCACACCACTTGGAAATTGCAAGGTTCCTTTGCCAACAAAGGGGAAGTCAATCTTGCCAGCAAGCCACCTCTAACGATAAGGACACTTACATTTTTAGAGAAATGCTTAATAATTCATCTCCTTCATTATGGAGAATTGCAGCCTGATAATCGTAGTGATGGGAATGATACACTTACCCTTCAGTGGTATCACCACAGGATGAAAATACCTGCCGGCCCGTGACAGACATCCCTTTGAATGCTCTCGGGTCACAGATGTTGAAGAAACCAACAGAGTATTAGGATGAATAGGTACGGTGACAGAAAGTAGTACTGAAAATGTAATATTGCTGTTATCTAAAATATTCACTCTCAATCTGAATCACTTTTTTTCCACTGTGGTTGACGCAGATCAGCCTAAGAGAAAACAGCTCATGTGAACTATGAAATGAGTTCCTCGCATCAGGAGGGGACCATTTTTATTTCCAAAAAGAGTAGGAGAGATAGATCAAAATTAAAATACAGTTTAAAAGTTTGTCAGAAGCTTTTATTTTTTTCTCATTTACTAATTTCTAGGAGAGTAGAATAAATAGCCAGCACTGTGTAGGAGCTACATATTGCTATGTTCAAAATCTTGTTTTATGGGCAAAGAGGAAGAACACCTTACATAAATATGCTTGGAATTGATCAAGGAAACATTTTATAAATATTATTTGTGAAGTTTTTTCATGTCTGAGACTTCTTGACAAAGATTTCAGTAAGATGCAAAATCAAATAAAAAGTGTATGTAGAAATTCCAAAACTTTATTCTTCTGTATATGAGAAAGTGAGAAATTTTGCTGAAGAATTTTGTTGTATTTAAGCCATTATATAGTGTTGGGAAATATGTAGCTTTTACAAAGTCAGCAGTAACTGTAGAATTACAAAGACTTCTGAACCCAGAATTTACAGGGAGATATCCTGATCCAAAACCGTTGGAATAAATGGAAAAATCTTTTGTTAATTTAGACATGTTTGGATTACTTACTAAAAATATTATCATAAAATATTTATTTCAATTATTTACATCTTGAAAGTTACATTTGAGGATATTTTATTAAATTCTTTACAGTTAGTATTTAAGCAAAAAGTGCAACTCTTGGAGTACTAGATCAGGTGCTAAACTGTCATATGCCTAAAAGTCTGGCAGCAATTTAATGCAAACATAGTGAACTCTAAATATTTCTACCAGATTATCTGGACAGAAATGGATGAACTGGACAGCCCCACAACTAGGTTGTTCAAAAATAAAAGCATACTCCAGCTTTCAGGGTGACTAGGGAAATATTACTCAGTAAAATAAAATGTGTAGAAAAATTTGTAAGCAGTTTATAGTTTTTGTCCTCTGAGTGAGTTCCATCTGTGCAAATGTTCACTGAATGATAAAAAAGCCATCTACTTATCCATTAACTTAGCTGATCTGAAATACTGATATATGAATAGCAGATGCATTTTGCATTAATATGTAATCCGACAGAAAGGTACAATCATGGATTAAGTTCCATTTTATATCACTGCTAAAAAATCAGCAGAAAAAGTATCCCAAAATGTCAGAGACATGGAATGTGTTTGTAAGCTTCTGATTTTCATATAGAAGGAAAAGAAAACAATGAATATGTGATTAGACAACTCTTATTCCAGAGAAATGTACAAAAAAGTACTGGCAGCTGCCAGTGAATATCTTCTTAATTTCCCTGTTTGGAATGTAGTAATCTTCCCTAATGCAATATACCATGAATGGCTTTAAAATAATATATTAACACTCATTGCTAATTCCTTTTAAGCCAGATGTAAATCACTATGTTGTCCTTCGGATAGGTTCTCTGTTATATTTTATTTCCTTCCCACACATTTAATGCCTTACATCTGGGTCTAAGGCAGGTTTTGAACTTCCTAAAACTTTTACCAAAAGTTCCAGCTCTTACAGAGCAAGAAACTTTCTTTTTTTTTAAAGCTATATAATGCTGACAGCAAAATCTCATTGTGTGTTTTTTTATAGATCATTGCAGAATTCTATGCAAAGGTGTTATTTTTTCTATTGCAGGTGAAAAGAAGATCTCCTCCAGGGTGATTTTTTAAAGACGTAAATATTTCAAGAACTTTAAGAGAATTTCCATTTCCTTTACCCCCAAGTAAAACATAAAACAAATGTATGGCCCCACCTGCCACACTGCTGCCTGCCTCTTGGCACTCAGCATGGGGGAACACGGTGGAAAAGTGCACCTCATAAAGCACACACCTTCTTGCGTAACTTTGTTTATCAGGTCATAAACTACCATGGTATTTTAAATACAATATATAGTGCCATTCATTTTTCATTACAACAAAGTTTCTTTCTCTTTAGTTCCTAGTTTTCGGTGCTTTATGTCATGAAGAGCTCTCTCTCTCTCTCTGCAGCCTTCTCCGGCAGGTCTCACTGTATTGGGGGAATTCAGGTCATATTCAGGAATGCAACACACATCCATGTCTTCTGAAATGCCTTTATGCTGTAAGCAGCTATACCTCTTCCATTTCCAGTTTCTGCTTTATTGTGAATAGAAGTGAGGTTCTGCTGGCAAGGTTGAAGCTCATTTTTCATGCAGTTTATTCTTCTGCATAAATGTGAGTAATGTTGTTGATGAGGCAGACAAATTATTTTCCACTGATTATGTAGCAGATGTTACATAATCCGTGTGAACCATTGCAGCCTGTGTTCTTTTTCATCTTCTTCTTTGCTGGATATTTGAATAAAGCGTGAAGCTGATGATATGCGCACATTAAAGCAGGCCGCATGAGTTGCTGCTGGGCAGTCTTCTCTCTGCAATATAGGCTGGGAACCACAAAGAGAACTGGCCTACTATAAGCAAAATGAGGGGAAAAAAAAAGATATTGAAGCAGCCCTTCCGCACAGCATGTCCAGAGCAAAACTGTGCACGGAGGTACGATTGATCCTGGTTTGGGTTTGGAAGGGGGAACTGAATGATCTAGTGAAACCTCCTTTAAACTTATTTTTCCTTGGTACGACGGCAGAGTTCTGCACTGTGTTGAATTGTCCCAAGCGGTGAAGCTGGCTCTGGACCAAGTCATCCCACATAATCCTTCCATGGCTTGTATCCACCTGTCACACACAGCTCAGCTGTCCTGGGCAATTTCTGCATATATGCAATAGCATGAATGAAACAACTTACCCTGGGCTATTTCTGTACATAAACAATAGCTTTCCTGGCAGCTTCCTGCCTGCTTAGGTGCAGAAAATCTGGGCCCTATAAAGCAAGGCACACTCTGGAAGAAGAGCACCTCCCAGGCAGCTGGTTCCTTTTGTTTTCTACCCTCTCTGAGAGGGATGGAGAGGAACCTGAATCTCTGTTCCCCTTTGATGGAGGAATATGCTTGCCTCTGGCTCTGGACAAATGCAAAGGACAAGGCTTCTGACCTGGGAATAACACTTTTTTTTGTGTTTATCTCTAGTGTTACATGTGAAGGAGTACACAGGCATCTTGGCATACACTGTGGATTATGTATGCAAGAGGAAGTGATGAAGTAATAACATTCCACCAGATTTTTTCACCTCTCTCTACCCTAAAACCAGAATTGACGAGAAAGAATTTTAGGACATATAAACCGAGAGCAGCTACATTTTGCAATACGTAGCTTAGTGAATTCCCCAAGAATGCTAAGCTAAAATTACTTTCAGCATCCCCTTTACATGTATTATTTATAAGAGCTATCTAAATTGGTGGCATGGTATTGAGTTTTCTCAAAATCTCAAAACCTTGAGTGTAATGTTTATGCAATATTAGTTGTCACGCTACAGCCCTGAAATAAAAGGTGGAACGGTATCCTACACTGAATTTAAGCAACCAAAAAAAAAAAAAAAAGAAAATAAGTTGAGTTTTTTGAAGTCTACAATATCTAAAAAAGACTTTGGGGCACAAGTCCATTCCTAGCTCCTGGATGCAGATGCATTCTCAGTTTGGCACTTATTTTTTACACAGCTATTCAGAAACAAAACATTAGAAACTGTGTTGCTGTGTTTTACAGCATAAATGGAAGAAAAAAAGGAACTTTTTCTTCCAGGAGGAAAGTAGGAACTTGAAAAATGATGTGGTAATTTCTGATGGCTTTAAAGCTCAAGCCATACATTTAATGTGTTTTTGCATCACTACAAATCTTGAGGGAGAGAAGTTGGTCTAGAAAAGCAGATTTTTTTGTTAAATGTCTCTGTGTAAAATTTTCTACAGAATGCTACTGTGTTATTGTTAGACAAAACCATATGTTGCAAGGCTTAGGAAATATTCTGATTTCAAACATTTCATCAAGTTTGTTTTTTCTATTATACAAATCTTTTGAAAATGAAAATAAACTGTGTATAGCAGTTTGTGATAAGTCACCAATATGTATTATCCATTGTCCTTCAATTTTCCACATCAAAACCTCATAACTTTGTTACATTCATATATTCTTGAAAACATTCAGCAATGAGAAGGAATAGTTATATGTCACGAAGAAGCATCAATTTATCTTGTTATCCTATTATAGTGTTCTCATATCTGTTAGCAACTGATTTTTAGCATTACTCCTACTCATTTGGTGACTGGTATACTGAGGACAAGACTCAAATACACATTGCATTTCCTATAACACATAATGTATGATTTTTAAGATGCAGCAACAGGATATTTGCTTTTTACCTGTGTATGAAATCCTAAGTCTTTTGAAATCAGTATGCATCTTGCCATTGTTTTTGATGAAGAGAGAATTTCACCCTTTACATTATAGAATATGGAAAATTTCTTTGCTTTAATACCAGAGATATTTATTTGTCTTTCTTGAACCCCAGAAGTCTGTTATGCATTGTTATTTTGGTTGACTAAACCATTGATCTGGTGCCAGAAGATGGAGGGATGGCTTTAGAAGTTTCTTTGTACAGCTTTAAATATTTTAGCATGACCACAGGAGAAGTAACATATCTGCAGAAGGAGTCTAGCTGAATCTCAGAAACCCGATTCATGTGACACTGTTTTATGCATCTCCGGACCCTGAGATGGATAGGCAGCACAGGAGTTGTGTGGTCCCTTCATCCCTACTAAATGAGGGAAAAATGCACAGTTTCTGTTACAGGCAAAAAGTTCAAGCCTTCTGGTTTTTTTTTTATTCTACAAAGATCTGTCAAGGATCTTGCTGAAAAAGCAAAGGCAAATGCATTTAAATTTCATAATTATATAATTTAAGATTCAGTTATGTTGAAAAATGTTTAATTATGTTAACAGTGGAATTTCTAGAACATATTTATTACATTTAACCCTAATAGTAAAACATTTCCTCTCTTAACTGGAAAAATGTAATTCTGCACTTTACCACTTCTTTTTCTTACTTTACTACCCAAACTAAAATAAAAAAAAAAAACAACAGATAAATAAAAATGTATTGTTATTGCTATCTTTGTGTTCCTCATACTTAGCAATTTTGCTTTCTATTACCATATTATAGCACATCTTCCTCTAAAATGACAAAAAAGAAAAGAGAAAGAAGATGAGTAAATCTGACTTGGCTGAATTTAAATGAGTGCAGTTGGTTTTCAATCTGTAATTCATCTTGTTATGTAATGTGATATTGTGATTAGCATCTATATACATATTTTCTTATTTAAAATGCTTTTTCTCCTGTTGCTGCATTCATGTTGCAAACCTTCCTGTGACTACGACCTAGAAATTGAAAGCAATATTTTCAGAGCTTCCAGAACAAGGGCTGTTTCAGTGCACAGTGAGAGACAATCATTCCTGGCCCATCACGAAGCAGTGAGGAGGCAGTTGTGACTCTCACAGAAACTTTTCACCAGATTACAGGACAGAGGATGTTTTTTCTTATCCTGCAAGACTGTCATAAGGAAAGACGTTCCTTCTGCTGAATAAACAGAAATTGCAGAGCTGAGTCGTGATATTCATTAGTCATTGGGAAAGAAGAAAGTAAAAATAATCACTGCCTGATGGACTGAGCCAAAAACCCAGCTACTCCAGCTGAAAACCTGATGTAGTTGTGTAGGCGAGATGGTACTTTTTTTTGGACTATCCAACAACAATCAGAAAAAGAAAAAATTAATTTTAAAAGAAAAGCTCCAAAATGGACATCTTTGTGAAAGATTTATGAATGTAGGTTTTTTAGAACTTTTTGTACAGTGAATATAAACCTTTTAAATTCAATTAGAAAAAAATCTATATGTCTGCTACTCTGCTCTTTAAGTCAGAAAAAATATAGCACATGCTGTTAACAATGTTCATAAAATTGTTTTTCTTCCTTCCTGTAGGATGTGTCTCTGAATTTCTATATCAGTGTGAGGAACAAATTTAACATCCATTTTGTTTCTTCCCATATCTTCAGGCAGGGCTGTTCCTCCAGGAGCCAGTGCAAGGTCTAGGGAAGGTAAAGAAAGGTGTAAGGGGGACTGTGAAGAGGATGAGCTATTTTATTCAATAAATAATTACATAAAGTAGGACACAGGATGAAAGAGATTAATCTATTTAAGCATAGTTTGTAAAACAGAACTAGCTTATGTCCCTAGCTGAATTAATGATAATGTCCAGTGAATACCAAGGGAGCTAGATTGAGGCTACTGCTGTGGATAAAATAAAAGTCTGACTAAAAACCTATTTTAAAGAAAAGAACAAGGGAAAGACTCCTGCTCACTTCAGCAGGGCTTGGATCAAGCCTCATATATCTCCAAGTCCATACTATATATAGAATTCCCATATGTCTTCAGGTAGGCACACTAAAGGGAGTGGGTTTTGTTCAGACTATGAAATGTGGAAAAATCTTTCCTATGTTTACAAAATTACTCTTTTAATCATGCATATCACACAGTTATGCAATGTTTTACCATAGCTACATATTCTACACATGTCTTAATATGGGTTCAAGCACTTCAGACAAGAGTTCAAAACAAACTGCTTACATAAGGCAATATTGGACTGTATTTCAGCACTCAAGACATCTCAAAGAAATGTGCTAAGTATTGCTTCGGTGGCAGGCAGCTGGAAAAGGATCAGATAGATCCCCTTGTAAATAAGTCTATGAGCTAAAAAACTGTGCTCAGTCTTGGGGTTGTGAAATCTGCATCCATATTTCAGAAAATGTCATACTTAGTGAATATTAGTCTAGGTCTGCTTATATATACTAAACATACCCACTTTGGGACAGCGAGATGTTACCAGTAAAGTCTGTCCTTGCCCATGGAATAAGAATATTCCAGCATCTGAATTTTTTGCTGACTGGGATTTATTGTTCAATGACATACCGAGTTTGGACATGAGTCAGGAAATGTCACATGGCTTCTTGATATAGGAAGGCCAGAAGAAGCAGACTGTGGTTCAGAAGAGGGGAGTTGGCAGAAAGGTTATGCAAAGAAGGATTGTAGTAGATTGGGAGAAGACCTGGCCCAAGGTTAGAAGGCTCCTCATGCATATTCCTGTGCTTTTGCTTAATGCAGCAGAATATTCTTTCTGTTGCCCTCAAGAAGTATGCATTGATCCTCAAAAGGAATCAGATATTTTATGCAAGGTGTTCACAGCCTCAGTTTGTAGTAACTTTAGTTTTTTTTTTTTTTTCCCAAATAATTCTGCTCTTCTTCAGCCCAAATCCATATTTTTTTGCACAGAGCATTACTTACTTCAATTATAGTCTTATATGCATCTACTGAAATGTTAAGCAGTCATATTTTGAATTGCCAACTAAAATGATTACATTCTCCTTGGTATTTGCCTTTCTTGCCCAAAATAAGTAACCAGGTTTTCTTTAAGGTTTTGCTTGCGTGAGGATAACTGTTTCAGCTCATTTAGACCCTTGCTGGATGAATCACGGGAAGAACCCTCCCAGTTAATTGCAGTATATACTTAGTCAGTGTGGTTATTTGCCCTTTAGATCTCAGCTTGGTAGCCTGCCAAAAAGCTCCGGCTACCTTCACTCCTCTCTCGAGTGACAGTTGCCACCTGGGTTCTCTTTGTCACTTGGAGCGAAGATGATAACTTAGTGAATTCTCAAATGTGAAATCAGTATGTCAGATCCAGGTAATTTAGATTTGTCCAGAAAGCCTCAGGCTTAAAAAGTTCAATAAATTCTGGGTTTTCAATAGGTATGCTAGACCTGCCTTTTGTTTTCAGTTTGTCATCTCACCACAGGAGAAGTATACTGTCATTTGTCTACAATGACTGTAATTAATACCTCAGCTCCCAATTCAGTCTTTGGAGGGCTGCAACTGGACAATTCATTCTCTGCAGTGCACTAAGAAAATAATGTATCTACTTGTCCAAAATGACAGTACAGCTCCTGTATATGGTCAGACATTTGTTTGCATTCACTTAAGTGAATTTTCAGATTGATCTTTGTCTAAGCGACTTGTTAAGTGATTCATCTTAATTCTGCTTGCTAACATGTGTGCTCTATCCACTTTTTTTTCTTAAAACTTTTCCATCATCTTATAAATGACTTGATTGCTTTCTGGCTTCTAGGGAAAAGAAGTACAAAGTCACAACTGGAAGTTTTCTGTCCTTTTTAAAAACATTTTCTACAATCAAAATAATGTATAAAAGCCTGATATTGGCTAGAATATTCCCTGAAAAGTATAATGAAGATTTATGAAACAAAAAGAGTTCATAAATGGGAGAGTCCATCCCTACAGAAATTACTACCTTTGAGATGTCATTCTTACTTACCAGATATTTGAACAACAACAGTGATTATATAAATATATAGTCTTCTTCACATCCACAATTAACAGTGCAAGCGAAGAACTGTTGTAACCTTATTCCTGTGTATAATACCAATGGTAGGCAATTAGCAATAGTTTTTTGATAATAACGTTATCGCTGGAAAAGGGATTCCAGACTTAATGACTATTTCAGCACTTCTGAATCAGCAATCACCGTAGTAAGGGCTTCGTGTGAGAAATGAGCAGATGGCATCATGAAATGCATCTCTTCTGCTGTTAGGTTTGTATAACGTCCTACTCATCTGTTTCTGTCGGATGCATAATGTGCTGTTCATCCATTTGATATCTGGTTTGACCCTTTCAAACCTGCCAGCGATACAGCAAGAATAATTGATACCTTGGGAGTGAAGAAAAAAAAATCAGGAAGAGTTAGAACTGCTGGAGAGAGGAGGGATCCTTAGAGAGCTGCTCAGAGAGAAACAGTGTCACAGAAGCACACCCTGTCAAACCACGCAGATTTTCAAAGGAGGGTTAGGGAGCGAGGAGGATGCTGCAGTGTTTTATTAACTTAATTGTACCTGTTCCCAAAACAGCTGACTAAGCCATATGCCCAGCAAAATGGTTATTGGATCATTAGTTCCACAGTAGTGCCAGATTTCAAGACAAAACAAAACAATCACCTCGAAGAAACCCAAAGCAAACAAGAGTGTTGTGCAGGAAGCAGGAAAAAACAGCAATGGATATTTGAGGACAGTGAGAACTCCTTAGTGTGAATGTATAGAATTCACATCATAGTGGACTAAGAAAAGACTGGCAGATTTAGAACAGATGAGTGTTCGGCAGTTAAAACTATCTCTGAATTTTTACCAAATTAGAGTAATTGGCATCTAAAATGTCTGGACAACAGTATTTGTAAAAATTAGGCATCTAAAATGTCTGGACAACAGTATTTGTAAAAATTAACAATACGAAACTACCACAAGAATGTCTAATAAAGGAGAATGCAGTGCAATCAGTATTATGCATTATTATATGTTACCTGTTGAAAGCATTAGCTTAACTATTTGTCCAGGAAATGTCTTATTGATTTCTTCCAACAAGTGAAATGCAGGGATGTACGTCTGAGCTAAAAAAAAAAAGGGGAAAAGAAAATCTGATGAAGTGAGGTGCATGGTCTCTGCCGTTCTTAACAAAAACTATTCAGTGAAGCAACAACTGAGATGAAGAGAAATAGAAGTAAGAAGAAGCAGTGGGTCTCACAATACCTCATATCAAGGGTTTAAAGTAGGCATCTACATATGAGCTAGTCAGCTGAACACCTATTGTGGTACAGAAGATAAATAAACTCTTCCAGAGCAGCTTTCATCTCATCCTAGCTTAGATGTGTGCATTCTAGTTATTTATAGAAGTGAGAAATTAATCCCACCCTTGATGATTATCTTGTATGTATTTGCAGCATCTTGTTTACTGTCTTTGATTCAATGAAGTTTATGTTCCCACACAAATAAATCAGAAATAATTCTGCTCACTTTGATTTTAGTAACCATAAAGGCATGGATGCTATGCTCAGTGCATGCTTTGGACAAAGGGACAACAGAGGGGAGAAGGTACGTAAGAAGAAATGTATTTGCAACAGGACAGCTCAAATAGTTTGTCTGCGTGGAAGGGAAAGCAAGAAATTTTCAAGGACAGCCAGTTATCCAGAGAAGGAGCAAAGCCATGAAGACTAAGACAGAGAGATACAAATTGTGGAGAGCTAGGAATATGATTTTAAAGTGATCTGCCAAACTTAATATTGGGCTTACTTGTTCAAAAATGCCTTTATTTTAATTGTACGGAGCAGTGAACTGAATAGGAATATAAAGTATTTTTTCCATCATTTGAGCAAAAAAAAAAAAGTATGAATAAACTCAGTGATATTTATTTGTTTAAAATGATCTATTGCCATGTCATCAAGCTTTAAGTCCCTGTTGTCCAGATGAAGTCTCCAGTCTCCAGTCAGTGCTATCTGTCATGTTTAACATTACTCTGTAATTTTCTTCTTTGGTTAACCAAAAAGCACATTCTAGAGTTATTGTTATTGCACACATTATGCAGCTTACTTAGATCAGTACAAATAGCAGCAAATGTCACTTAATTCAGAGCAGTTCTGCTGTAGAAGCAGTGTGAAAGTATTCTGAAAAATTACGATGTAAAATTAGAACTAGTTTATTCAACTGAGCAGACTACATATGTATTTGTACTTGTAACTTCATTAGTGCCAGAAATAAGCATTGTACTCCTTCCTTTCTTCGGTCTTGTGTGCATTTGTGAGTCAATACAACTATGGGAATGCAAGCTAGATTCTATGCCAACTTTAAGTTACTAGAATAAATAACTGAATTTCAGCCGTCTAACAGGTAGACATCTAGACCGTTCAATTCAAGGCAATATTAGACAAGCAGACTGTTTCCATAATCATCAACCATCTCAGCTTTCTTATTCTAGATGCTTCAAGTATCTGTCCTAAGATTAAAGAATGATCCTCGGGAGGTTTCCACTGCTATTAAAGCTGGATTGCACAACTAGCTTTGACTAAGCTTTACAGAGTTGAAATTAAGCGAGAGGAGTCTCTCTTAGATCATCATCCTATAAGCTGTTCCACGATGGTGCCAATTTCAAACCACTGGGGAGATGGGCTGTAGGTTGTACCTTTAAAGGCTCAGAGTTCAAATTCATCACAAGATCAGTACATATGAACTAGAGAGCAAAAAAAAGAGCCAGTTTGACAGGCTGCCATTTGAACTGATTGAGTAAATTTGACACTAAAAAAAAAAAAGGGAAAAACCTTCAAGTTTTTGTTTGGAAGCTGGAAATCCACAATACATTTTTGTACAAACATTGTTTAGAGCAGAAGTCAGAAGTTGTGTTTCGTGAACTAAAAATTGAAAGAAAAAATAAGCACAATGAGATCTAAGCAATTTGAGCTCAAATTTCCAATTTGAGCAGGCTGAAAGAGTTCTTACCTTTGCAGCAGAGATGGAAGAGTCACATAATGAGACAGATACGTCTGTGTGTATATCAACACTTAGCCATTCTCACTGAGGTATCCATTACGCTATTCAATTTTGCAACTAATAAGCCTCTTCTAGAAACATGTCCTCCCTGAGATGGATGATGGCTTGCTCCAGAGGCAAGCTGGAAATCTGGCATCTTAAGAGATCATTACAGCGTGCCTGATGTCTATTATAGATACAAGGGAACAGCAGTGCCATACAGACCACAAGCAGAATATTATTGCCCCACTGAAGAATATGGTGCTAATTACAGTAATTTCAATGAAGAAATATCATAACTCAGGCCAAGTTAAAAAGTGTACTGCAAAGTGAATGATTTTAAGCACAGAAATTTCTTCAAGATCAGGCGTTTTCATGCTTAGTGAGAGAAAATACTGGATGTAAGTAACTGCCGCTGCTTGTCTGTAGGAATTGTGCTAGGGCAATATGGGTTTTTTTAAGACAATAAAGCTTATGTTGTTTTTATGGTAGCTTACACTGCACATATGACAATGTTTCTTTATTTCGGTTCTGAGGAACTTGTAGCTCAGTAAAAGCTTTCTACACATTTAGTTGCATGTTAATTTGTATTTCAGAATGCAACTGTGAATTCATAAAATACTTAAATCATCTGCAGTGGAGCAAGAACAAGTTTTGCTCTCTCTGCTGGATAACTTTGGAGAGCACTGCTGGTACTCAAACAGCACAATTATTCTCGGGGAGATGTCTTTGGGTAGGCAAAGAGCTCTTATGGTGGCACTGAACACATCCACCATCACTCTGCTCCTCCCTGTTCCCAATATACACCTACTCACCATGTCATCATTAATAGCTTTATCATCATCTCTAACAGCCACTGAAATTCATATTTCAGGTAGGCACTTAGTCTGCTATTTGCACATGGTTGGCTGGATGACCACCAAGGCCACCATTGAAACACAGACATTTTTGAGGGCTCGAGTGCCCAAGGACCAAAGATTTGAGGCTTTCCACACATATTCAGTGGCTTGCCCTGTAGTAATGGTAACAAGTTGATTGTCCCTATCCTTCCTGCCATCCCCTGTGCCACCCTGACATCCATTTCCAAAAGCAACAACATACAGACAATACCTTCTACTAGCTACCGGTTACTATAAACTAGCAAATTGCAGCCTGGAAAAACCATGTTTTTAACCTCAGAGTCTTGTTTCCTAGGCTGATGAGACATCGTGCTGCCATAAAGTTTTTGTTGGGAGAATAAAGTAGCAACCATCAGCCCTTTTGAAAACAGGGCTTCTGACTGCCAGCGAGATTGCAGTAATTACACATTTCAACGCAAATTCAAAAGATGATGCCAGCGTATGGGCTGAGAGTCCCTGCAGAATTGGGTTTCACAACATGGCAGGGATCTGCTCACCACGGGGAACCTGAAGGAACTGCTTTTCTCTACAGTTACCTGACACATATATTGGTATGACTTTGTGTTTCTAATTTGTTGCTTCACAGCAGTAGCTTCTCAGGGTGAAAACAGTATTTGAAAAATTACCACTACTTTTAAGTCATTCTGTAAACGGAAACTTGCCAAAATCAAAGGCTGACCCAGCTGGGTCAGGGAAAACTGATGGTTTGCTAATGGCTGGCATATGCACCTTCATTCTCCTTCTCAGTCACCTAATCTTTTCCTCTTTCTTTCCAAGAAGTGCTGTCCTTATGCATCATAACTACAATATTTTTTCTTATTTTCATTTGTCTTTTTAGTCATCTCTACAGCTCGCTTTATTTGTCTTTTTGGCAGCAGACACTTCAGAGACTGGGTTGTTTAAAAAAACCTGTTTTCTTCACGGTTGCTAGACTTCTCTGTAACATGCCTCTGGCTCTCTGTTTTTTTTTTATTTCAAAATTATTTTTTATCACATTGTGAGAAACTTGAGTTATTTCTAGATCTTCATGCCACACAGATGAAAGTTTAGGAAATGTGATTTTTTTTCGCAGACAAGATATTGCTGTTCATTGCAATAAGACCTAGTACCAACAAGTTTAGTTTTCTGATTTGGCTACAAATTCACATCAATTTCTCTTAACTACTACTTCTGAGGACTGTGATAGGGCTTGGCTGAGGACACAGATCTGATGTGGGAGTTGTCTGGGCTTAACATCAGGCTGAGTCTCAGCTGGCAGCGCAGACGATACAAGCATTAGGGAGGAATGCCCTCTGGCAAATAACAATTCTCCAAGAAATTATAAGCCAACAAAGTTATCTCATTTCTGTTCCTCTTGAAGAGTACTAACACAGCATGACATAATGTGTCAGAGCTTGGACAGTCCACCCATGCTGCAGTCCCTCTGTAAGTGTAAGCTATATTTGCTGTACAAAAGTAGTAAATAAGTAACATTAGCAGATGTTAGGGCATCATCCTTCCTTCATGGATCTCTGTATCTCCAGTCCCATCATTTACGCACAAGCCTTGCAGAGAGTGCAACTGAGAACCAATGTAGCCCAGTCTGTCTTTGCATAATGTATGGCCTTTATATACATGCACAAAAATCTCCCTTTATGCTTCATCTTGACATTAGCTCTGGCCTTTATCGAAAATCTCCTAAGTAAATTAGATCTCAAACAAGCTGTCTCCTGAGACTAAGGGAATTCCTTGGTCCTTCACGCAAAGCACCGTCAGGTTGTATAGTCCTTTGTACTGTTAAGAAGCACAACGTCTGTCTGTCTTACAGACCTCGCCTCTCAGAGCCCACGAGTTACATTTTCTTTGGCCTTTAGCAGTTAGCCACAGTTTTTAGGCTGTCCTTCAAAAGCTGGCGGGTAACCTCTGTCTCTAGGCCTCTTTCAAATAATGGCAGTGATTATGTGTGAAAGTGGTGCTTGCAGTCCATTTTGTACTGGCAGAGTCAGCTGAAGTGCTTTCTAATGTGAATAACTCTCCTGTGCCTTCTTCCTTCAGAAATTGTGTAAATTTGCCTTCTTAGGGCAGGCTCTAGGTTGAGACAACTAAACAGATCAATAACCTCATGTGGGACACTTCAGACTCAGGTCACACTAGCATTTCCTCTGGGTCATTAGGGGTCCTACCTTGGAGCCTGCTAGCTGTTGTGAATCCCAATATACCTGTCCTGTACATCTAATACCAAGGAGCTTATTTGCCTGAATTAGTGTCTCAAGTTCCATCCCTTGAATTGGCCATCTTAGTCTTAGGCATTCTTTAGGCACAATTCTAAAGACTTTTTCCTAAAGCTGATCCTTACCATTTGTTAATTAAGATCATCTACAAATACCTTCTCTTTCAAAATACTTTTTCTCAAACAGGCAGGCCATTAAGACTAAATCCCACCCAGGACTATGCTCGTCCTTCTGACAGTGCGTGGGCTTCAGCAAATTTAGCTGTCTATAGTACAGCTGTTTAGATCTGAGCTTGTTTTGTAGACACCTTTTGTACTCAGTGGAGAAAAACAGGCATTTCTGCCCAGTGATTCATCTAAGTGTAAAATAGGTCAGATGAATTACATTCTTGGATTGGGGTGAAATGAACCCAAATGAACTTCAGAGACTATTTCAAGGGCCTGATTCCAAATTTGGATGATGCAAATGTCACATAAGCTTCTGCCCCTAGTAAGTGAAGAGACATAGTCGCTTCTTAATTCCACTGAAGAGTGACTCACAAAGTGTAACAAAGAAATGGGCAGGGAGCTGCCATCCAGTCAATAAAACCACAAACCGCAGGGAATCGTAGGGAGCGTAAGCTGCCATTATTTGCAAAAGACCTATGCCTCAGACAGACGTACCTGAGAGAGGGCCTCCTGCTCTGTGATCACTGGCTGCAGCTGCAGCTGCGGCAGAGGATGACAAGCGTAACAGCAGGTTGGAGGATGCAGTGGCGTTGATGACTAACAGCCTCAGCTGAGCCCTAGAGATAAAGCTGCACCTTCTGACCCTTACAACAGAGGACAAGGTATCTTTCTTGCATATAAGTAGCATGCGTTCTCCTTAAAACAAAATTGTGAAATGGGCACAGCAGCTTATTCTTAAATACATCGTAGACGTTTCTTCTGTGTAAGCAGCTTTGTTCTGTAAAAGAGGAAAGGGGGAGTAATTCCTTTATCCCTGGGGGAAATGGTGTCCTGCTTCCATCTAATGGCATCCTCAGAAACGCACACAATAATAATAATAATCATTCTGAGGAAGAAAGACAGAGATTTTCAGGCTGTTTTTTGAACGTCCAAGTTTCAATATGTTACAGGGCATGGTTATCAGAAACTACTCAGCAGAAACCATCATTAAACAAGTCCCCTCTTCTTGAATTGTGAAGTCAATCATCAGTCATTCTGAATATGTCAGTCCTGATTCTCCAGCAATTACCTTGGTGCTCCTGCTCTTTTCTGGAACTGGAAGCACCAATAAGCACAGCAGAATAGCACTGTGTCAAAGACTGTTAATGAGAGGAAGGCAATAAGTGATCTTCTGCTGTAAATTAAGAGAATTCCCACTAACTAGTTGTTTAAAGATCCAGGCTTAATCCATTATTGCTTGCTTTACAAGTAAAAACCACTGGGTTTTGCCTCAATAACTTATTCTAATAGATTATTCTCCAAACAAGACTTTTTGTGAAAGTGCCTCCTTACGATGTTTACGCATAGTATGTTTGCATTATCCTATACCCAGTGAGCCAGCAATAGTAACTTTGGTTGACGTTTGTGTTGTGCAAGATTTTGCTTATTTCATATTGACATCAGTCTCTTTGCTTGGTTATGAATGTTTGATTTTTAGCCTCTCTATTTGTGCCTGTTCGTTCCAAAAGCTTGTTTGTATCTTTCCCCTATTAATTTTTAGAACAACTTTTATGTGGGCCAACCAGATCCATTGCAAAGGGCCTGATTCTGTAAGTCTCAGCTCTCAGATGATCGGACCCTTGGACACCTGCAAGTTACAATCTACTTTTTTTTATTTATGTATGTTGCAGTCCCTCAGTAACGAGGTCAGGCCAGACCAGTTGCACAAGTAGAGCATCAGGAGCCTGGTAGTCCCATGCCAGTGCAGGGGCTTGGTGGCCTGCCCAGAGGCAGCTACAGCTCAGGGTCAGCTCGGGCATTTGCTTGAGCTTTGCTAAAGGCAGTACCTCTACAGACACATGATAAAAATATTTGTCAGATCTATCTGAACGTCAGAAGTGTCACCTGCCTCTCAGTCAGATGCCTGGTTCAACTTGTCTACCACCCTTATTCTATTTCTTACTGGATGGATGTGGGTTTTTTATTAGAATTGGTCATTGCTGGAAGGATATCTTCAAGCTTTTGGTTATGGAGCAATTATTCACACTATATGCACTTTCGTGGAGCAAGTATTTCTGTTTCCTTTCAACAGCAGGTTAGATGTGCCAGCTTACTTCATATGTTAAAGTATGCTTGGTTAGGAAAGGAAAAAAAAAGTTATTTACCCTGTGAACTAAACTGTCCACTTGTTGAACACTCCTTATTATCACAATTATGATATGTATCATATTAATGATATTTTGTTCATGGCTACTCTCTCTGGATAAATGATTTATGCAGATGACAAATTGTAAAGGTCTAAGCAGGGATTTCTAACACTCTCACTTGACTCATAGTCCTAACTATACTTATAAATACAATCTGTTTCTTTCATTAATATGTCCCTATCTGTCTTGCTTAGGCATCCTTTGAAGAGCTATACATTTAATTTTAAATATTAAAACATTTTCATACAACTTTTTTTTCAAGCTTTCCAGTTGGTAAGTGACTGAGTTGACAGAAGAAGAAAGACCAGCTTCATTTGGCCCATCAATAATACAGAACATTGAAATTTTATATTCAGCAGGTTGAAACATTTTAATGGGCACGAGAAATGAAAAATATGTTACTTTGTGGAGCTTGAGAGACGTCCTTATTTTTTTCAGAAATTGTGATGCAGAGTGGTTCAATTGTAAGCAAACTGCCAAAATCAGTTGAATGCATTGACCCGGGAATCTAGTGCTTTAAAAGGGAAGTTGGAAAGTGCACATCTCTCATGTATACACCCCACCAACATTAACTTCTACCAGACGTGCCCTAGTTTATAAGCAGCATCATCAGGTCACTTTATTGCCCTGCTCAAATACATTCAGAAGCTTAACTAGATTTACCATTACACTGTGCTTGGTTTCCCAAAAGTCTGTATAGCTGCAGTTTTACTTTCATTTCCCACCCCCGACCCTGTGATAACAGCATGGCCTGTTACATGTTTTCCAAGTCTTACATTTTCCTTGATGAGTTTTATTTCTTTTTGAACAAATAGTGTTGTGACTAGAAAGCTGTAATAGCTTGAACTATAAACAGTAATATCACCTGAAATTTTCACCTTTGAGATCGGGTGATAAAAAACTCTATTCTAGATTTTTTTTCCCCCCAATGCAAAATGCCACATGGGAGGGTCGTTATAAAAAAAAAAAAAAAGAATATTTGTGGAGGTGTTTTGTTTAGCTCATGCTGTATTTTTATTTTATACGTTTGTTTTGTATTCTTTTATTTAAGAGAACGGGAACTTTTCACTATGTTTCTGATCAAAAAGCCTCACCTCAATAGTTTCCAAAGAAGGAGTTTTCCTGCCTGTTTGAATGTTTCTGCAGATTTTCAAACAGCACTGATTAAATTACATTAGCCAAATGATCCCAGATAGACAGTGATACCCTAACAGATTACAAATATATCTACTTAGAAAGTGAGTTACTGAAATGTTAAAACATTTATTTTTATTAAAGCAAGCCTTTTGTGAGGAATGCTCTTTGACAGGCTGAGACAGTTGGGGCTGTTCAGCCTGGAGAAGTGAAGGCTCCAGTGAGACCATATAGCTGTTTTCCAGTACCTCAAGGGGGCCTACAGGAAAGAAGAGGAGACACTGTTCAGTAGGGCCTGTTGTGACAGGACTAGAGGTAATGGTTTCAAAATAGAGAGAGGTAGATTTAGATTACATATTAGGAAAAAATTTTTTACAATGAAGGTTGTAGAAGACTGGACCAGGTTGCCCAGAGAGGTGGTGAATGCCCCATCCCATCAGGTTGGATGAAGTTCTGAGCAACCTGATCTAGTCAGGGATGTCCCTGCTCCTTGCAGGGGGGTGTGACTAGGTGATCTTTGAAGGTCCCTTCCAACTCTAACCATTCTATGATTCTATGATTTGGTTTACATGTCCAAATGTCCAAAATGTCCAAAAAATTAAAAGCCATCCATGCTATCTTAATTTGATTGAAGAAAACCATATTAGCAGACCTTCAGAGACCTCTCAGGAGAGGATGATCATTGCAATAGGGTTAAGGAGGAGGAAAGAAATTATTCAAGTATGGTATTTTGAAGAAAACAATTTCTTTTGTAAGGAACCTAATCTCTTCACAAACTTAACAATTTGCAAAGAAGTGACTGTACTAGAACTTTATGAATACCTAGAAACAGAGTTTGTCTAAGAGTCTTCACTGAATAAGCAACCGGACTGATTGCCAATGTGGTAAATTGCTTTACTGAAATGTTAATGAATTATTCAACGAAATTCCTTTTTTTGTCATCTCTTTGTGGCTTCTCTTCTCCTTTCCCCTGACGATAAGCAAACACACAAATTCCTGGAGGTACTGGATTATTTATACTGCAGCAGTTTTCAGGAAGCAAAGATTTGCTATGCTTTTTGTTGACTAATATAAGAAAACATAGTCCCTGTCCAGAGAGCTGTTCAGGTTCACATTCGCTCACTCTAGTCAACATGCAGCACTGGACAAAGGAATAAGTATAGAGATAATAGCACTGAGGTGCTAAGAGCTGAAAAGCAGAACTGCAACTAAATGGGCAGGTCTAAGCCTGATCATGGGGCTGGGCATTTAAAGGAGGATTAAGTGAAGTATCTATTTAATGAGAAATCTTGGTTTTGCACCATTTGAGAAAATGTGGATTAGGAGACGTTTCTGTGAGCAGGAGATGCTACACAGAGTCTTGTAAACTCTTTGAGAGATATGATCAAAGTAGGACATCTTCTTGTCCACAGAGAAATTAAAAATAAATTTGGATATTTCAAACCCCATAACTGAAGACTTGAAAGAAAAAAAAACAGAATGTAAACATTCTGCCTGAGCCAGACCTGGACTTTGACTTCAATACTAAACACAAAGGAGTTGTGGGGATTTGTAAGTTCAGAAAATAAATGTTTAATTGTCATCTGGGCAGAGGGTAGAAGAGAGGAAGGAAGACTAGCTCAAGAGAAAGGAGAATGTAATTTGGGATTAAGGGGAAGAAAAAGATTACACTTTTTAAAGGTACAGCTGCAAATCCATTAGTAGACTAAATGGAAACGGACTAGTCAAATTATGTATTAAAATTATGATATTTTATTGATATAAAAATTACTTTTTAAAACACAATTTCATTATTCCTTATTTGTACAACAGATATGGGATATGTGGTCTTCTGAGATGACCAAAAAGATATTGCCCTGCTTGGGAATATAAATCTTCTACCCTGGCCTTGCAACCAGGTCTATGCCCAAAAATCCTTAAATGAAAATGTAAAACGGAACTTTTCTCTTAAAAGAAACTTTGCTGGTAGCCTGAGTCAGGGCTTGAGATCTTACTAGGCAGCAGATACATATAAAGAAAAAAAAGACCATTTAGCAAACTGTGAAATTTAATAGGCATTTTCTTAGAACTTCTCTTTGTCTATCCCATTTTAAAAAAGTCTAATCTTTGTGGATTAATATTCACTTTCTTTTAAGAAAAGATGGCTTTTATGCACCAGTATTTGGATAAAATGAGACTGACTTCCTTTTCCTGATATATTCACCTTCTGTGGTTTTGGAAGAAAACTAAATAAAAATCACATATGAAGTGTAGCTTTGTTTCTCCTTTTCTTTTTATGCCAGTGTTTATAT
This sequence comes from Tetrax tetrax, assembly GCA_009806455.1. Lineage (NCBI taxonomy): Eukaryota > Metazoa > Chordata > Aves > Otidiformes > Otididae > Tetrax > Tetrax tetrax. The sequence goes on along the minus strand of WHYT01015594.1, from coordinate 38,693 downwards.
GGTAATCTATTTCATCCATCAATAAAAACAATGTTTAGTTTATTTTACAACCCTGGAAATGCTATCTTATTGTTGTGCTTTGTTTGCTGAATTATACAGGGATTATCAGAAATAGTTATTACTTCTGCTTTACCCCTTATATTAATGCTATATTTCAGTTTACTTCTTTGACAGACTCATTAAGAGACAAGGGCAGGCTGGAAAGCAGTGCATCTTCTCCCACATTTTAATATTGTGAATGCATAGCAAATGCTTCACTGCCAGTTAGAACTGACAGAAAGGAAATATTTCACAGTTTTTAAAATCTGACTTTCTCTGGCTGTGCTTTGGGTAACAAGACTAATGATAATATCTTGTCATAAGTATACAGCATTGATGAAATTATTATTTTATTTCTTCACATTTTCTTGTGATGTTTCTGAGGTTTCAGAATTGAAGTGGAGCATTTTAATACTTGAAATATTTTGCCATTACAAACTTACCCACGCAGTTCCTCTGAAGGCTTTGGAGAGCTTGCTTTTGCAAAGAAATTGTCAGTGTGAATTAATGACAGCACCTTTGGTCACTATCTTGTTTTATGTTGAGTAGAATAGTGCTTTGTGAGAGAGATGCATTTCCTGAGATATTTTTCAAACTTTTCTTCTCAAACGAGACAACATTTTTCTGTCATTCTGCTTTGTAAGGAATTCATTGTCTTCAACAAGCTTTATGTTTGTTCAAGCAGCACCCCCACAAAATCTTTTCTGTGATAACACAGCACTTTTCAGCTCAATGTATCCACTCAGAGTATTTCTATTCTACTTAAGTATTGCATCTTCTATTACAAGTAAAATCTTATGGGTTCTTTTACCTACAATGAAGGGAACCAGGAAGTTTCCATTTGAGACTGAAAACCAAAACTCAGTTAATCCTGTACCCTGCAAAGTATAGATGTATCTAATTCCAACTGAAGCAAAATCTAAATTAAGTAATAAACCAGACATAAACATTAGCAAAACAGAGAGGAATCATATTAGCCAGCTGAGCATTTGCCCAATTACAACATAAGATCTGAAGGTTAAGGCGAGTTTAGTATTTGCTGAATGTGCATAGAGTGCAATTGTTCAGTGTAAAAAAAAAAAAAAGAAACATTGTGAAGACATGCATTTTACTGTGAACCTTGGAGAAGAGTTATATCTATCACTTCCATGTGCTCCTTGCTCACATGAGAGTGGTGTTCACTTGACAGCAATATTTTCAGGAGACTATCAGCAAAACTTTGTGGAGATGTTGCTGTAGTAGTGTTACCACATGAGATACATGAATATGCATTGGCAGTATTATTTCAATGGAAGATTGTTGAGGCTTCTGCTACAGAGGCATTAGAAGGTCGATTGTGAGATTTAAATTGGTGTAATGCTGTGAATTCAAGGCTACAGAGACCACTTGAGGTTTCCAATATGATACTTTGATGAGGTGATTAGTCTAGGAAAATTATTCCATTTCAAACCTGAACCATTAGAAGAATCATTATACATTATGGGACATTACATTACATTCTGGCAGTGTGATTATTTTGGTATTGTATTCACAGTAAAATAAAATGAAAGGCAAATTAGAAACTCTAAGCATGACTTTTGAATAGTGTTACAGGCAAAGACAGAAAACCAAATGACAGTACATTGCCTAGTACATCAGTAATCAGAAGAAATGTTAGGCTTTTAAAGGAAAGAATCAGAGGAAGATAACATCACTTGCAAGAGCTGACTGAAAGAAAAGAGTGTTCATGGAATGAGACAGAAAAAACATAATCATTAATAAAAATCAGAACTTAGAAGCAGGAAGTCTCGTTATTGGCAGATGTCTCAAAAATCTTCTGGTCCCAACTTCATGCCTTAAAACAAGATCTATGACCCTCCTAACAGATATTTGTCTTACTGCTTCCTAAAAATGTTTTAGCAGGGACTGCATAATCTCCACAATCAACTCCAGAGCTCCACTATTTTCATCAGTTTTGCTACTATGTTATTTAAGCTCCTTGCTTCTTTCTTATGCACCTTCTTTTTTATGTATCCTCCATAGAGGAAGCAGATTTTTCTGTATTTCAAAACTATTAGTATGTTATCTGTAATCTTTTCTTTGTCAGGCTAAATAACCTCTATTCATCCTATTGTTTTCAAAGGTCATTGTTTCTCGACTTTATTCTGATCTTTCTCAGTGCATGCTGGTTGATCAACATCTTTCCTAATATATAGTGCCTCAATCTGGACCAGCTAAACCCTTGCTAGTGGCAAGGTTAACTTCATCTGTCTGAAAAGACAAGCAGAAAATGAAGAAATGGTCTTTTTTTTTTTTCTGCACAGAAAAGAATGACTAGTTTAACTGCTGAAATATATTTTGACCAAAAATTTAGATTATTTGAAATACATTCCATGTGCATATCAGCATGGCTTTGAAATGTACCTGGGGTTGGAGGTGGAACTAACATCTCTGCTATTTTCAGATTTAAGCATAATGCTCTCTTATTTGAGGTATTTTTCCAGTATAGAACCTTTTCAATTTTCATTACTATGACTCTTCAAGAAAAACGTGAAATTGCCTATGACATTGTGCACACCTTACTATCTGAACATGTTACTGTTCCAACCACTGTACATAAGACTGGACTGTCACAAGCTTCTTTTAGGAACCAAGCGTTATATTTACTATATCTCATCCTTCTTTGTGTAATTTTGCATGTTTTAGAAAGCAAGTGATTTGTTATGTGACAAATTTACAGCTGGCAAACACATACTTGTTACAAAAGTCCAGGAAATGTCTCTAAAATTTCAGTGGAAGCTACTAAAACTATGTGATTGAACAGTGCACAACACATCAAGGCTGACAATATGTGTTGGCAACATTCATTTGAGTTGCTCACACATCACCTCATTCAAAATTAATTGCAAACACACAGAAGAAAGACTTGATGTCATTGTGGAGAGCTCAATGAAAAATGCTGTTCAATGTGCACCATCCACTAAGAAAGCAAAGAAGTGTCTAGAATACCTAAAAGATGAAATTGAATGGAAAACAGTGGAAGTTTCACCATACAGATGTTGAATCTGCTCCCCCAAAAAAATGAAGGATCAGAAAAGGACAGCAAAGATAGATTTTAAGAACATCTATTGAAAGATGCCCAAAAGAGAACTTGCACTGGAGAGGAAATGCCCCAAAGAACCCATGATAGAAATAATTGAGGCAATGAATTGTGCCGAGAGGATAAATAAGAAAACTTCACTCACCTCTTCCTTTTGTAAAAAAGGAAAAAAAGGTGCCAGTGGAAGAAAGATTCAAAGAAGAGCAATACCTACCTAAAACAAATCCATGATATTCCCTGGCTGTTCCAAAAGATGGGACACAGTAACTTTTCCCAGCTGTCAGGAAAGGAGTGTGTAGCTCACATAGATCCCACCTACACAGTGCAAGACTAAAGATTTCTCCTTTGTATCCATACTTTCCAGAATAAGAAAAACCTGTTACGCAGGCCCAAATCCATCCATCTTGCCCAGGGACTCCAGTGGCAGATGAGCTGGTGGTAAGTAGGTGCCTTACTATCTGCTAGTAACTAGTACTAGTCATAGATACCGTGACAATGTAATGTTGGTATAGCAATAACAAGAGAATACAAAGTGAGGAATTAAAACACATGGGGATAATAACAGCATTCACATTACTATTAGGAAGGAGATAAACCTTGCTTTTTGGAAATTTGGTCACTAGCATGACTTTGTGATTTCACTATGTATTACGATGTTGTTATTTTCTTGGCATATTATGAAAAATTTAAGCAAAGTCAGATTAATAAAACAGTAAGAATCACTGTTTCGAATGTGTAGGTAATATGAACTTCAGAGAGCTATTTTCCCCAAAAATCTGTTGTTTAATTTTGTTTTTTACATTTTGCTCACATTAATTTCATACCTGTCTTGTGACTAATGTGGCAATGTTTGCTTAACAATCAGTGTTGCAGATGGTGCCATGCCTGGAGGTGGAAGCACGTATTGAAATTTCATTATAACTTAAATGAAATTGTTGATTTAGATTATGCTATTGTGAAAAAAAAAATAAAGTTTCATGTGATGCTAAAATGTTGGCATAGTGACAAAACCATAAAAGGAAGGGAATGATGTGAGAAGGCTTTCAGAAACTGCTTTACTCTTCTCCCAGAAACTAGCAGCAGGCATGGTCCCATGTGCTCTCGGAGAAGGAGTCCATGTATCACTAAGGATGTTGCATTTCACAAAGAACCTAGACAGCAAGGTGCTTTAACAAATATCTTTCATTTGTTGTTGTCACTGCCTTGTGACACTTAAAAGAAATGTAAGTTGAAATATTCAGCCTCTTGTGTAACAGCACTGCATATTTCTGCCTAAATGTGATGAGGAAATTTTCACCATGTTTAGTGAAGGTAAATCCATTACTGTGTCCTTACCTCTGACAACTTTACCACCTACTAATTTGTTACTTTTCATGTATTTTAGGGGTAGTCATATTTTCTCAGGAAACAATCATAGTATCATAGAATGGTTTGGGTTGGAAGGGACCTTTAAAGGTCATCTAGTCCAACCCCCCTGCAAGGAGCAGGGACATCTCCAACAAGATCAGGCTGCTTAGAGCCCTGTCCAACCTGGCCTTGAATATTTGCAGGGATGGGGCATCTACCACCTCTCTCTCTGGGCAACCTGGTCCAGTGTTCTACCACCCTCATTGTAAAAAAAAATAAATTCCTAATGTCTAATCTGAATCTACCTCCCTCTATTTTAAAACCATTACCCCTTGCCTTGTCACAACAGCCCCTGCTGAAGAATTTCTCCAGGTCTTTCCTGTAGGCCCTCTTTACTGGAAGGCCACTGTAAGGTCTCCCGGGAGCCTTCTCTTCTCCAGGCTGAACAGCCTCAACTCTCTTAAACATCTGTATTAATATCCTGATAATATTATCATTCCTGACTTTGTCTTTAATCTGGCACGAAGTTTTTGCAATACCTCTGGTTCCTACACATGGCAAGGCACGATGCGTTGCACATCTCCAAGCCATTCTTCGTCTAGCTTCACAGACCTCTCTCCATGGTTTGGTGGAAGACCTCTGTCTTTCAGCACAGCAGCCAAATTTCCTCCAGCTACCACCAGCAAAATGTGCATTTTCCCTGCTGCCGGTGCTGCTCATGTGTTTCAACTATGCAAAGAGGCTTTGTTGATCTGCACATCCTCAGCCTGAGAAAAGCTCTAATCCCCCACAACATTTCTTGCTTACTCCCACAAATAGTCACAACAGTAGAGACAAAATGTTCTGTGCTTGTCTGGAAGAGTTTAAAATAACAGGCCTAGTACTCTTAATTGACATACATGCTTCAAAAGGCTTATATCATTTTTTTTTCTTTTCTAGAAAGGAAGCTGTTTTATCTCTTATATTTTTGAATGTTACATAATGCCTCACACTGCTTGAAGTGGGTTTCATTAGCCAAATACGTAAAAACATTCATATTTCCATTGGGAAATTTCAACTCTGTCTTGCAAGTTGCCTAATACTTGAAATAATCTTCGTGTTCATAGTTCTAGTACTTAGATTTAGTAATTAAGTTACATCCCAAAATGCACTGTAGCAATAATATAGGGTATTTCTGGCTTTAGGGACCTGTGTGCTAATTGTAGAAACAAATTTATTCACAGTAAATTAAGACAAACAGGAAGGCCTTCAGCTGAAATACTGTGGAGAATGTTTGCTGAAGTTGAAATAAATTCAAAAGCTTCAGTAAGACTGAACTAGCAACCTAAATGAAACACATTTCAGAATTTAAACATAAATAGATAATTCAGGTTTTTTTTTAAATACCTAGAGAGTATTAACTGAGAGTCATGCATGTTAAATCTTGAAGAAATGCTACTGCTTTAACCGCTTTAAGCTTTGCTGGCAGAACTGCAGAATGTATTTCTACTTAATGGTGAACACAGAAGTCTGCTGAAATGTTTAAGTATATGTTTTCATAACCCATGAGACAGCATCTGCTTGTGTTTGATTTTGTATAGGTGCATCCCTTTGATCTTTTCAGTGATCATTATGCTTTGATTCACTGTAATACAGATGTTGTTAAAACACAGGTACTTCTTATAATAAAAAATGCTCCACTTAAATACTATTGTGTACTAATGATTTTCTATAACATTAAACTTCCATTGCAAAATCTGCACATTAGATAGTCACAGGGATGGGGCATCTGCCACCCGTCTGGGCAACCTGTGCCAGTGTTCTACCACCCTCATTGTAAATTTTTTCCTAAAGTCTAATCTGAATCTACCTCCCTTTATTTTAAAACTCTATAAGGATATAATAATATCAAAATATTATCTGATAATAATCTGGTAATTACTGTTAGTATTGCATTAGTTCAGCAATTATTACTTTTCATTGGACAAAAACCATTTCTGAATGTAATGAGATTGGTCTTCTACTTTGAGATTTATTTTCCCTTTGGTAAGTATGTGTGATGGTTTTAAATTTGTGCCATATTTTTTCCATGGTTATAGGACAACTTGATGAACAGATTACAAATCTGACATAAACACTTGCACCATTTAACCACAAAAAGGACACAGGAATCTTCTTTTCCTTTCAGCCAGAGGATAGAAATCTTATCAGTCCAGAGAGCCAAGTTGCTTTACTATCTTTTGGGTACACATCAAGCCAGCTTTGTGATGCAGCCCTGCAGTGGGGCACAGGCCAGTGAGGGGGATGTGCTGCCCTGTGCACTGGGGCAGTATAAGGGGACCTTGTACCCCCCGGCTGCACCATCTCCTACCTGGGGAAACACAGCACAGCACAATGTGGTTCCAGTTCAGCTGATGAAGAGAGAGAAGATCTGTCTCCCTTTAGACTCAATTTTTTTTTCTTGCTTTTTCAACACTAATTTATCTTACTTAGACTAGTAAAGCTGGACCAGTAAACTGAAGGTAAAGATAAAAAGACTGCATGGCTGGGTCCTTGTACTAAATTCTAAGAATAAATTATTTAATGTTTCTTTATGGACAGGTAAGGCCATCAATGTGTCCCTGAGGATAGCTAGCTGCCTGTGTAAGACATATTCTCTCTGCATTTGTTGACCTAATGATTCACATGCTAGTTTTAATCAAATCCTTCAGAACAGCCAGTTTCCTGATTCTGGAAAAAAACCCTCAACTTTGAACTCTGAATATCCCTCCTAGAGGTACAGTTTCACTGCGAAATCTGAAATGTTTCTGCTGTAGTAAAGCTTGCAGGAATAAAGCCCAAAGGATATGCTACCGCAGAAGATATAACTCATTTTTAGGCAGTGGAGTTTTGGCTGTTTTGCAACACAGCTTATCCCTAAGCTCCTTCATAATTTGGAAGTGCACTAAGGATATGTATTGTATGGTGGTATCTAAGTTCCCATTTCTTACCTTCATGGCATGGCTGAGCTTTCATGATTTCCAGAACTCAGTGTAGCTGTTTTGACTTCAGTGTAACATTTAGAAGAACCAAGCCACATTTTGTCCATTTTGAAATATTTCCTTTAACAAAATGAATGCCATTAGAAAGAGATTTATTAAATCACTGACCAGTTTTCTCTGCTACTAATTGTGTTCTCTGTTAGGAGTTTAATTTAGTTACTTTACTTTTCAGAGATTTATTTTAAGCTTTCCTTGTTTGTTGAAATAGCAAATTGCACATTGTATAAACCGTTTATAGATTTCAGCTTCTAGAAGGTTGTTATGAATATGAGTCTATTCTGCCTTCAGGCATGACTGTCAAGGATTGATCTGCAAATGAAAAAATAATTACATACTGTTTCAGATTATGTTTTGATGATAATTTTGATACCCAATATAACCAAAACAGACTTTTTCTTTAAGAGAGAATAAAAACAGAAAAAAAACCCCACTTTGTTCCAGTGGAAGGAACAGTGCCATTTATCCTCCCTCTAAAAACCCTGTACTCAGGATTGGAAGCACTTTTTGTGAAGAGCAAGGCATATCATATCAGAGAGACAGAAAAGTTTGATTTGTCATCTTCTCCTTTCAAAGCCTAGCTAAGGGAAATATCTACAGCACTTCAGAAGAGGATTACTTCACCTAATCACCCGTCCTCTCAGATAATTCAGCAGATGTGTATTGTGAAGGGTAAGAAACAAGCAGGCAGAAGGTAAACCCTGAGCTCTGGGTGGCAATACCTGTGGGAAACTTGTCTGCTTTTCTTTTCCCTTCCTAACAAGCATCTCTGCCACTGATAGATTTCAGGGAGCTCTTCAGCTCTGACAGCAAAGCAGCAGCAGCACCTCACAGGCAGTGCCAGTGCCGTAGTTTCCTGTAGTCAGAATACAGAAGTACAGAAGGGAGGAGAAAATGACAGCAGTTCTTGCTGTTAATTCCCATTTTCTGTACATGCTTTACCTGCTTTTTTAAATCTGTTAGGTTTAGCAAAGGTAGGGCTGGTAAAAGAATAAAGAAGAATTAGAATCCAGCTCTAAACCTATAAGATTTAGCCTATTAGGAACAAGAGTTTATTGCAAATGTTTTCCTTGGAGAGAAGTGAACTGGATGGGTGGACTATAAAGCGGATGAAAAGCTGAACTGTTGAGCATCATCACTGGTCCCCAGTGCAACCAACAGCTGCTTACAAGCAGCATCTTTGGAAGTCACCACTGGGGCCAATCTCATTCATCATCTTCATTAGCAACATGGAAAGGAGATGGTGTGTACCCTTATCAACTTTGTGGGCCCCACCAAGTTGGGGGAAGCAGTGGGTACACTGGGGTGCATGGCCACCATGTTGGAGGCCCCAAACAAGCTGGAGAGATGGGCTGATGGAAGCTCATGCAGCCCAACAAGGGCAAATGCAGAGCTCTGCATCTGTGGAGGAATAACCTGCATGGGCTGGGTCCAGGCAACTGGGAAACGGCTGAGAAGGAGAGGACATGGGGGCCTGGCTGATACATCAAGAGCAGGAGTCATGAGCAAGTCCTGGTAGCAACAAAACTGAGCCCTCATCGGGATGATGCTAGTACATGTGTAGCCAGTTCAAACTAGGTACGAGGAAAAATGTTCTTACAGCAAGAGTGGTGAATCCCAGGAGCAGGTTTCCCAGAGAAGCTGTGGAACATTTGTCTTTGGAGATATTCGAAACTTATCTGTCCAAGGCCATGGGCAACACAGGGTAACTTTGGTGCTAGACCAGCTTTGAGCAGGACCTTGCATCCAAGGACTATTTCCACCTAAATTATTCTCTAAGTCAAAGTGGAAACATGTAGACTATGCCTCGCTGCTCCTAAAGCTTTATCCGGGCAGGGGACCTTGTTCACTGCTCCATCTCACAGATTTGGAAAGTTTCTGGAAATGGAGCCAATACTGAAAAAGGGGACAGGAGGATGATGGAAGAAGGGAATCAGCTCCCTTTTGGAGACATCCATAAGCAGCAATAGTCTCTATGGATTGTAAAATCCGCAACCTGGAAAATTATTACATTGACTGAACTGTTGGCACAAATTGACCTAAATTATAGGAGTTTGGCATAATTTTGTCTGTTTATATGAACTGAGCTATATGATGAGCTATTTTTAACTGGTGACAGTGAACTCCGACAGCTTACAGGACAGATGAGGAAGATGGGTCCAACTGTGCAGAGATAAGACTGGAAATCAGAAGTCTCTTCACAGATCTACTGCATGCTAAATATGTTTCATAAATGCTTTGAAACAGCTCAGATGGAAAATAGTGCACAAATGTAAAATAATATTACTAATATTATTGTGTTTTTACAAATGTTCATAGCAATAAAAGGAGATGAGGAAAACAATCCTACTACCCCCTAAAATTTATATTAATTAGAACTGCATAGGAACAGAATCTCTTAAGAGAGTCTCATTAGGGATCAGCTATCCTTCATGCTATACCAAATGATTAGTAACCACAGTGAAAAAATCTTCTACCTCACAGATAAATGTACAGGATATCACAAATGGGTATATTAAATAAGAGAAGTGGAGAACAGACAAAGAAAACATAATAAGAAATATTTTAAAATAGAACATGGTTGCATCTATAGGTTGTGGTTAGCTACTGTTACCAGAAACTGTTGAGTATTTCCAGTACCAGTCAGTCTATATATAGATCTATTTTTCATTTTATTGAACAGCATAATGCTTTTCTAGCCTCTTATGTTCTGAAGACCATGATGCTTTGTACCATAATCTCCAGTGGCCATGCGCTATCACTTAGTAGCTTTTGCTAGAGCATATAGATCTGTTTAGTTCTTCGTTTTCAAGTTTATGAGATACTGAGGTAAAACGGAATATGAAATATTAAAATCTGGTCTGTGATCATTACATGTGTATTTTAGGATGTCGGTGTTTTCTCTAGAATGAAGTTTTAAGACATTTTAAAGATCCACATTTTTATATTTGAGCCAATTCGGGCTATTTTTCTGTACTTCTTACCTAGCCTGTACAATTTTCAGTCGGAATAACTGTTTTCTGTAGGAATTCTAAATAAAGAGAAACTTTCATCTCATGCAAGCCAAAAACCAGTCAGGTGTTATCTATTTTACATTACTGCCTAAATTTCTTTCATAAGGATTACAGATGCACAGAAACAAGGGGAAAATGTGAAGTTACGAAAGTTAAGGTATCATTGCAATAATTCTAATTAATTTTTTTTTTTTTTGTTGACTGTGTTTGCATCCCTTTCTAATGTCTTTCTGGAAGTGTTTAAGCAAACCAAGATTCATGTTGGCTAACCTTGAAGATCTATTTAATCACAAAAAGATATTTTTGGTGACTAAACAAAATTCATTTGTGCAAAAGTCTATTTGTGTGAAAGTCTATTCTGGTTTCTAAAGGTTAGCTATGAGAAAGAAACAATGCTAGTGATTATGCTTAGGTATAAAATCACAGCAATAATATGGGATTGTAGGTGACTAAATAGTTCACAGGTGGGAAATTTTTATTTCAAAAAAATGTAAAAAACTAAGCAAATTTAAAACAAGTACTCCCTGTTCTCAGATAATTGACTAATTAGATGAAAAGAGCAGACTCATTAAACATATTGTTTTCTTTTTTTTTTCTAGTTATTCCACATCATAAAATATTCTGTTAGATTAAAAAGGAAATTAATTTATATGCAAAGGCAAGTACTAGATCAACTTAAATGAGTGGCAAATTTTTGTAGATTTCTTACCAGTTCTACTTTTTTTTTCTTGCTATTTTTTTTGCCAGCTACATCCAAATTACACATTAACCATTGTTTTGCTTTTCCAGAGTATTCTACTTTAAATTGTCGCATTTCTTACATTCATTTCTGTTTAGACCCAAAAACTATTGATGCTAAGGAGAAGACTTCAGTGTACTGTTCCAAACACCCAGTTTGAGATATATTTCATTACCTGCTAGATATCTGCTAGATTCTATCTGGTACATGCCTGGATACAAAAAAAAAAAAGAACAGGAGTAGAGAAGGCTCCTGGACTTTCCTGGGGCTCCTTTGCAGGATTTAGGTGCTTTTAAAAAAAAGCTCATTTTCTGAGGTCACTGCCTGTTTCTTGCTGCTGTCCCCACAAAGACAAGCAGCAGGTGAGCTCCGAGCCTGGAGACCAAGTGGGGTTTTCTACCAGCCCTACTCTGCAGTGCCTAGGAAAACCAGGCAGTGAGAAAGGAGATTTGGCATCTTTTTACAAGGCAGGGTTCGTCCTGAATGTAAATCAAGGAATATTGGATACAGTCTAGTCTATGATTTGCTATGGCTTGCACCTGAGTGATGTTCTTGATACTCATTTTGAGTCTGAATAGTTTCTATGAATGATTTTAGAAAACTCTGTTTTGATTTGTACTGCTAAATTTGATCGGCTAATGTTTAGCTACAGAATTGCCGTTCCTGGTTATGGATAAAAACAATACACATTCTACTGCATGGAGGAAGGTGTTTTTCTCTGCAATTTGATACCTGACATTGTTCCTGCTGAAATTTATTTGCTGTGATTTCTTCAGCAACCTATTTCTATGACATGGGTTTTTCTGACACTGGTTTGATTTGCTGCTCTCTCAGTTCTTCAAATCATGTTTACTAAGATATGACAGAGTACAACTTTAAAGCAGAGAAAGCAGTGGTGACCACACAAATCCTTTTAAATGCAATCTGCTGGGTAGCAGAGCAATACTTGTGATTGGCGGTAAGTCCAGTCATGCTTTTGGTCGCTCCGTAGATAGAAATTTCTCTGCAACATTTGCATTGGCTTTGCATTTTCATTTCATCATTTTTAAAATGATCATATATTTCAGGTAAATTAAAAAGGAAAAGATTTATGGGCTATGTGCAGATATTTCTTCCTCATATTCTTCCTTGTGCTTTGAAAAACTTCTGTAGAATATTTATTTCTGATATTAGCAAAGTAATGGAGCCAGTGAGTTGAATGGTGTGTGCCTCATGACCAAGTAGTTTATCCTCTGTAGTCAGTGTTCAGCACCCATTTTTAATTTTGAAATATATTATATATTCCATTCAACTTGTACATAACATATTAAATAGATTAGGTGATAATCATGCAGCTTGGGTTGGAAGGGATCTTGAAAGTGTGTTGGATGTTTTATGACCATTTGTGACAGGTCCTTGTAGAGTATGAGGTCTCAAAAGCGCAGGACTGCAAGCAGAGAAGTGAGCGCTTGGAAGCATGCTGCTTACTGCTGGTTTGTACCCTTATCTACTCAATTTTTCCAGCGTGCTTTTATTCCCTTTCAGAACACGAAATATTCTTTAGCTTCCTTGGCATAACTGGAAAAAGAATTAAAAAGATGGTGACAAGATGATGCCTACAGCACGGGCTAAGGCTATATAAGATCTCCTACTTGGGTATAGAACAGAATCACATCCAGGATGGAAAATGCAAATACACACAAAAGAAGAAATTAGGCGAGCACATGAGTTAGGGGTGCTCAGGTGAGTGGGACAGGAGAAAGAGCTTAACTGGAAGAAGGAACTGGAGGGTATGTCTGACATACCATGGAGCACGATGTGCCATCACAGGGCGACGGGGAGAGCAAAGCCTGCAGTGAAAGGGGGCAGAGGGAGCGAAACCTGGTTGTCTTCTTTCTACTCCCTCTTGGAAGGAACCTTGCAGTGAATGGTCCCCAAAACCAGACAGTGTTTTGCTTCAAAGGAAGCTATAGCTCATTTACTTAGAGAAAAAGCTGTACTGCTTACTCACAGCTACATGGTGCAGACAGCTAAGGACCTCGGAGCAAACTGTGGAGTTAGGTTATATGCTAGTATGTATGCTATGTGTATCCACAGGCATCCAATTAGATTTCCCTTCAGCTCTGCAGTCTAACACACAATTTCCTCCAGCATGCAACAGCCCTGCTTCCACAACAGATGGGTAATTCTGCTATCGTGAAGTCTGCACATAGACTCTGACATAAAAGCTGACATAACCACTGATGGTTGCTAAGGATTAAAATTGCAGCCTGTGAAGGACCTCATGATGGAGTAGGGAGGTGCCAGAAATAATTTTTCTCTCTGAAGTCATGCTGTGACCTCACCTACAACAATTTTGCGCAGATCAAGGCACCCCTATAACAGAAAGATGTTGACAGATCAGGAGTGCAGAAAAAAGCAACAGGAACTGTTATGAAGCTGGAGAGATGGATTAAAATAAGTGTTGTTGAAAGAAGTTATAAGAGTCTACCTATGATTTAAGAAGGTTAAAAAAGGGAAAGGGTGGATCGCCACTACAAGCAGCATGTTACATTGCTTTTAAATTGGGAGTTTCATGTTGAATTGTAAAAAAAACCATCCTTGTCATTATTTCTCAGGGAGCCTGTAGCGGCTCTTCCACTCGGCTCCAGCCCATCCTTAGAATTGCACTAATGAAAATTGCAGCAATGTTTTGCATTTGCATCATAGTAAGGACCAAAAAGGTTTTGACAACAGAAGACATACTACTTTAGGCCCTTTCCCACTCTGATTTCCATTTAGCAAACAAACAGAAAAATGTTAACACTAAGTGCTCACTGGAGATAGTCAGCCAAATTGTGTTCTCACAAGTACCAGGTCAGTGAAGTCCATGCATACAGCCAAAAGCTGATTTCACCCATAGTGTGAGATACAACTAAAGCAATAGTAGTTGAACATTTTTATCCCTTAATGAGGTCATATTTAATATGCTGTGAGTGTTTCTGGTCACCTTATTATAGTAAGGTTATTGTAGAAAGGAAATGACAGCAGGGGGCAACCAGTATTATATAGTGTAGAGACTTAAGCATTTCAAATTTTTTCCGAACATTTGTGGAAGTAGGACTGTGTTAAAAGGAAAAAGGAGAAGGCATTGAGGTACACAAAGCCTGCCACCTATTTAAATTCCAGTCAGAGATAGGAGGACAGGTTTCTTGCTAATATAATGTAAAGAAAACTTTAAAATAATGAATTAGCTATTGTATCTTTAAAGTGTAGTTAATAAATATGGCTGCAGTCAGTTTGTATTAGATTATTGATAAGTGGAAATAGGATATTAAAAGCTACTCACATCAATGCTTTCCAAAGAACTTTTTTCCACCCATAGGGCAATAGCATTTTGTTATGGGCTCAATGTACTACTTTTAACTTAAATTGAGAGAATTCTGAGGACTACAAGGGCTGAAATCCAGTTTAACTTGCAGTCTTTTGGAACTCACTCTCCATTCCCAGAAAAAAAATGAAGTGTTTCTGAATTTACTGCAGCCACCTCTCCCCCACCGCCTTGGGTGCAGAAATCCAGTAATGTGTTGGATTTGTCACAGGCACTTTTCCCATCCTTTGGCTGAGGGCAGAATAAATTGACTGAAGCAGTAGCCTGAAATCACAACCATACACTGCTTGTTTGTATCTGATTTAAATCCTAGAGGAGATTTTAAGCTTTTTGCTAATTACAGGACAGTTATGTAGACAAAGTCAAGTTATTTATTTTTAAAAAATTCTAAATAGCTTTTATTTCAATAGTAAATCACTCTCTCAGTTTGTTTTCAATGGTTATCTTTACTGAAGACTACTCTGTTGTTTGTATGGATTGTTTCTCTTTGTTCCGGCAGATATTTTGATTCCCTTCAAGCTGATATTGATTTCAGAGTGGAGAGGTTTCACCTCCACTGTTTTAAATGCATTGTGTTCTTTGAAAATGCGACATTAATAGCTGTCTGCTATTTGCTGCTAGTCCTGCGGGTTGGTGTGTGGAGAGGATGGAAAACCTCTTACTACCTTGCAGAAAGAGAGTATCACACCAGCCCTGTGCCGTTGAAAACACTGTGTTATGAAATTATTCCCTTCTTAAATGCAAAAGATTTAACAAAAACTCAGAACAGGTGCTCAAATCATTACTGATTTTGGAAAATATTAAAGATTTTAGAGTTATTCTGAAAATTAAATTTGAGTATTTGTAACCTTTAGTTTACCTTACCAATAATAGGTTTTGTGCTACGGTGAGTATCTATTCATGCAGTAAGTATTTATAAGTACAAAAACTAAGTTTTTTTTTTCAAATGGATAAAAATGATCTTGTGACTGATGCCAAATACACTCTACAACAGAAGAGTAGTAGAAGTAAAAGTAATGGAAAGCAGATATGTACAGCTGCACTTGTCAGTCATGTATAGCAAACTATTCACTTAGAAACTGAAAGGGTATAAAATCTTTACCATTTAAAAAGAGGAAAAGAAAAAGAAGTGTGGGAGAGAGAAAAACAAGAAGATAAACACTATGATTCACATAAATATACGTTCCCATACTGAGCTTGTGAGACTCTGACATGGTCCAGAACAATTGACTGTGAATTGAATTATTTGAAGATTTAACTATCTAGGTGATTTGTTCTATGTAAGCTGAAAGTTTAGCTCAATTTAAAAAAAAAAATCTAAAATATAAGAGCTATTTTTCATACTCCAAGCTGAAAATAATGTAAGAGCTACGGCATGCATAACTTTTTTCACATTGTCATCTTTATGTCTGTATTTCCAGGACTTTCAACCATAAAAGTGAAATCTTGTCAGTTTTGTGTGAAACACTGGGACTAAAATTAATTATGTTCCCTGAGAGGAGAAACTTTGGAAAAATATGTTTCATGATGATTACATAAGATTATACATATATTTCACAAGATGGTATTACTGTCACTAAGGACAATATTATTTCAAAATAATGAAAAGTTTATTTCTTATGGTATTACATTCAAGAGATATATTTTTAAAAATTCCTTGTTGTTCTAATTGCTATGTTTACTCATTTGAATGTAATAATGCATAAAATCAGACATCTTTTGGTTTACATATGTATATATACTCCTTACTTAGATTAATCAGAAATAATTTTTTTTTCTTAAACATGAGGGGTTTGTCAGTATCTCATCTTACAGATACTTCACATGAAATTGTATATTTTGTATATTGCACCAATTACATAGTTTTCAGAAAAATGTATAGATAAAAAGGCAGTACATACAACTAATTGCTCTTCTGAGGCCAATTAAATACTTGAAAGTAGAGTAGCATGGGCTGAGACCAAGCAGCTGTCCCCAGTGAGTTGTGTTAAATTTTGGGGGATTGCAATGAAAATGAAAAATATCAAGGGGAAAAAAAAAGATACAAGTAAAAAATAAGTTCATCTTCCAGCAAAGAAAATTATGAAATAATCATAGTTTTCAGTTATGCAAATTCCTGTCTAGCAGTTGCTTTTGTGCTCTGATTTTTGTGTTAATAAACATGAGTTTTTTTCAGCTAGAATAGATTTTCTCATTTGAAGAAGGTACTTGGATTAAATAGTTGAAAGCAGGGAAGATACTGGAGAATATTCAATCATCCTTTGATTCATAGATTAGTTATTCTTATTAGTCTGGAAAGGCTTCAGATTATTAATTCTATTTTGTTGTGTTGTATGTTATCTACATTTGATTGCTATACTTGATGACTGTTTTCTGTAATTAAAAATCCTAGTTGTTGTGAAGAACAATGAAATATGCATAATTTCCCTTTGTCTTTTTTTTTTTTTTTAACCTGACTCAAAACTGCTCATAATTGTAACTTAGGAGAAGTAAAATGGTCTATAAATGTATCAATGACAAACAATCATGGAACATTTGGTTTCGTATTCCATCTAGACCCATAATCAATCTTTCATTAGTGTCATTAGACACAACTGTCCTGACCAAACTTAATTCAGCACTGAAGCATGTTGACCACTCACTCAATATCATAATTGGACAAACTGATGTAGATAAGTCTACTTCTTCAACAGTATACTTGTTCTGGAGTGTGAAATCCAGGCTGGCCTCTAATCCAGAAGGATGCTGGGATCTGTCTCTGCAGTCATCATACTGTATTTGTATATCCATAGTCCCCTGTGCTACATTAATCTTTAGAAGACACTCAAAATCTGATGGCTAGAGATAATCTGGACATATAGATAAACACTGGATTTGACATCAAGTTATTTTGTCAGGGCTTGTGAAAGGGAAGCTGGCAGCCCTGGTGCAGAAGACCTGGAAGCTTGCCCCAGCCTGCCCTTGCAGGGCTATAGAGCCATCCGGTCATACAGCAGCATCCCCAGTGCAGTGGCATCCAGTGGAGGGATGGAGCCGAGGACAGGCTCCAGCCCATGCCATAGAGGCCTTACTACTTGCATTCTCCTTCTCTTCCCCAACTTCCACCTCAGCTAGAGGTCCCCTGTAGAGAACCACTGTATGTAGTGAGAGTGATTTGTTTGGCTTCTGTCCCTAGCACAGCTTCCTTAAATCCATCTTTCATCAGGGCTATAGATTAAAGTTTTTCTTTTTGATGTTATTTTCTCATTCAGGGTCCACGCATGAGGCACTGTTGGTATTCACCTTTGGTTGGAAGTATTCAATACAAGTAAGAATATTTTAAATTTGCAATAAAATGCTGAAACAGGCAATTATTATTCTGAGGGGCAAAACTGCTTTTGTTTATAAGAGTATGAAGAGCAATCACAATACTGATGGAAACCATTAATGAAAATCAAAATACATTGCAAACTAGAAGTGAACAGAATAAATAAGATCTAAATTTGATGTCTCCAGCATAAAATCTCCATCAGCATCCTGAGAATAAATGTGAACACTTCAAGCTCCATATCCCATATGTTTTCTAACTGCACTGGTGAATATTAACCTGGCAGTAACTTATTTGCTATTTTTCTGCTGGGCTTATTTGCTACAATACCACTGACATATGCATCCCCTCCAGGGATTGACTCCTAGAGTGAAGGCAATGCAGGGTGCTCACCACACACAACTCTTGGAGTTAGCCTCTTCAAGAGCAGACTGGACTGGTCCATTATATCTGGTACTTAGCCCTGAGTTCCTGTGACCCTATGACAGTGTTATGATTTTTCCTTGTTTTTTTTTTTTTTTTTTCTGCTCCCATAATACAAAAAGCTTTGTCATTTTACTGTACAATAGTATTTTCAGAGAGTGAAATTCAAAACTTGTATCGCATGCTGTGGAAGTATGAAATGAAAGCATATGAGGGTGGCTTGATGGGGTGGTGCTGGAGAACTAGATGGAGTAGAAGGAAAATCTGGTGCAGTGTTCACTAGATATACACTAGAATCAATACTGCCTTTTGGGAAAAGTACCATAATCCTTTAAATCACACCATTTTATTTTTGGAGACAATTCCATAGGTCTTCTCAACACAGGTCGGTTTTACCACTAACATCTATTATTTTGAGTGTGGTTCACACCCAAGTATAGAAATCTGGAAGATGGCAATCTACAGCTGAATAGTTTCCTCTTTGTTGCCTTTGGGGAGAAGTAAGTGCTTTGAGTGTGATTAACTTTATTCTATAAACGAGGGAGGGAATGAGGAAGGGCTGGCTACTGGAAGGGGGCACAGCAGCAGTCAGACCCAGCAGCCCTGCTTGGGCATTCACAGGATTTGCTGCAGGCTAGGCAGGCAAAGCTGCTACTTCAGTTTTGCTAACAGAAGTGTTTTCAGGTGAAAGAATGTGTGACTGCTTTAGTGGGCGTAAAGTTGTCTCTCACAGAATAAGCAATTGTTGAGAAAGGGACAAAGCAAGAAAGTGGAAAAGTATAATCCTTTTCATTTAGAAAAGCATCATAATTACAGAAGCATAGAGAAAGCAATAATATATTTTCTGTTTGCTACTCATTGCCTCAAAGCAGTTTAAACAGCCAAAGGAAATGAGAGAACCAGGAAGATTTACAGTATGTGTTGATATTTTGCTGCAAGCAAAGAGACATAGCTAATTGGCTTTAGACAGTTTTGAAGGGAATTATTTTGTAGAAGCATAGGCACACCATATTTGATTTTATTTCACAGTGGTATGCATACAGCATGGAAAAAATAGAAGGCAAGACTTCAAGCATAATTGCATATCATCTTAATTAAAAATGATAATAATCTTTCCTTTCCATAACTTTCTTTACACAAAGTTTCTTGGTAGAGGAAAGAAGTGGTAGATGAGTTACCAATGAGTGAGATGTACACTGAATGAGAAGCTTTCTTGGGATGGGTTTACTGACATCAGCTGAGCTTCCATTTTAAAATCTAAACATCAGAAAACAACCATCATTCCACACTCCAGTGGAGTATTCCACTTGGAATATGTGACTATCAACTTAACAAGAATCCCCAAACCTCCTAAACCAAGGGAAAATAACGTAAAGTAATTATTTGGATTGATCAAACTTAATATGGGAAAAATATTAAAACCAATCCATTCCTCATGTATAAATGTTTCACAAACATCAGTATACATATTGCTTTAATAATCTTATAGAGCCAAGCATATTTGATACTTTTTAAAGTTTTAACATTCTTTAATACTCTTGTGGAGCAACCCTTGAGAAGCCAAAATGGCACGTTACAGAAACCACACACAAGTTGCAAAGAAGTCTGTGACAATACCAAGTTTCAAATCCAGAATTCTTGCAACCCCATCCAAATCTTAATTTGTGACTGAGGCCCCTTTTTTCTTCCTTACTAGCTAAGCTTTTAAGACTCTTGCAAACTGCCAAATGGAAAACACTGATGTGGATGCATTGCCCTTAATTTAACAACACACAACACAAACACCTGGCTTGGACAAGTACCCTGGGGTCCTTTAGTCCTCTTGAGGCTCCCGTAAGGCAGCTGGACAATTCTTTTGTGCAAGCAGAAGGCTACATTGGAGCAGAAGTGTGCTATCATCCCGAATGACGCATATCCCTTGAACAGGATCTGAGTGTCTGCAGGGCCCTTCAGAGCTGCAGTGACCTCACATTTGTCTGGTCTGTGGTAGCTCCCTTCCTTTTCCGTAGCCCTGTCTTGCTGTAGCAAAGCTCATATGCTCATCACAACTATAATGATTTCTCTTCCACATGCATTTGTGGAAGTGCGATGAGTTTTCCAGCATCAGTTTAGGAAGAGAAAACAGAGCCTCAAGGAATCCTGCAGAAAGTCTCCCTTCAAAAAACACACACTTTCATAGTTAGAAGACAGCCGTGCATTTATGTAGGAATACATTTCCACCATCTTGCAGTGCAAAGTCAGCTGCAATTATTGTAAAGGTCAATCAGTTATCACAGCAAAGGGCATAAGTTACCTTGCCTCTCAACCTCATCACCTTACTAGATGAAATGATCATGGAAAA
The DNA here is from genome assembly GCA_009806455.1 of Tetrax tetrax. Taxonomy (NCBI): domain Eukaryota; kingdom Metazoa; phylum Chordata; class Aves; order Otidiformes; family Otididae; genus Tetrax; species Tetrax tetrax. The sequence goes on along the minus strand of WHYT01015594.1, from coordinate 18,038 downwards.
GAATGTTGGCATCCTGCTTTCCCAACATGTTGGGGAGGACCGAAGGTTAGTGCATTTTCTTCTTGTTTCTAGGTATGCATCTATCCCACATCTGCTCTTCCTCTCACATCCCACTTCATGGTTTATTTTTGTTAGCCTACCTCAGACAGTTCTTTGCCAAGCATAGCTTTTGCAACTCTGTGGAGCCACAACCTCATCTCTGTTTTCTTGTTCCAATGGGGTAAATTCTGAAACACATCCATGGATCATCCTCCTCAACTTGCTTTTTTTGGTGTTCTCTGAGAAATCTTTCCTGTAGAGACAACAGAGTGGAAAGGATAGGCTTCTTCCAGATTTGACTGAGATCTTGCTCACAAAAACTAAGACAGACGATTTAAAAACATAATTGTCTGGAAAACCTAGTAAATATTTGCAAAACGTTAGTCACCGAAAATGCATGGTCCTTCAAAAAGCTGCAGTAATACCAAGGACTTAATTTGATCACTAAAGCATGAAAATTAGGAAAGTGCGACACTGGAAGCATTTACAAGAAAGGAGTTGCTCCCACTGCTAGCATTTCCTCTGGGTGCCTAAACCAGGTGAATGCCACCTCAGCTAGAGGCTCTTGAAGATGCCTTTGTTTCAACACCTGCTAATGATAGATTTCACAGTTGGGCAGTTTCTTTAGCAGATCTGCTGACTTCTCAATTAGCAAATCCTAACCATGAGTAACAGCATCTGCCCATGGGATTTAAGCTTCTTAAAACAAGCTTCCGTCTTTTCTACAGCTTCCTGCATTTTACAGCTTCCAAGTCTCTGGGCCATCACTTCATCCTGTATTACACACAAGCATCAAAAGCTGAATATAAAAAAGGAGCTGTAAGTATGGGAAGACTGCATTATCATCTCAGCTGGATCAATTTTATAGTCCCTTCAGTGCTCCGTCACTTATAACAGCTCATGTTCAGTAGTGAAGAGCCCAACATGAAGTATGTGCTAGATCTTTTAAGAGGGTGGAGTTGTTCATTCTAGCACTCCTCTAATACTGTAAGCTGTTTGATCATTAGCCATTGGTTTGTCACTTAAAACAAAGCGACACCTCTCAACACCGCTCATTTTGTTGGGTTAGGCCCTCATTACATTGTAAATATTACTCTTCCCCAGAAGATGGGAGGAGGTGAGGTACTGAAAACTGAAGGTGTGTCTTTACTGACATGGACAACCATTTAAAGACGTGATGCTGCTGTTCACTTGGCAGTCACACATTACAAGTACATCCTTTCCTCAGAGGAATATCTTCAAGCTGAGCACATGGCTCTTCTTTTATCACTCGGCAGTTGTTCATAGAGCCACCAGCTTTGTCTTCAATCAGTCTTCGACTGAAGACTGAAGAGTGCTTTAGGTCAGAAATATACACTGCAGTAGCTCATTGCAAATGGCAAAGTGGCTGATGAGCTAGTAGTGATGTCCATGAAATATGCATGTGGACAATGAGTGCTGAGTGGAAATGCAAGCTGTTAGGGTTCTGATTTCATTTAGGTTATTGTAAATCCATAAAGGTTTCTCCAGAATTATCTGGACTCGTAATGTGGGAAAGCATCTTTAATTCCTGCAAATGCAAATGACATCAGAGTGGAGTCTATTATTTCAGCACGAATATTAGAGCATTTGATTTTTCCCCCTCATGACTAAGCTTTACTGCTAACTAAGTAGAAAAGCTAAAAGAAAAATTCTAAGTATATTTTCTTACTGTATATAAAATACTTTTTATTTTAAGCTTGATTATCTGATTAGTCTACTGCAGTGTTAGAGATACCATATCTAAGCATACTAACATTCTCCCAGCACAATGAAAGGAGAAATTACTTTAAAAATGAAAGACATGGTCCGTACAGACTCTAAAGGAGAAATTAAATTAAAATTTAAAGCAATATCAAGAAGCACAGAACTGCAGGATAATTGTGGAATAGAAAGTCTTAAAATAGTTCTGACAGAGATTTCACAAGTAATTTTTGTACAGTGTTGAATCAGACATACAATAATATTTTGGACATGTTGCTCTGAGTCTCTCAGTTGCCTTCCTCCCTTGCATAACAACACCACTCCAAAGAACTTCCCTCCCTACCAGATCCCTCAGTCCCTTGAAAGCAGACCTCCTTCTGGCCCCATTTACTGCCGAAGGATTGCAAGTAAGTGATAGGATGACTCTGGCCTCTGAACAAGTTTCAGATCAGCCTCCTCTCATCATGGAATCACAGTGAAGTTTTGATCTGGCTTTGCTATTTTAAAATTACGCAGAGATCTCTAGCATTACTGATGCTGAATCACTATTTACACCCAGCATTAGAAAACATCTACTTTGTGCTGTTATGCTGTTTCCTCTATGTTGATAATTTCTGGTTGTAAGGATAGGCTTACTTAGCCTTGCTTAAAACTGCTAACAGTGAATATAATTCAGGCTTAATAAGCTGTGAACACTTTGGGTATTTTCTAATCTTGTGGGAAGATTGTTTGGCTATTGAATAGTTTGACCACAGGAACTGCAAAAAATCCAGTCCCAAAACGTCCATCCTGGGAGATGTGGAACTGATTGAAGGAAAACACTTCCCTTGAAATTGGCCTCCTTTATGGTTCTGCCCTTTCTGGCTCATAGACATAGTGATCACAGTGAATAACCAGCATAATTGGGGAGGTGCGGAAGTTATAATAAGAATTCAGATCACCTCAGATAGATCAGCAGAAGTAACATCTAAATAATTCACAAGTTTGTACAGCCCTATATTTTTCTTTCATCTTGGTGCTAATGTAGTTAACATTAATTATAATGCTTTGTTACGATATTACTACCACGACAATTAACTCTCCTTTCTTGAGCTTGGGAAATCAGAAGTAACTTAGTACGTTGTTGAAGATCCCCTGTCAATCTACATGCACCTCCATACAGTCTGACCTTATTCATTAATTTTTGGAAGAGGTTTACCAGTTAGTTCTTTTAATTCAGCATCCAACTGGCTAACATTAGATGACCCAAAGGTGAGAAAAAAAGTCATTATTATGTTAATTCTTCACCACCATTTGTTTGAGGTCTATCACAAAACGATACCTGTGTGAACCGTGTGAATAAATTACCATGTGTCCAGTCCAGAAATAGCTGATTGGTAGGAAGGAGCTATGTTACTGGCATTTGGGACAGCACTTTCAAGTACACCTTTCTGAAGGATGTTACTACTTTCACAAATCAATGCTAGTTTTGGTTTAGATTAGGAAATCTTTGTCCGCAAAGTAATTTCCTTCTTTTGAAGGTGACGCGTCCCTAATTAACGTACTTATTTTAGTTTAATTAATATTTACAGCATTTTGCCCAAGAATTTTTTCCAATATTCATTTAATGCTACTTGTTCTAACTCTGAAATTACTCTTTGCTTTAGTGACATGATGTTTGCTGTTTCAACTAAATGCTTCAGTTATGTTTGGTACCTTAGCAAAATAAGCACTTTCTATTCATTATCTAAATCAGTGATTTGAACGTTTTGGTATTTTGCTGTTATTTGGTTATATGCGATGTTGTACAGATAAACATATTTGGTGGACTTAACAGAAATCAATATTTAATAAATGATTGCCCTACAGGAACTTCATCTAAACTGTGAAATTAATAATAAATGTTTTCAAATAAATGCTTTCCAGCTTACGGCCTTTTGAATAATTTACAAGTTGGACCCATTCAGTAAGTCTTTTCATATTTAATGCATTAAGTTGGAGTATTTATTGCATTTCTGAAAAGAGCAAAGAATAAGGTTCAGGAGGAAAATCACTCAGGGTTTGGTTGAAAGGAAAAATAAATATGTTAGGTCATATATACAACTAATAAGGGACAGATTGTGCCTTTAGGTAAAACTTTATACAAAGCCCTATTCATCCCACCCTCAAGCAAAGGTTTAAGTTCTGGACTCACATTTGAAATATCACTTGTCCAGTGCTCCCTTGTTACGCAGAGCAAACATTTGAGGAAGTCCTTAAAAAGTTGTGGCAGGCTCTTTTCCCCAGCACAGACAGCAAAAAAAAGGAACCCTGCCCACCTGCCGCCTGTCTCCTCCCCACCCCTGGCATCAAAGAGGATCTGAGGGCACCCCTCCTACCACATCTCCAGGCTCCTCTGGTGAGCCCTTCTGCCAGGACAGTACAAATGGGTTGCAAAAGGGTTATTTTATGCACCTTTTTATGAACTGGGTTAAGGATATGGCAATCTGGCTTGTAATGGTAAACGTGTATTAATGATTGCACTGGAAGTGCAGTGCTTTCTTGAATTGGTAGCTAAAGGCAAACCTTCAGGGAGGCTTGGCATACAGTCAGGGCTGGGGTTACCTAGCAAAGAGTAGATATTCTGGTCATTTAGCACGTATGTGGAGGTCCGTTAAGGAAACTGCTGTAGGTTCCTTCCTCACCCCTTCCCTGTCTTTGCCTCCTGCTGCTTCTGAAGGATGCTTGGTAAAACCTACCTGGCTCCTCTCCATGTGTGCAGCACAAACGGCTGGTTCAGTACACTTGTGAGGCTGAAGCTGAACAGTGCGTGGCGGTTGCAGTCTGAGGTGCTTGTAAAGATCAGCTTTCAGGTTTGCAAAGCACTTCATGAGAACAGGGTGACCATGAGAAGCAATGGAGGCTGCACTCCACGGAACAGACCTGGGTTAGATGCACTGATAACAGTGTTTAATCTGGGAAAATGTAAATGTTTCAAGAGCTGAAAAACGCCAGCATTTGTTGTATACCTTTCTCAGGGCAGCAAGATAACTAGCAGCTTGCATTAATAATTATGAGTTATTTTATTTTCAAACCCTAGAAAATGTATAAGCAGGTACTAAAACATGATCAAGGCACCAAAACAAAATTTAAATGTTTTTTCCTTTAAGTGAAAATTATGGATCACTTTTTTTTTTTTGCATCCTCCTGGCAAATACATGCTGTATTTGCACAAAACACAAAAACCACAAAAATAGTGTTTGTCATGCAGGTATTCTGAATGACTTTGCACTATTAAATTTATATTTTTTTTTGTTGTAAAGGTTAATGTTGTTAATGTATACAAGATATTCTGCATCTATAACACGCAGATTAGCATTTATTATTGGCAGAGCTCTGCCTGTTTATTTTGCTGCATTACCCATTTGTCTGAAAAGTATGTTTATGCTGTGGTTATCACTAACAAGGTTATGATCAGTTCAAATGGCCTAATCTAGGCAAATGAGCAACACCAAGTACATCTTAGTCTGATGCCTTGTAGATTCATTAGGTTCCACTGCGATACCAGGCCCTGATGTCATTTCAGCTTATATTAGTACCAGGCAGCAGGACTTAGTTGCGGATGAACGAGCTCCCTGCCTCCTCGCCAATGAATCATGCAGAAACTGTGGAAAAGAGGCAGCTCAGCTTTCCATCCTCAGCCGTGGATTTGAAATATTTCTTTAATACAGCGCAGAAGAGCCCAGGACCACAGGGGAGTCAAGCATTACGGCTCTAAAACACAGGAGATGATTCCCAGTGGGCCAGAAAAGGGCGTGTGGATGCCAAAGGTGACTGTGATTTCAGGCGCGTGCAGTATTTGATACCATTAGTCTTGCAAGGCTGTCTAGTCAAAGTACTGGCACATTCCTGTAGGGCTAATCTTCCCATGCACAGAAGCACAAGTGCTGATTTAGACATAGCATGTTCTGCCAAGCATTGAGACAGCTGGAAATCGAGTGTCCCAAAGCGCAGCACCCTGGGGTCCTCTTGTGTGATCCAGGCCATTCTGTTTTCTGTGTGTACACACCAAATGGCACGTGACGTATCAAACCTCTGCTAGGCACCGTAGCTGAAATTTGTAAGAGGCTTAAAATGAATAATTTATTTCTCAGCAGCCTGACTAAAATACAGTGATCATTCAGTAAACATCTAGAGGTAGAGAATTCCTTACATTGATTTGATAATTTTGTTATGATTAGTTAATAAATCACTGTATCCAAGTGTTAATATTTGTTTGCAACAGATGCTTTTCATTGGTTATGCAGCTCTCTTGCAAAAGTGTTTTAATTAAACTCTCTGGATGTGCTCTATAAAAATAGATTGCAAGCATCACTCAAATTCACACAGATTCACTTGATCTTTAGCTTCAAATTCCAGTAACATTTCCAAATCCTTAAGATCTTTACCACCTCAGATCAGCTGCAGTACTGATACTGTAGGTTTCCTTACCACTGTCAAAGTAAGCAATCACGCGGAACGCGTGCATTTGAGGACAATCTATTTTTTTGTTCCTAATCGGCTTTATTCATAGAGAGGAAAATGAATACTGTTTTCACTTCTATTTTAAAGAAAGGAAATTATTTAAACTGACAGCTTGAGAAGAAAACTAATATAGGATTCCATGTTTTACTCTCTGTAACAGAATCTGATGTAATCTTTATGCCTCAACAGTTCTTTTTACTACAAAAAATATTTAGAGGGGAAAAAAAAAAGGATTTTCCCACCTTGATCTTTCCCCTACCCCTCAAAGTTTAAAATTCTCTCAAACAAGTGAAAATGTAGAAGTCAAGTTTTCCCTCCCAGTCTTCAGACATTAGACCTCGTGAAATGTTGTTAGTTTGTGTTTTCTCTTATTGAGAGAATAACAAGAAAGGAAAACTGGAAGCTATTTTTAGTCTTACTGCTTAGCCAGGATCAGTCTAAACTGCTGCAAATGGCTTTGCAGTTCACCAGCAATGTTCTGAAGCAAACAGTTGCTTAGGTGGCTGCTTAGTTGAGTACTCACTTTATTTATCCTGATTTCTGGAGACTGTGTTAAACCAAAGTCCAAAGTTTCCACAGTTTTGGAGGAAGTATCCTCCCCTCATTCCTTCTGCCTTCTCCCTGCCCCCACAATATCTAAGCTCTCAGGCTCTAATCAGTACTCTAACACACACAAATATATTTTTTTCCAACAGAAAATGCAACTATTCTTATTTCAGTTGCTGGAGACTGGAGAGGCAAGAGTCATGCTGTTATCTTCTCTGAGGAGAATCACATAGATTTAAACATAATTATTTGTGAACAAGGACTAATTTCAAAATCTCTGTGTTCTCCCTCAGGCTCTAGGACGAATATAGTCTAACAGCTAGAGATAACATTAGTAAAGTGCAACAAAGCCTATTACATAGAAAGTGAGAAGTCAGTATCATCTTCTTAGTCATATTCTGAAATGAAGGAAACTATCTTGTGTGAAAACTCTTCTATGTGATTTTCCTCAGGGCTATGAGAAATGAACCATCATGGATTTAGCCATGCTGGAGTAAGACATTACTACTCCTAAGCACCAGCCCAATCTGACTGGCCCTATGCCAGGGAATGCAGTTCCTTGAGAAACGGGGAAATTGCAGTTTTCTAGGAGGGGAAAACTTTGTACCTCAGGCGCAGTCTGACCCTGGTTGAATCCCACCCCATTGGCAGCTTAAGGCAGCATGGAGGTGTACAAAACAAATACTCTATTTTGATACTCCTTCAGCAGCAGTAATAATTTCCAGGCAAAAGTAAAATTTCCCACATGCCACCTCTTGTTCATCAGAGAGCAGAGAGGAAAAGGAAATGTGCTTTCAACAGATTTTCTAAATCACCATCACCTCAGGTGTGAGTGACTGCAGTTTTACTCCAAGTTAATAGTGCAAACCGTGTTTAGATGAGGACACGCATTTTAACAACCACATCCTGCTTAACGAGACTGATAGTGTGGTTTTTTTGACTTGCTGTAGTGGAGCCTGGCAGCAACTTGTTCATAAAGGAACTTTTTTCGTCATGTTGCTATCGAGCAGCAAGATTACTCAGTGTCCCAGATGAGACATGCAAATCCAGCAGCCCAGTAGAGAAAGTCTCCTGAAAGAATCTATAAGGCTTTGGGGAATTGCTTAAAGATGTAAATAATAAAAGCAGAGGTTGGAAAACAAATTTTGAAAGGAAAGCGATGTTGCCATCTAAAAGCTTGAAAGAGGGGAAGAAGGATACCAAGTCAAGAATGAAGGTGACATTTGCTATTGTATACTAATAAAGTACAAAGATGATGCAGGGAATATGAGGAGAAATAATTCAAAGAAAACAATCAATAAGGAATTTACAGTGAAACAGACAAACAAATAAACAAAAAAGGAATGAGATAAAGCTGGCAAGCTGTTGAATTGTCATCCTGGGATATATTAATCTATGTGAGATGGCTAAGAATAACTCACTCAGTCAAGGCAGATGCAAAGGGATGGAAATGACAACAAGTCCTTGCCAACTCAGTCTGCCATGTCACTCGCATTTTATCTCATAGACTACAATTAGACTATTTCCTGTCACAAAGATAACCCTATTTGATCAATGTAAATAGCACCTATCTTAGTTGTCATCCAGGTTTTTTTTTTTTATTGCAAAAAACTGTATTTTAGCTGTTTGCATTTTGTTGGTAAGCCTCCCTCGGATCATGTGTGTTGACACCACTGGCACTAGACTACACATGTTGTTACATCTGAAGGTTAAGTAGATTTCTACTAGGCATGATCTGCTAATGTCACCTTAGTACTCCGTTTGGAGTTCTGTGTCCAGCTCCAAGCTCCACAGCAACAGGCAGACATGAAGCTACTAGAAAGTGTCAGGCAAAAGGCCAGAAAAGTTATTAAAGGACAGAAGCATCCCTCATATGCAGAGAGGCTGAAGGAACTGTGACTGTTCAACCTGGAGGTTGAGAAGGCTCAGGGGGATCTTGTCCACAAGTATCAATATCTGATGGGAGGAGTAAAGAAGATGGAGCCAGGCTCTTCTCAGTGGTGTTCAGTGTCAGGACAAGAGACAATGGGCACAAACCACAAAATGAAATACAGGAAATTCCATTTAAACGTAAGGAAAAAAGAAATTTTACTGTGCTAGTTTCCCAGAAAGTCTGTGGAGTTTCTGTCTTTGCAGATATTCAAAACTCAGTTGGATATGATCCAAAGCCATTTGTTCTAGCTAACCATGGTCTGCGCAGGGCAGTTGTACTAGATGATCATCAGAGGTGCCTTTCAACCTCAACTGTCCTGTGATTGGTATGCTCTGTAAATGCAAAAAAAAAACCCCACAAACCTGTCTTAGAATGATGACATGTAATTCAAATGGTATATCATTTCACTATGCATAACTCCAGGATACGTTGTTCACTGGCAGAGTTTATCATAGCACTGCTACAACACTGGCTTGTTGCGTACTATGGGGACATTATGCTAACAACCCACATCATAGAAATCTGTAAATTCTTCTGTTTTACTACTTCCTAATGTACAACAAATGTCAAGATACTTCATTAAAAGCAATAATTGTTGCTGGATTTTTCAATACTAATAACATTTTTTAATATATATAAACTTCAAACAGGTTCTTTGACATGAGAAATATTATCAGATGACTAAATAAAAAAAAAAAAGATCTTCTATTGGCATCTAAACCTGAGAAGTACTGAGCTTTCTTCCCTTCACTTGAGTGTAAAATCTTTCCTGAGATTAATAGGAGTTTTGCTATTCCATTCAGTAGATCCAGAACCTTGCAAGTGATCAATTTTGAGATATGCTTTTAAATTAATGGCCAAATGGTCCAAATCAATCAATGTAAAATATTGTGGGATGCTTTCATAGATTTCCCCAGCTTACAAAGAGCAAAGAAATATTAAACCTAGTTTAGCTAAAGTTTACACCATTAAACCCCTAAAATTGCTCTAGAATTCCCTATAATTAAGATTCCAGCAGAGACTCAACTGAAAGTGTATGCAATAGGCATGGAGCTCCTAACCATCCTTTCCCCCTGCTCCCAATCAGTACTAGCTGATGACACTAATTCAATTAAATTTCTGAGACTGGCACAAACTGTAACCACTTATCCCAGCACCCTTCCCTCCCTTACCCAGAGGGCTGGAGCAAGTCTTGGGGCTTTCCTGGCAGATGACTTAGTCACAAGGAGAGCACGGGAGCAGGTACAGTGGGACCTTCAGCTCAGCAGGCCATCAATAGGCTGCCAACGCTTCAGCAGGTTCTGCTGTCCCATGGGCATTACCAGAAATCAGTTGTTTAGCGCAGAGTGTGATAGAGTTTCCACTCAGCTGAGTCTGGTCGATTTTTAAAAAGTTTGGATGGCTTGTAAGAGCATTGCAGGCAGGCATCTGGCAGCTTAGGGCAGGGTTGGAGGGATGCAGGGCAAAAACATCATGGTGAAATGAAAAAGAGGAAGGCTTAAGCAAATGAGATGAAAATCCTTTTATGTCTGGACAACTGGAACATCTACTTTATACTTACCTGCATTTTAGACTAAAATAGATCTCTTTTCAGGTCACCTTTTACAGTTTTATTTCAGAACCCTTATCTGAAGAAAACCAGAGGACAAAGTAATGTTGACACAACTAGAGGCACAAATGAATGCAGTGACTTTCTTCAGTGTGTACTGTAATGGCACTTAAATTCAGTTTCTTACAAGATGTGCTCTTTGATTGTATCCATTCTGTCATGGACTTCCAAAATATGTAGGCTTTCTGGGAACACATTGAAGTACAACAATTACGTATATCTCTATATATTTTAATCAACCAACAATGTCAGAAAATGGACATCACAGATGGCATAAATTTTAAAAGTATTAAAAATATGCTGTTAAAAATACTAAAAACAGTGACTTCTATCTTATTTTACTGCAGCTAATGACCATTCATTATAATGAAAAGAGCAGAAGTTTCTGACATCATCTCATGTTATTCTCTTATCCCAGTGGGGAAACCTCCCTGTTGTTTTATACAAGACAAATCCAGAGGGAAGTCTGGAATCAGAGTAGTGATGATCACTATCACAAGGGATAGAGCAAAGATTAAGCAAAGATACTGCCCACCCTAGGTTTAGTACTACACGTTACTAATCATGTGAAATGGAAAAGAAAATATGTTAATTAATCTCAAAATGTGACAAAGTAAGGAAAGACTGTAAGGAATTGAAAAAAAAAACTCACAAAAGGGGAACCTGATTTAGCATCATTTTAGCTGACTGGTACTGCCACAGGTACCTCCGCTTAGAAATGCTGCAGAGCTATGGGGCAGTGCCTAGTAGAAGAGGGTGGGAATACCCCAGAAGTTAGAAAGCCTATCTTATGAGGAAAAACTGAATAACCTGCAGTTGTTTACACACAGGGGAAAACCAACCAACCAACCAACCAAAAAACCCAAACAATTATAATACTTATAGGCATACAATTACAATATTCATAGGCATACAAGTCTTCTACAAAGAGATAACCTTACAGTACAAGAGAAATAGTAATGGGGATAAACTGCAGAAAGGAAGATTCAGTTTAGATAATAGGAGAAAATTAAGTTAAAATATTTTGTGCCTCTGTTTCTAAGATAATAGAGATTTAAGGATTTTCATATTCTGGCTTTTAGATTTGCAACCAAATTCTGAGTTTTGACAAGACGCTGGGGTTTACAGCTCCCAAGATCAAAAGAAGCCCAAGACATGTCACATTTATGGAAGCTGCAGATACCACATCCAGTGTAACAGAGGAGCTCCCACCATCCCCTGGTGGGTCATAAAAAGTAGAAAAACCTATGTAGAAAAACAGATGCCCAGACCCTTTTGCATCTGAACTAAATGTCTGTCTGTATGGAAACCACATATCATATCTAGATATTAGAGCTAGTTGTGTAGGGTAATAATATTTTGTATTTATGGCCATTATTAATTTATATACATAAGTTGGTGTGTGTGCACATCTGCAGAGAGGAGGGTAGAAATAAGCAGCAGATATTTAAAGGAAAAATTGGGCTATCTATGACTGTTTTTAATACAAAAATACTTTATCAATGTTGCTGAATTTCAATTAAAGTCACAATAAAAAGTACATCCATACCAACAGGCTTTTTCATATAAAAATCTCTGTAGAAGTTGGAATTCCATACTTTTTTTTAAAAAAATAATTTGTTTTCAGGAGAGGTTGAAGATTTTTAGATCTAATTATTTAATTGCAAACTTGCAGTCAGCCTATTAAAGACAGCACATAATTAAGAGAGTAGAGTATTAGTAAACAATGGCTTGATTTCAGTTGTAAACAAGATAAGGGTTATTTTTAGCAAAACTTCTCAATTGCTTGCAATGTTTTCATTGAATGTATGCAGTTTAAAAACTGTAATTTTAAAAACTACTTATGTTTTGGTAAGTTACAATAAACATAAACAGTATTCCAGCATTAGCCACACACCAGTCCTATGCAGTGGTGCCGATGAAGTAAATTCTTGCACAGTTTGGAAATAGGAGGCTAGTGGGTCTTCTTTCATGAGGATAAATTTTCTGCAAAACAACCCAGATAACTGGATGTAGAAGAGGAAAATACTTGTACTCAATCTGGAAAGCGGTGGAGCAGACTAAAGCCTTCTCAGCAAAAAAGAATACATTTTGTCCACAGTCCTCAGTCACTATTAGTAAGAGGTGAAGAGGAAATGCTGCCCGAAGACTGAAGACATCTTAACTCAAGAGGATGCTCTCTGGTCCAGCACAGCACTGCCAAGAGACAGCGTGCTGGAGAGGGGTCTCATCCTGCCACTCAAGGCAGAGCCCTAAGTGCATCTCTGTGGGCTGGAGCTGGGAGATGCAAACTCTGTAACAGGTGCACAGAGCAACAATGCAGAAATTAAAGTTGTGCTTATCATATAGACATAGCCACAAAAAATTGAGTGATAACATCTGGGAACCTTAAAGGAGATGTCATCAGAAGTTTTTCTTTTAATCACAGGGAATACCAGCCGCTGCTCCTGGACCTGTGGAGGAAGAAGCAGGATCCATGAGGGGTGATGAGGGTTTTGTGCTGGCTGCTGCAGTGCCCACACCGAACCAAACAAGATGTGCATTACCTAACGCTGCTGGGCAGCACTGCTGGAGAAAAGGGTTTTTTTTCCCTGTTACTATGGTGATGGCCAGACCAAACCGCTAATGAGACGCCTGACGGGGCAGGCAATATAATACCATATGCAGAAGGCTGGATGCAGGACAATAATGCTATGTATCAGGTATCTAGTTATCAGAGCTCTTTTAGCTGACTTGTGAAAAAGGGTAAAAGGATCCTCTAAACTGCAGTCTTTTACTTGGAGAATGATCTGTATTCAAAATAGAATATTTCTCACTCTTTATGAGCTAATATTGTACAGTAATGCCATCTGTAGTATTTTTATAGCCTCCTATCTACTATTTCAAATTTTACATTACTCCATTAATTATTAACTTCTAGTACAAATCACTATGATAGGAACATGTGCGCTTAGGTCTGAAAAGAAAACATTAAATCTTTCTTAAGGTGTAAGTTCTTTTACAGATCACATAATTTCAATGCTTCAGCTTCCAGCTGGAGCACTCATAGCTTCCAGCGCTTCTAATACAGTTTCCTGGAAAATCAGAGGAGATAAGAACATGTGTCTGCATAATCAAACCAGCTCATCTCTAGTGGAATAAACAGAGAGAAAGACGTAAGTTCTTATTTCACAGTATACACTGTAGGAAAATAAGTGGTGTAATACATATGAAAATATTTTGCATCTTATTGTTTCTCTATAGGTCCAGATTTTTTTTTCTTTTGAGACAGAAGAGCATGGAATGAATCATCTACTGTGAATTTTATAGATAATCTGATACTCAGCAGCCTTCTGAACACAAAATCCCATGTGGGTGGACACAGAGTTATGAAGTTGGGATGTCAGGTAACACAGAGGGGCAGAGGTTTTGAGCGCAATAGACAAGGCTGAAGCTAAGAGAGGAATGAAAGCAGGGTAAAAAAAAAATCACTATAATCTACTGTTGCAGGTGACAGGCACTTAAGGACTCCAGTTCGAGAACTCCCTGCTGCAAGTAGCCTTAGGTACAAGATTAGAGAATCAGGCCCTCTGTAGACTAAGGAACACTTTGGCAATTGCAGCCATGTTTCCCAAAGCAAGCACCAACCACAATCTGGTAATTCAACAGGGAATCCACGCAATTTTACACAGGCTGCTTACCATCCACATTTTAAACTTAGCAATGGCCTATTATGAATTATTCAGTTTGGGTAATTAATTCACAAAATGCTAAGGCATAATGCTTCTGCTTGTTATTTATAAAAAATTTGTCATTGGCCGTACCCTAAGTATTATCTGAGCCCAGTTCCACCAGATACATGCAAAACATCTGTGATAACTGTTACTCAAGCAGCTACTCAAGCCATTGTTCCCTCAGAAAAAAAAAAACAGGACAGAGAACACATTACTGAAATCTAATTCTGCAGTAATAATAGGTTACCTCAACCACCTGCCTGTTATTATGTCCACATCCTAAATCAATTATACAGCTCATTACACTATCACTGTTTGGGCCATCTAGTTAAATGCATTTAGATAAACACACAGATAAAAAGGAGTTTGTCTAAACTAGAGATGTGCTATAGAATTTGAGAAAGGGTACATTCAGAAAATAGTTTTTTCAATAATGAAGCATAAACCTCTTTATTCCTTTTTTTTCCCTTTTTTTTTTTTTCACTTAGAAACAGTCATGTATAATTTTTAAAGAAAGGCTATTTAAAAGGCGCTACAGAAAGTGGCTTCTACATGAATGATTTTTAGACTTGAGTGTCTGGAATATAAGGACTAGATCACTTCCTCTGTTGAAAGAGTGCACGCCTGAGGAGAGATTCTAAGTGTGTTAGGAAAAAAAATAAATAAATTTGAGAAGTAGTTCTCATAGGCCATTTTTTGTCCTACAAACACAATAAAAACAAATACTGCCAAATTACACTGAATTATGTGATGCTATGTGCTTATTTACTGTGGAAACTGTTCACTAGGTATGACAATAAGAACAAACTTGGTTTCATAACTATCCCATTCCCCACAGATGAATTTAAATAGGAATTAAAAATATTGGAGGCAAGTAAATCGCAGTTAATTTTCCAAATCATTACTCCAGGGATAGTACTTCATTATTATTACTAGCAGTTATGCACATTCTAATAGCATCTAGAAGCTTTATTTACAGACCTGAACCTCACCCATTGCTATATATGTTAATTCTGCACCACACTAATAATAAGAAACTGGTGAGAAGCAGGAATATTTGTGTTGATTTCAACAAGTGCTGAATTCTGCGTTCCTAAAATCAGTACTGTAGCTGTTTCAGTTCTGTTTAACAATGCTGCAGTTAAAAATAAATAAAACAAAATGTTATCCTTTCTCCATTTTTAGTCTGGGGAATATACACTGACTGCTTTGTGTTGTAGAAAATGTGTTTGCAAAGCTAAGAACCACCTTGCTGCATTTCGCAGGGAATTTTTGTCAAGTTCAATAAATCAAACAATACAAGCAACAATTTGGTGCTCTACATTCAGCAATTGTTTGTGTTCTCTCTTAGCTTATGTTTGCCATGGTGAATTTTCAGTTCAGCTTTTTTCTTTACCTGTTGCAAATCACAAAATTTCTTCCCAATCACTTTCCCTTCAAATCATTTATTAAATGTGCACATTAGAATGGTATGGGGAAATCCTTCTAATGCTCTGACTGTGGCAGTCTCCAAAAAAAGCATTATTTCCCTCCTCCTATTCATTAGTCCCTTGCGTAGTCAGACAGGAGCTGCATTCAACCCTTCTGACACATCCCCAATCAGCAACTGGACCAGTTTCCCCTTTGGATTCTTAGATCATTTTCAAGTCATTCCTTACAAGTGTACCGTCCCCTCTTCTACAGGTATCTGATACTCTTAGATAGAGATTTTCACATCTCTCTAGTTTAAAACCTCTGGGTTTGTTTGAATAGAGTCTGACTTACCATGTAATACAGAACTTTCTATGTCTCACAGTGGTCTTTCACGAGTCTGTGTACCTTTTATGGTGACATTTTGAGCAATGTTTATCATTGACACTCTCACTGATGAAAATGCTTAGTGTCAGGCTAGTCCTATTCCTCCCAGGACATCTATTTCAAAACAAGTACCCCTTGGCAATAGCTCTCAACTGGCCCCTTCGTTATCTGTTTAGCACTAATTTTCTTAGTGCTTTAGAGTGCTAATTTTAATTTAAGTTTTAATTTTAATGCAAAACCTATGAAAGTTTATTATGTTGCTGCTATCAACCAATTTTCTAACCTCAAAAGATTGAAATAGGACTTACTCTTTACAACATTTTGCTGAAGGACTTCCGTCTTCTGTACCCTTGCATTTTGATTTTGTTGTCAGCCAATGCTTCTACCAAACTCCAACCTTCTCTTCTTAATTTCCCTGTGGTCAGCCAAACAGTTCTTCAGGTCCTTGCTTCTTTCAAATTTAAGTAAATTATTCTGCCCTGTTTGAGTTTCCATGATATATTAAAAGACCAAAGACTATCTCAAACAGATTGGATTCAATTTATCAAAACTGGCTGATATTTAAGATATCTGTCTCTGGCTAAATGTGACTCACATCTCTCCTGAGTGCTACAAAATTGGAAAGTGTGTAGTCTTCTTCTGAAATCAAATCACACAACTCTGTTATTTAGCAAATAAAGAGCAGAAATATTTATTGAATGTATGCACTTTTTTCATAATTTATGAATAGTTTTACCATTCTTCATTCCTCATATACCTTCAAAAACTATTATCCTTACTTCTCATAGGGATTTTTGTCCGTATTTAGCTACACTTCTCTCTGTATTGCATGTAATGCATTCTAAATAATACCTGTTCCCCTCTATTTCTACTTCTATTATTTTTAATACTATTATCACTTAACTTCTGTTCTTTCCTGAGAAATGATAGCTTTCTACCATTCTACCAAAACCTTCCCCTCTACAATTTCCCTTTGTGTAGTTTGTTCCTATTTAAAATATGCCTTTACAATTCTGACTACCGACTTTTCCTCAGTAAAGAGAAAATTGGTCTGGGATTAGTTAGCTAATACCTCAACTCAAACACATTAATGATTCTGAATTTCTGAGGTAATCAATAATTCTCTAAGAGGTAAGTACATTGGTACAGAATTCCACTTACCACCACACTTGTGGTCTGTTCTTCTAATAGAGTAATTGACAAAGTTATTTTGACAAGATTTACAGATCTCTATGACTTCAGACTTTGTTGGCTTGGATTTTTTCCCCTCATGTCGGTTTAAAAACTGAAATAAAACGACGATTAGCAAGGAGTACTTTAGACTGCCTGGAATATTTACACAATGATATCACATCTCAAGAGAGCAACTCAATGGTTGCATAGAAATGACATTTTTCATTTTTTGAAGACTGTAAGTAGTTGAACATACTTGAATTTTCATTATTCTGGCTTGTGGTCAACATCGAAAGTAGTAAGAAAAAAATTCTACACCATGAAAATTATACACTGAACTTGACTTAACCATGTTTGCATGCTTATAACTGCAGACATTTGGGACATGAACAGCTTGATTCCCAAAAAATACTTTTTAAGAGAAATTTGTATTTCATCAAAAACACTTATTAATTCTTCCAAATGTGGCATCAGAGAGGGCACTCATGCTAGGTTGAGTGCTTGACGCAGAGTCCAAAAGAGAGATAGAACACCTTTGGTGACCAGAGATAGCCAGCAAGACTCTGGCATGCAGAGTGAAACTAAGGAGAGCACTTGAGTGCCAAAGGTCCACGAAGATTTTTTGCAAGAATTAACAGTGGCATCCTAGGTGTGTTTTACAGCTCAACAGGATCAAAATGTGTACATGCGTGCTGCCTACTGTGCTGAAAGGTATTAAGTAGGAATAATATTATTCTGTATTGAACTGGAAAATTAAGTCATAAGTGAGAAGCCTTGCTGCAGCTCCTAGCTAGAGGGCTGGTATGGATATGATCAATTGAATGAGAAAGAAGCTCACTCCTTATAGGTGCTTCTCCTCCCAAAACGTTAGTGGGACCAATAACCCAACTGAAGTGCATCTACACCAATGCGTGCAGCATGGGCAAGAAACAGGAGGACCTGGAAGCTGTTGCGCAGCAGGAAGGCTATGATATAGTTGTCATCACAGAAACAGAGTAGGATTTCCCTTCCCTTCCCTTCCCTT
>WHYT01015593.1:212401-230154 GCA_009806455.1 Tetrax tetrax | reverse complement strand
CCTTAACAGGTGACTTTTGATCCTGAAGTATTTTTCAACATTTTGCTTCCTCCAATTATATTTTATGCAGGCTACAGCTTGAAAAGGGTACGTGCCTTTACAGTGCCTACGTTTTTAGTTCCTCTGCCTCCAGAGCATTTTTAATACCTGAGAGTGCTTTAACGCTTGCTCAGCAGGCCAAGGCTGCGGAGCTGGGTATGGTTTTCCCCAGTACATGTGGGATGGTAGGAAGCAGGGCTGAGAGTGCCCCGGTTGGTCCGGTCCGTCCCCCTGCCCTGGGAAGGGTCAGTGACTTCGACCATTTCCAGCATGGGTTTGTGCGGGGGGTTTGGAGGTCAGCTGGGCTGTTCCAGCTGTCCTGACTTTGGAAACACGTAGGAGGGTGGGAAGGTTTTAGAAAGCAGCAGCTCTCTGAAATGCTGATTTGGAAGGAGAGGAAAATGATCCCGTTTAGCTTGCGGGAGAAGGAAGGAGGAGTGCTGCTGGGTTAGGAAATCAGTTCCCAGGACTTAGAACAGCACCTTATTAAATACACGGGTACAAGAAAATTATATGTTCATGTTTATTAATGCTGCATTAACATCTGCTGGGCTGGCGGCGTACGCTGTTGTGCTGGGCACCGTTCAGCCGTGCTTGTTCAGCCCGTGGGTTTGAGCTAGGTGCGAGCTGCTATGTACGCTGCGTGGGTGCCTGTGCAGGCTTGAAGTAAATTTTAGCAAAATATAATTCAGTTTTGTTTTTTTTTTTCCTTCTTCTTCTTGTAGAGGCACTTCTTCAGAAACTTGGGATCCATCCTAGCTTACGCTTTTCTCGGCACTGCAATTTCCTGCCTGGTGATCGGGTGAGTAGTTGGAGCTGGTCTGGTTCTTCCGCGGGGCTTTGAGCCGCGCTTGGAGGCAGTGCTCTGAGCCCAGAGCTGCGGCCGCTGATCGCAGCCCTGAAAGATCACAAATAGTACTATTTACTGCCCAAACCTTCGCTGTGTGGATGGCCAATTGCTGTCTAATTGCGTAGTGCTTTCTCAGCATCCCATACAGAATAGTTTGTGTACGTGGCAAGGAAAGTTTCACGCTTCTCTGAAGATTGCCTTGACAAAACAGCCAGTAACTTCAGGTTATTGAAAGCGCAGCCCTAACAAGTGTGAGACACAAGAGTAGAGGGCAGGATTGTAAACGCGTGTCCTGTCCTTACTTGCTGGAAGCAGGTGCCTAGCGAGCACAGATTGTGTTCAGATTATTTATCCCCACACGCAGAGGGAACCAGATGATTCCCGCTCTGAATAGGAGCACACAGGCTGCGTAGGGTGTTTTCCACTGGAAAGTCCAGTGGATTCAAGCAAACTCAGCATCCGCATTATCTGTTCCTCGCTGAAAGTTTCAGCCATTTCGAAGTCAGGCCAGGGTCATCCCACTGAGATGTGGTAGTGTGAAATGCTGCAAAGAGATCGTGAGACCCCACCAGCCTGGCTGTTGCTTTTGTTTAGCCGTGTTCTGCTTGTGGAGGAGTTTTGGTCCCAGTTCCTCACCAGCACCGTGTTTGTGGTCCTGTGCGGCAGGTGCTTTGGTGTGCGTGGTCCAGCACTCGCCTCTGAGACCATGGCCCTGGGCTTTCACCAGGCTCAGCTCCTCCAGTACAGTTCCTCAGTCCGGTGTTTGGATAACTTTGGGGGTTGATCTGGCAGATTGAGGGGAATCGAGCCCATTTGAATATCGTTTTCATTCACTGCAGAGATGAGTAATTGCCTCTTTAATCACCAGCTCTGTCGTGTATGGCTGCGTGGCGCTGATGAAAGTCACCGGGCAGCTCGGGGGAGACTTCTACTTCACCGACTGCCTCCTTTTTGGTGCCATTGTATCAGCTACTGACCCAGGTATGTTAGATGGTTATTTTCCTCCTCACTTTACCTATTTGATCTGTTTTGAGTTGTGGTGAAGAGGGGAAGAAAGTCTGAACCCTGTGGGAGTTCCCTCTTTCTAAATTTTGTGTTTGCTAGAGGTCAAATTTGTCTCCTTATTTCCTTCCAGCTACGTGCAACATACCTTCCAAACCTCTGGTTCCTAAATCTTTGTTTGCAGTGGAGTCCTAGCAGTCTCTGTTTTGACTTTGCTGGGTTTTGGGACAGGTCCACTATGTTTCTGCCATCCGGTGCCTGCAGCTGATGCAGAACCAGATGTGTCACGTGGGGAGGGTTCAGCTGATAGCTTTAGTTTGGCTGATTTCCTTCTGCTTCTGTTTGGGTGGGATTTGGAAGGTGCTAATCTTGTTGGAAGTTGATCTTAATGAGCAGTACTGAGGACAGTAGTGACAGTTTGGTCTGCTGAAGCACTTTGTAGAACTATGAAAAACATGCCTTGTCCAACTGAATTTCACTTCGTTCACGATTACTTTTACACAGTAGCTGTTTATGTGTGTGTTCCAGCTTCACCTAAAAACACAGGACCAGGGAAAGGCCTCTCCTTCCTCCTGCCCTTTGCTAAATGGGGCTTGAATTTCTTCCTTTGCAGTCTGGCTGCTATGTTTGAGACCAGCGTGGTGAGGCTGGGGAGTGGCAGCGTCGCCCCCCTCCTGGCCTTACAGTAGCTTTGGGGGGTCTTCTTAAATGCAGATTTTGGTTGGTTTTGCATGGAAGGGAGAGATTGCAAGCCTGGGTAAGCCAGGTCTTCTGCCCTTTTGAAACAAGTGCTGGTAGCTGTCGTTTCCAGGTGAACTGGGACTCCTACCTGCTCATCTGAACAATGAGTCATTTCTGGTTTCAAAGGCAAAATGAAGAGCATTGTACATGTATGCATATGTGCAAGAACAACGCTGCAGAACATAACCTGCAGCGCAACCTGGCCGTAGCCACATCTGTCTGCCAGGTGGGGGTGCGAGATGTGCGTTCCCCATGAGTTTTTAATAATTTATTTTTTATGTTTCCCTAAGATTTGCCAGATAGCAGTGTGGCTATTACTGCCGATATTTATATATTTTTAAAACCCTTAAAAAATAAGGTAAAATGATTTCCCAGCTTCTTCTAATGTGTCTCGTGTGGGCATACATTCAGGCCACCAGTTCCTTTAGCAGGGAGCTGTTCCCACGTGGCTGCGAGGTCGAGCATCCTCAACGTAACTCAGCCAAGGTGTTGACGTTGAGCGAGAAGCATGTTTGCAAAGTGGGGAGCACCTCACGGACGTGACGGCGGTGTGGTAGGTCTGATGGCAGATGGGCAGAGGCCAGGCAAGGACCGTAGGTAGAAGTAATGCTTAGAAACGCTGCAAGTGAGCTGTTGGCGTTGTGTCCCAACTTCTGGCTTGCGAATAGGATCAGGAAGGTTTCACAGGTAAAAATGGAGCATTTCCCTGTGCATAAATGGGCTAACCCCCTTCAGTGGGCACAGATGAGTCTCCGAATGCTGTTTTAAGGACTTTCAGAGAAGTTGATTGGAATTAGCTCAGCCCTCCGTGGCAGACGGAGCGGTGTGTGGTGCACCATGTGTTACATCTCGCTCGCTTTAGATGTTGCTTGCAAGGTTGATATGCAAAGCCTCCTGCATTTTCATTATCATCTTGGAGCCACTGGATCACGGAAGGGCTTGAGGGTGCTCTGATCTCTGCTATGTGGCTGTAAATCACCTGCCTGAGGTTTGAGACGATGCCTGGCTTTTTCCAGTTAAATCTGAAGTGTTAGCACGTCTGTGCTGGCACTTCCAGTGTGTCAACCTGCGTTGAATCCGAGGATTTCTCTTGGAGTGTTGGGGATGGAAGGAAAAGATAGCCACTGTCCTGAACAAGCCTGCATCCTCCTGTCCTTCTGCGGGTGGAAGAAGGCTCTCTGTAATCCTCTGAGCTAACAGCATCCCAAAAGCTGGGTGGCTTGTGTCTGCCACGTGGTACCGTGGTCCAACCCATGAGCTCAGGCCTTCAGGAAGCTCAGAGCAGAGTTTGCTCATGTCTGCCTGCAAAAGACTTGATAGACCTAATGCACAGGATGTGTTTTAGTAAAAGGAGGAGGAGGGAAATGATAAAGCAAATCCAAATCTGAAAGGGCAGAAGGAAGACTGTGAGAGGAAGCATGAAGGGTGGCTGGCACTGTCGCAGCAGAGTGTGCAGGAAGGCAGCTTTCTAAAAAGGGGCGTTTTGTCTTTGATTACACGAAAATAACGGCACCTTTTTGAATGTCTCTCTATTTTTCTATTTGTCAGTGACTGTTCTTGCCATATTCCATGAACTCCAGGTTGATGTTGAGCTGTATGCCCTTCTATTTGGCGAAAGCGTCCTCAATGATGCCGTTGCCATAGTGCTGTCTTCGTAAGTGTGTTCTGTTTTTATTTTTAATTGTTATGTATGTTACATGTCAGGCATTGGGGGGAGCCACTCGGCCTTGCTCCTGTAAAACAGGAGCGTCCGTGTTTGCAAGAGCAGATTTCCATATGAAGTGTCCCCAGAAGCTGTAGTGACCTTCTGGTGCATGCCCTCATTGCAGACTGCAACTTAGGATTGCAGGTTGTCCGTACAACTTCCCCTCTGCATGATGGATAGTTTTGTTTTGCTTTTGTGGCCAGCTGACCCAACCAGAAGGAAGTTTTGATGTCCTTCTGAAATGGGAAAAGCATCATGTCTGCTTTTCAGCCACAAGATCCCACTGAAACCCCTTGCTGATGGCTTTGCTCCTGCCTGTCTTCCTTCCCATCCACCAATACCTGCTTTTGTTTAGGAGCAAATAGTTGGTAAAACAGCTGTTTCCTTTCTCTCCCTGTTTTCTGTGCATGAAGGAGATGGTATTTTGTGCAGGTGGAGTTAATACCCTGGGCTGAACACATGGGAAACTCGCTGGCTTTCTAAAGAATGTTTTATATTCTTCAATATTTTATGTCCTCTGCACGTAGGACATATTTTATCTGCGTTTTCACTGTGTTGTCATCATGGGAATTTGTTTGGAAATACATAATATCTGCAATGGTGACAAGTTAACATATAGCTAAGACTAATGCAGAAAATATTTCTGGAATACTTGTCACTCCGGTGTGCTGGTTGTGTGGGTTTTACTGAGGCGGAGGCAGCAAGTAACATATTGTGAGCTGTGTATCACCACCCGCATGGGTTGTATTTATTGAATTGAGTGTTTCTGTTGAGGTTTCTGGGACTGTTTGTATTGCTCGCTCCGGCTTTTATGCTGGATGTGTCACTGCTGGTGTGCCAGTAAATGCTGCACAGCCAGGTCATGTTTGAGAGGTGATGCCGAGTGAGGAAGGGACGGGGTCTTCCAGCCTGTGCCGAGAGGTTCTGGGTGGGAGTGGGTGGATTCAGCATCAGAGCAGTGAAATTTGTGGCGGATCTCTGCACACGTAGGTGACGGTACCGTGTGCGGTGAGTTGCCTCTTGCGCTGTTTCAGTACCAGCTTCGTAGCTGTTGCTCTGATTTCCTGCCTTCCTATTTCCACAAGCTGAGCGCAATCCACCCCCCTCCCTGAAATAAGATAATTTGCACCAAAACAGCAGCTCCGAGCTGCAGTCAGCAGTTATTTTGCCGCAAGATGTTTGTGCAGACCGGCCCAGCAGCGTGCTGACTTCTCAAGGGCTTCTCAGCGGTTAACCCCTACCCATTTTAAAGCTTGCCATGCTCTTTGTCTTCATGGTCACCGTAAG
This sequence comes from Tetrax tetrax, assembly GCA_009806455.1. NCBI lineage: Eukaryota > Metazoa > Chordata > Aves > Otidiformes > Otididae > Tetrax > Tetrax tetrax. The sequence goes on along the minus strand of WHYT01015593.1, from coordinate 224,530 downwards.
CAGCGTGAGGCAGCCCCGGTCAGCACGGCGGGTATCGGTCGGTGCGGGTATCTCAAGGGTGGCCTCCAGTCACCTGGGCACAACCACATCTTGGGTGCAAGGAGGAGGTGAGGGCCCCTTCAAGAGCGGTCCAGAGCTCCTGCTTATGGTTCCCCTTTTTTAAATTTAGTTTGGCATTTGCCTGTTTCACAGCGGAGGTGTAAATGGGGGAACGGCATGGGGATGGTTCTGCTCCCACAAGCACCGTAGGACCTGCTTCCCAGTTAGGAGATGGAGAGAAGTTGGGAAGATGGGGAATGGGATCGTTTCTGGGCAGGTGGGCTGTGTAGATAGAGGGGCTGCTGTCTGGGTGACAGCTGGTAGAGGGTCCCACCTTGTCCCAGGGGTGAAGAGGGGCTCCTGGAGAGCTCAGTGATTGCCCCGAGAAGCGCCGTCAGCTCCTCGCACGTGGTGAAAGCCAGCGCTGCAAGCACCATCCCCGCGCCGGGGAGGACGAGGAGCTGGGACTTCTCCGCAGTTTCTGCCAGGAGCTGGGTGCCCCCGAGTCTCCTCTCCGCTCTGCTTTCAGTCCCGGATGAGTGTCTGTTCCTGTGCTTGGGGAGCAGGATCCGTGCCTTTCTGTTCCTGCCTCGTGCTAGCCTGGGCTGGCCTGGCTTGGCGGCAGGCACAGGATGAAGAGGAATTGAATCCAGAACCGAAAGCCAGCGGGCAGCAAGGTGCCAGGACTGCGGTTCAGGAGCAGGGGGGCAAATGGAGCCGCAGGGTCTCTACCTGCTTCTTCCGAAGGGAGATTCCAGGGGCTGAATGCCGCAGGGAGCCTCGTGGGCAGGGACAGGGGAAATAAAGCACGCAAAGGGCAGCTGGCAGTGGTGTCTTGTTACCAATGCAAAAAGCAAAAGCAGAAGGAAAACTGTAAGAGGTTAAAATGGAAAAGTGATATCCAGCCAGTTATGGAGGGGAAATGAAACAAGCCTGGGTTTAAAAAAAAAAAACCAAAACAAAACCCCAAAGCCCAGAATAAGAGCACATTGGTAAACGGGAAGTAGAGGATGGGATTGACAAAAGAAATTAAAGCTCTGGGAGAAATTTGTGGCTTGCAGTGTAACATACAATGCAGAGAAATGAAATTTATTAAAAGCAGGGAAGTTTAGCAAGGGAAGCGACCCGTGACATGTTGGGAGGAGGAGGATTGTCATTCATGTTGCAGAAAAATACTGATGTGCGGTTAGGGGAGAAAGCTGCAGGATGTGTGTGTGAGGCGGTAACTCTCCATTCCAACACAACTCAGGAGGTTAAACAGCAACTGTTTACAGTTCACATCCAGGAGTTTTAATAGAGCCAGCCGAGGAATCGCTAACTGGGAAGTTAATGTTTTTGGTAAGTTTAGGTTGAAGAAAGTTAATAAGGAGTTGATGTTAAAATGGGATTTAGGAGATGGTTAGGGGACCCTTGTACCCCAGCCTTTCCAAGTGAAACAGTGGCATGGCTGATGCCAGGCTCAGGAGTTAGGAGGGAGTGGTTTCAGAGATGGGATCAGCGTGGCAGACCGATTTTCCATCTCATCGCGAAGATCTGCTGGAGTTTGGTGGTGAAGACAGCAGCACTGCTGTTGTGAACTGGTGCTGTGCCGTTTGCCTTGCTACCCTGCGATATTTCACTTCAAAACTTGGAGCAGTGCTAAGTCCCTGTAGTGCACGCTAAATGTGGTAAAACAGCATAATTTACAGTTCTCCAGGGGTATTCACATCAGCCGCCTCTGTGGAGTCGACGGAGAAATGTAGGCTTCCCACTTGAATGCTTTGTGGTCCCAGAGTGCCTGACTTTATAGAGAGCTGATGCCAAACCCCCAAAATACCATCATAAATGACAGCCTGTCGCCTAGCAAATGCATTTGCAGGAGATCGTGCAAGAGATGGGCTTTGGTCCAACGCTCTCTAACATCTAGAAGGAGCAAATGTGGAGCCGTGCCTGGAGGGGTGGCTGAGCTGCAGAAAGCCAGCCAGAAGAAAAGGGGATCCCAAACTCCCTGGGACAGGGTGGGCACGCTGCCACTGCATGCTGCGATCCCAGGGGGATTGCAATGTGGGACTTGGGTTTTGTCTCCCTGGTTTCTCAGGCTTGGTGATGGCAGAAGTTGTAGCACTTTGTGAAGCTCACATAGCCTGGAGGGAGAGGCACCTTCACGATGCTAAGGAGTGTTTTGTTCTCGTGTGTGCTTTTTCTCCCTCTTCCAGTTCAATTGTTGCGTACCAGCCAGCGGGCGACAACAGCCACACATTTGATGTCACAGCGATGTTCAAGTCCATTGGGATCTTCCTGGGGATATTCAGTGGATCTTTTGCAATGGGAGCAGCCACTGGAGTTGTGACAGCTTTAATATCCTTTTTGTTGGTTTTTCCAAGTGTTTGCATAACAGCTTCTTTTTTGTCTGCACTGCATTTCACCCAGACCCAGAGTTTTTTTTTTGTTTTTTTTTTGTTTTTTTTTTTTCCCTAAATTAATGAAAGGCAATGCTATAACTTTTTTAAGGGCAGATAGTGTAGTGTTCCTGCGATACGCAGCTGGATTTGATATCCTACAGTTTCTTTCCAAATTGTCCTTAACTATCTGCAACGTCACCAAGTTCACCAAACTTCGGGAGTTCCCATTGCTGGAGACCGGCTTGTTCTTCTTGATGTCCTGGAGCACATTCCTGCTGGCTGAAGCGTGTGGCTTTACAGGCAAGCTCCAGCATAGCCCCACATCTGGGATGGAGATCTGCAGGGATGATGGGGCCTGTTGAGTTTTGCTTCTCCCAGGGCTCTCCCTCTGCTTCCAGTAGTTAAATTATGCTGGGATCTGGGGTTGTTGCATTAAGTCCTCTGTGCTACTGGGGTGCAGCTCAGCTCCCTTTTCGTGACCAGGAGTCTAACGCGATGCTCTGCCCCCCAGGTGTGGTGGCTGTACTCTTCTGCGGGATCACGCAGGCCCATTATACCTACAACAACTTATCTACAGAGTCCCAACACAGAACCAAGCAGGTGAGAGCTCCTCAGCCCCCTTCAGCCTCTCTGAGTTTTGAGTTCAATATTTTTTCCTTCCCTCTGGCCAGAACTAGGTGCACCTGTCTCCCTACGGGTGGACTTCACTAGGGTTGCTTCTGCAGAAGTACTTATTCCGTGACAAATGGGCTAGCATATTTTTATTGTTAAATCTATGTTATGACTAACTCGCTTTTAATTTGTTTTTCTCTTTCAGTTGTTTGAGCTTCTGAATTTCTTGGCAGAAAACTTCATCTTCTCCTACATGGGACTTGCACTGTTCACCTTCCAGAACCACGTCTTTAACCCTACCTTCGTGGTGGGGGCTTTCGTATCCTTTGGCACCCATTTTATAAAACAAAAAAAAGAAAGGGAGAGATGCCTCATTCCTAAGATGTGCTTTTCATTCAGATGTGTGGGGCTTTTTTCAGTCAGTCTGGCTTTATTTTTAAAAGAGGATTTCTCCTGTGTAGTGCTGTCTTTGGTGGTTATTTTTAGATGGTAGAGATTCTTTTCCCAGCTTTTCTGGTTTTTGGTTTGTTTTTCTTTTTCCCTGTCTTGTCTCCTTTCACGGGCATTCGAATTAGCTGCATTGACTGGGTGTTCAATGTGAACATGGTGCTGAAGCATCAGGCTTTGTGACATGACATGGCAGCGCGGCAGCAGGAGTGGCTTTGGAAATGAGGACCACCTAGTATAGCCATTTATTTCCTCTTTTCTCTGCTATTCCATTTGGTTGGCCCTGAAAAAGACTTTTTTTTTTTTTTTTTTTTTTTGTCAAATAGCACAGTTAAAGCTACAGTAGATGCTTCTGAATTATGTCATGAGAAAGCATCAGCCTGCAGAGTGGGAAATCCTAACAGAAACAAGCTGTTGGCCTGGGTGTGTCTCAGGAAAAAATGAAGATTTTGACAGAATTTTTTTCATATCACAGGGAAGCCAGTTCAGATGTGCAGAATTATTTTCACCCTTTGCCTGCCCTGAAGCAGGTTTATACTGATAAATAAAATGTTGTGGTCTTGGCCAGTGCTGGCGCGTGGGTTTGCAGTGGGGTCTGCTGGATTTCCCCGATGAGTTTTTGGGGGATTGCAGTGGGGTGAAGGGAGTGAAGAGCAGGGAAATGCCATTTGGGTGGTTAGATTGAAATTTTGTGCTATGTCTCTTCAGTAGAAACTGGCTAACTCCCTGATGAAATAGCTCATTCATGAGAGAGATCATGAAATACGTCTCTAATGCAAATTCGTGATGTTCAGGAAAGAACATAAAAGCTGGGAGCATTTTCCAAATTATTCAAGGCTGTGCTGAATACTGGCTCCAGGATTATTTTTGCCATCTGGGTGCTCGTATGAAAAGCCACAGCTTCAAAGATAAAAGCAGTATGAAGGGGCTGATGATTCTTGTATCTTGCAGGCTATGAAAACAGAAAAAGTGTTAGATTTTTTTTTCCTTCTCAACTGCTGCTGCTTTCATTTTGCTGAATAATCTTTGGGAATGGGACTTGGCTTAGAGCTTCAAACCCAGCTGTGAAGTGTGGCATGCCGGGGAATGTCAGAGGGGTTGTGGTAGCTGTGATAACCTGAGCTTCGCAGAGAACAAATAATTCTTGGGGAGGAAAGCAAGCCTGGCAGGGAAGAACGTACAGTGGGAAATGGTGTTTTTTTCTCTCCTGTCACTTGTCCAACCTGTCCTCTTGTAATTTCCCTTGTTTATTTGTGCTTGTCTCTGTATGATATTCCTGTGTGCTTTGCTTCAGTGAGGCAGTAGCATGCTCTTCTCTCACTGCTTTAGCGCTCAGAGCTGGGTTATTATCTTTGTATCCAGAGGACTGCGGTTCCTGAGGCTCCCCCGTTCCTGTCAGGCAGTAGAAATTGGCTCTGCGTGCAGAGGTGGGATGCGATGGGAGACATAGGAAGAGCTATTTCCTTAATGTGTGCAAATACAGCTTGCTATCTTCCTAGGAAGAGCTGCCAATATTTACCCACTGTCATTTTTACTGAATTTGGGGAGAAGAAATAAGATCGGAACAAATTTACAGCATATGATGATGTTTGCTGGTACGTTATTGCATCCCTGCCTCCGACCATGTGGCCCATCTGTACTTCCTTACCCCTGAGCACCTGGAAATATTCCTTATTTGACTCTAAACCTCTTGTGGGCAATGTCTGGAGAAGAGGATGGGCAGGAAAGGGCTCCCTTGGGCTTGGCTGTGTGTATGCTACAGGTTTGAGCTGTAGGAATGAGCTCCTCCTGTCCTCTGCTTGAGTGCACAGTGTGGGGCAGGAGGACTGGGCTGGGAAAAACTGGTGATAACCTCAGCTTTCAGAGCGTATGCTTATGCTTAGATCATCACTGTTAAAGCACTGTGGTCTCCTCTGGTGGTTGATGTCCCATCAGAGGGACAGGACTGCACGTGGGGCAGTGTGATGTAAATCCTGGGTGGGGAAGCCTGTGGTGGGCGCAGAGGCCTGTGCCGTGGGCTGACACAGCTCCTCCGCCGTCCCTTCCCTGGCAGGGCTGCGAGGAGCCATGGCGTTCGCCTTGGCCATCCGCGACACGGCTACCTACGCCCGGCAGATGATGTTCAGCACGACGCTCCTCATCGTCTTCTTCACAGTGTGGGTTTTTGGCGGGGGCACCACGGCCATGCTGTCCTGCCTGAATATCCGGTGAGTGTGGCGTGAATGGGGCTCTCCTGGTGCAGCACGTCCTCTCCCTCATCCTGCTCTTGAGTTAAGATGCTTGGTTTTAAGATACAAGAGGAAGATCACGTCCTTCCCCCCGGGACCGCGGCACGTACCTGCCTGGCGTTGCTTGTGCTAACCCTGTGCTTGTTTTCTCCTCCGCAGAGTCGGTGTGGACGCGGATCAGGAGAACGTGGTGAGTGCCCATTTGTGCTCTGCTCCCTTCCAGATGTAGGAGAGTTTTTGGCCTCTCTGAGTTTGCAGTCAGTGGGAGTTGTGGCTTTTCTGTGCTCTCTGCGGCTATAACGAAGCTTGCTTTTATTCAGTTGGGAAGAATGGCATAGAAGCAATGCAGGACTGTTTATTCAGTCCACATTACTGCTGCAATAGATTCAGTCTCTCCCTTGCTGGGTTTGAAATAAATACCAAAATGTGCACGAGATGGAGGTTCTCTGCCTCATCCCAGCGTGCAGGGCAGTACAGAAATGCCATTTTCTGGCTCATTTTCTGTAGTATTGTCTGTCCCACTTTTACCCATGGGTACTCTCAACCTCTCTTTTGCCCCCATGTTTCCTCTGGACGGTTATGTGGCAGATTGGGAACCACCAACCGTGCTGAGATAAATGCTGGAGCCCTGCGGCATCGGGAGTTTTCCTGCCTGGCAGCTCTGAGCTGCCTTGCTCATGCATCTGCAGCCCGGTCATGCTGTGGCTGTGGCACTACGTGATTTCCGTGTGGGTTCTGCACCTTGGGGGTTCATTTTATTCAGAGCCATTTATTGGGCTTTTCACCTCCTGGAGAGAAAGCGTCAAATGCTAAAGGCAGCTCAGAGCCATAAATCTGAAAGACAGATTTCTGTGAAATATATAATTGTATTCATAGTCCCCTCCAAACAGTTTTATATTTTTTTTTTCTCTGACTAAGAGGAAGCCAGGAGTCCCCATAACACTTGATTATTTGCATACAAAAATCTCGGGTGAGATTTGATGGAGGTTGGACCTGTCAGGCACTATTAAATGTCTTGTCTGGATGCAGCCACTGGCACTGAGGCACTTTAAACCTTGGGGCCAGAAACTGGAAGGCTTTAGCAGAAAAATGGTCACTCTGCTTTGATACCACCTCCCTAAGGCTGTTGTATGCTGCTAAACGCAGAGCACAGTGCTGGAAGCACCTTCAGCCTGTGGTGGTGTGAATGTCCTTGTACTCGCTGCAAGCCAAAGGTTTTTTCTGAGGAGGCAATGGGAAGGTTTGTGTCTCCTTACATCCCCCTGGGGATAACGCAGTGCCCCATGGACACTCCTGGCCCTGATCCAGGTCGTGGCACGTTGCTCTCCTGCTCTTTAATGTTTTCCTCTTCCGCAGGGCGTCCCGGAGAGCGAGAGGAGGAGTACGAAGGCAGAAAGCGCCTGGCTCTTCCGCATGTGGTACAACTTCGATCACAAGTATCCTTGACTGGCGGTTGGCGCGTGCCGTGCCAAATCCTGTCTGCCCGAGCGACTCCGCTGACTCGTAGTGTGACTTGCTCCCCGCTGAGCAGAGGAGCCAGCGTTTCCTTTCCCATCACGCTGCTGATTTTTGATTGCCCCTCCTTGTATCTGTGGCTGTAAGAAATTACTGTTTCCACCCGCCGTTAGCTGTGAATGCAGCAGCAGCTCAGGTCAAAGCTGGGCTCTCCAGGGCTGGAAGCCCAGAGGGTCCTCGATCCCTGTGGGCGGCAGGCGGAGAAGGCAGGAGGCCTTCTCATTTGTAGCCCTCTTGCTAGATCCATGCCTCTCCTCCTTTGGAAATGTTTTGGCATGGATTAGCGGAAGAGCGATTTGCCAGGCTGAGAGGCACAAGTGATGCTGGTAAGCCTTTTCTTGCTGGGACTGTGTCCTGGTCCACTCACGTCCCGCTGTGTTTGCATACGCATTGCTCATCCCTCTAATTTTTGTACTCCCAGGAACTTGGGTTTCTTTCCTTCCTGTGATTTCCTCAAGATGCTAAGTCCCTTGCCACTGCCCACCCCTAAACTTTCCGACATTACCCTATTCCTCTTTCTTCCTTAACCCTCTCTGTAGCTATCTAAAGCCCCTGCTGACACACAGCGGTCCTCCTCTGACGACCACGCTCCCGGGATGCTGTGGGCCTATTGCTCGGTGCCTGACAAGTCCGCAGGCATACGAAGTGAGTCTGTCGGTGTCCTTTCTGTCACGGTGTTGGTGGGGTTTGCAATGTTTATGTTTCTGTGCTGCTCTGCAGCACTGAGCTGGGAGCCTGGGGGGAGATGAGATACTGGGGCTGATGGATGGTCTAATTCCCATGAGCATTTTGCTTTTCCACCTGACTGTTTGGTCATGAAGGGACTCGTACGGTATTCATGGTGAATTCTCAGTGACTGGCTCAATTAAGCCATCACGAGTGTCCTTCCCCAGTCCCAGCTGGGAGGACACACAGTTTCCCCATCCCCTGCTTTCTTCCAGCCTTGCAGCTGAGCCGTTCCTGCAGCCCCTTCAGTTGCATCATCCGCAATTGAAAAGGTTGCCAGCATCTGAACTGAGGCTGATTTTCTCCTGAAACAGTAAAGAGCCCTTGTTTGAGCAGCTCAGAGGGGCAGGGAGATGACAGGCAGCTTTGGTGAGCCTATGGGCCGTGACCTCTTCCACCATCGCTGCAGAGCCTTTGTGCACCCACGCTTTTCGAGGAGCTGGGTTTGCTGGTTAGGCTTGGCCTCCCGTGGCTCTGCGGGTGGCTGGTGCCGGCACGGCTCTCCGGCAGGACCTCGGCACTCGGGGCATTGCCGTACCCAGGAGCCCCTTGCTCTCCATAGCAGGGGTTTTCTTACCCTGCCTGCAAATACCGGCATCAAGTTCCCTGCACGAAACAGAGATGGCTCTGATGGGTTGGCGATTCGATTCCTGTGGTCTTGGGTGTTTTACTCCTGTCAAAGCCACTCAAAACTGCATTCCCTGTGTATCTGGCTATGGTACCAGAAAGAAGAGCCGAGAGCGCCCTTTTAGGCAGTTTGCAGAGAAGTTACTGGGTTGTGTGAGTCTCCTGGGCTCAGAGGTGTGTGTGGCACATCTGGTTACGGTCACAGTGCAGGAAAACATTATTCGGTCGTTTATCAGCTCATTCACTGCCACTGTGCAGTCACAGCCATAGCTACTCAGGAAGATTTAAACAGCACTTTCCTCCTGTTTGTTGCCCAGAATCAAGAGCAGCTGAAGGATGATGACTCTGACCTCATTTTGAACGACGGGGACATCAGTCTGACCTACGGGGATTCCACCGTCAACACCGACTCCGTCGCATCCAGCGGCACGTCGCGGCGGTTCGTGGGAAACAGCTCTGAAGACGCGCTTGATCGGGAGCTTGCTTTTGGGGACCATGAACTCGTAATCCGGGGAACACGCCTGGTCCTTCCCATGGACGATTCGGAGCCGCCATCAAACATCCTGGATAACGCAAGACATGGTCCAGCATAAGGTTGCTCAGTTTAATTGACAGTAATATTTGCATATATGATTGAGAAATATGTACTACCTAAAGTCTAATGCATGTCTCAAAATGTCTAAGCTGTATAAATATTATTTATATGGTGTCAGAAGAATATAAATATTCTCTGCCAAGCACTTGTAAAGAACAAGCTGCAAATTTAAGTTAAAAACTGTGTTGACTGCACTGTGTAGGGTGGAACTGTTTTAGCGTAAGAGTTTTTTGCACACAGTGAGCTTCTTTAGTGTGTGATTTGACGAAGGGTTTAGTTCCCAGCGGGGTAAGTAAAGGAGCTGACTCTCTGTTCATCCCTTGAACCTGGGAGAGGAGGGTAGGGAGGTGCTGGCGAGCAGTGGAAGTCGCTTTCTGTTCAGATGAGGATAGGGTTTTTTTTTTGGTCTCTGATCTTTGGATAGTCACATTTGAAATATCAGTGAAAAACTTGCCCGCAGACCATCTTGCTGGGCAGCGGCCAGTGTTAAACTTGTTTGCTTTGTGGGAACCTGAGCTGGGACCTGAGATTTTCTGCTTTTTGGTGACCCTCTGCCCAAGCCCTACGTCAGCGGGCTAACGGGAGGCACCGGCCAAAGCTGACGGCAAGGACTGCGGGTGTCCGGCTGCTTGGATGGGAGCAGGAGGGAGGGATGGTTTGTGTCTGTAGTCATGTTTAGGAGAAGGAGGTGATCCCACAGCAACTACAGCAGGTGTGCACAGATTTTAGGGCTGAGTCCCTCTTTCAGTTGTGGCTCAAGCAGCTTTATAGAACCACCCGTCAAATCCTCAGCTGGCAACTAAATTTCACGTTTGGGAAGCGACCGTGTCTTTGTGCGAGTGAATCCCTTCTCCTGCAGTCACGGATGTAGCTGAGATGTGCAGAGCTACCGCCGTTGCACGTGGGGCCTTGGAGTCCAGCCAACCTCAAATGCAAGCTTTACGGCTACAGATCGACACGGTACCTGTCGGACCTCTCCAGAGGTACTGAGCATCCAGGTGGCACTGAGGGGAGTTGTCTGTCCGTCCTGTAGAGTTAAAACTCATTGCACTTTGTTTAACAACTCCTTAGCATGCTGTGTGTCTGTCACCCCCGCCCGATCTCTCTCGTGTCTCTTACCATTTAATAAGAAATGTTTGCGAGTTGATTTTGTGGGTTTTTTGGTTTTTTTTTTTTTAATTTTAATTTTAATTTTTCAAGAAAGAGCACAGAACAATTTGCGGTTTCACACTAGTGTTAAAGGATTTACTCTGTAGTTAGAATGGCTAAAGCTGCAGGGAAATTGTTAACCCTGACATCCTCTTTTTTTCCCCTGGAAAGGGGGAATCACTGAAATTTAGTGTATGTAATTTTATTGTCTATTTTAGCTGCAGTTTTGCTATACAAACCTTTCAGGGTTACTGGTGCACTGCAGGCCCATTCTGGAGTTAACCCTCTCCAGAGGGCTTAAACAGAGGTGTTTTAAAAGAGAATATACGAAAAAGAGCCGTGTGAGTCCGAGGACTCGCCGCTCCCATTAGCTTTCCTTGGAACAAACTCTGCATCTCTCAGGGTCTGATCCTGAGACCTCAGAGCAGTGTCCCCACGGCTGTTTTCCCCAGCATCACCTGAGGTTTGGAGGAGACAGGAAACACAGACATTTCGAGTGTATATGTATAGTTGAGAAAATAAATTTACATTTTTTTTGTTGTTTTAATTTTCATTTTCTCAGGTCTAAGTAACATTGCCTTAAATTTTCAGATGTGAAACTAATTATTTTGGCATTTTATCCCGAAGAAAACACTTTCTTTTTCCTTCTGAACAAAACGTGTAAGTGTTGCCATAGGACTCCCCTAGCAGGGGAGCAACGCTCCGTTTGTATTCCGTAGGGCATCTTCCTTGCACCGCTGAATGGCAGCCTCGCTGTTAACATAGCTGTTGGATTAGCGCTAGCCTCTTTGTTTCCTGCTATGCAGGAATTCCATAAAGTGTGCATTTTATATGATGTCTGTAACTTGACTTCATGTGTTTAAAAAAAAAAAAAAAAACGACAAAAAAGGAAAAAAAACCCAAAAAGTAGGTACCTGTTGACTTTAGGTTTACTGCATCACTTCTACATCCTGGTTTTTGTTTGTTTTGCCTTTTTGAAGAGGTATGATAAATAACTACCTCTTGTTTTTTCCTGTATGATCTGACTGTGAGTTCAATTTACAAAGCTGGCGTCGGTGCAGCGGGAGGCGCAGCACGGTTCTGCTCCCCGCGAAAGCCCGTGGTCCCATCGGCAGGCCCCGCGCACCGGCCAGGCTGAAGGGCAGCGTGGGGCTCCCTCCCAGGCAATCCCCGGCTGAGGTGCAGATTCGCAGCCGAGCGCTGCGAGATGGCCACAGCGTAATGTTTTACCGTAGCCTTGGTAGCATTCCTCTCTTTCTCTGACTCTTCAGCTTCAGTAATTTATCCACTCTTGTTAAGCTGGCCAACACATTAGCATAAGCCTCAGCTTTTGACACCAGTGACAGTTCAGTGAGTACATTACAGAAAATTTTAGAAGTTAACAAAAGGTGATTTTATGGGTTGCCTGTGATCTCTTATGATCCATACATAATATGACCAGGACTGTTTCAAAGAGTCTTGGTGAATGAATGAGTCTAAGCTGAAATTCAGAGGTGATTTAATAAATAACTCCAATTCATCCTCAGCTGATTATTTTCTTCATCCTGCTGCAGCAGAGAATACACGAGTGCCTGGTTTTCAGATGCAGAGCCCCGATGGCTTGCGTGCTGCAGATGAAGTTAAGGGTACCTTGGAGCATCAGGCCCCGAGACCTTTTGCCAAATAGGTAAGACAGCCCCAAGGCGGCAGTTTACAGCTCCCATGAAGATTTAGAGAAGGTGCCCTTCTTCTGTAAATTGAATTTTCATGGTTTTTGCACACGAAAAAGCATTGTAGGTAAAGTTATGATTTGTACTAGTACTGTCGATTT
>WHYT01015593.1:105543-201116 GCA_009806455.1 Tetrax tetrax | reverse complement strand
ATCACTTCTACATCCTGGTTTTTGTTTGTTTTGCCTTTTTGAAGAGGTATGATAAATAACTACCTCTTGTTTTTTCCTGTATGATCTGACTGTGAGTTCAATTTACAAAGCTGGCGTCGGTGCAGCGGGAGGCGCAGCACGGTTCTGCTCCCCGCGAAAGCCCGTGGTCCCATCGGCAGGCCCCGCGCACCGGCCAGGCTGAAGGGCAGCGTGGGGCTCCCTCCCAGGCAATCCCCGGCTGAGGTGCAGATTCGCAGCCGAGCGCTGTGAGATGGCCACAGCGTAATGTTTTACCGTAGCCTTGGTAGCATTCCTCTCTTTCTCTGACCCTTCAGCTTCAGTAATTTATCCACTCTCGTTAAGCTGGCCAACACATTAGCATAAGCCTCAGCTTTTGACACCAGTGACAGTTCAGTGAGTACATTACAGAAAATTTTATAAGTTAACAAAAGGTGATTTTATGGGTTGCCTGTGATCTCTTATGATCATAAGAGATCTCTTATGACACATAATATGACCAGGACTGTTTCGAAGAGTCTTGGTGAATGAATGAGTCTAAGCTGAAATTCAGAGGTGATTTAATAAATAACTCCAATTCATCCTCAGCTGATTATTTTCTTCATCCTGCTGCAGCAGAGAATACACGAGTGCCTGGTTTTCAGATGCAGAGCCCCGATGGCTTGCGTGCTGCAGATGAAGTTAAGGGTACCTTGGAGCATCAGGCCCCGAGACCTTTTGCCAAATAGGTAAGACAGCCCCAAGGCGGCAGTTTACAGCTCCCATGAAGATTTAGAGAAGGTGCCCTTCTTCTGTAAATTGAATTTTCATGGTTTTTGCACACGAAAAAGCATTGTAGGTAAAGTTATGATTTGTACTAGTACTGTCGATTTGTGTGGTAATGGCATTAACTCTGTAGTTGTGGTGTTTGTGCAGCTGATCTGTGATAGCTGATGATCACTATTGGACCTTCTGTTTACACTGACTAAATCCTTTACTGTTGCTTTGTACTGTGAAAGAAGGATTATGGGCCTATAAAAGAGGTTTGTTTTTTTGGTTTTTTTTTTGTTTGTTTTTTTTTTCTCTGGAACTATGTGTACCGTTTCATTAATTCACACAGAAATAAATCTGTAGCAAAGTGACGACGTGCCGCTTGACCTTCTCAGACCAGTTTGTTCATGGCCTTTGGCCAGCGCGTACGGCAGCAGCCACCGGTGCAGATGCTGAACTCGTGGGCTGGAGGGCAGCTGGGCTGGGGTGCACGCTTCTGCCTTTGCTCCCGAGACACAGCCCAGCCCTGGGGCTCTCCTCTCTTGCAGAAACAGGGAGCGGACGGACGCTGATGTCTGCTAAAAGCCGCTGCAGCTCCTGGGCTCCTTCACGAACAGCAAAACCCAGCTGGGGTAGCGCCGCTCGCTCACGCGTGTGCTGGGGCAGGGGGTGGACCTGCGTGAGATGCATCACTACGAGGTCTTTGCAAAATCGAGGGTCCTGAGCCTTTGTGGGCTTTTATGCCCTGTGTTTTTGTTGAATTTGCAGCTGGGCTCATGGCAGGTGATTCTCCCCTCCATCTCCTGCCTATACCATCTTTTTGGTGCTGTGTGCTGTCAGAGCAGCGGTAGTTGTTCAAATTACTTTACAGTCCTTCCATATAGAGGGCACTTCAGAAACTTCAGGAATCTGGGTTTGAGGGCTTTGATTCACAAAGGACAACGTTTATCTTTTGAATGGTAGAAAAATACATTGTTCGTAGCTCTGCTTCGCTGTGGGAGGATGGCCCCTAAACCCAGTTAAACACACTTGCGGAGACATCGCAGCAGACAGCCGAGGGGACGTCGGTTCTGCTTTCCGAAGGGATTGTGATCCTTGCATGGGATGGCGAGTTCTGAGCTGGGCTTTGCCAAAGCCTTGACTGCAGCTCACAAAAGCACCGTGAGTCTGCGAGCGAGAAGGGCTTGTCCAGCGTCACGCTGGTCGTGGGTGGCCTGTGCTACTGGAACTCACAGGAGCGGGACAGGAGACAACGGTGTTTAGTTTCTTACTACAGAATGATGCTAATTTCACAGTGCACTCTCACACCTCCAAATCCTGACAATCAGAATAAACACCGCTAATCCCGCTGTGTGCACCCTGTCCAGCCCAGGCTTGGGTCGTACTCAGGCACGTAACTAAAACAAACAAGGACGTAGTTCAGCAATTGAATAAATGCCTCTTGGCGGCTCTTTACCTCTGCAAACCCTCAAAAGGAGTGCAGCACACCCCTCACAAATTAACTGTTTTGTTGAATTATGGTATGATTCAGGCCCTCGGGCTCACCATTGGTGAGGGCTATCTCCAGTGCGCACAACGTAGCTGGGACCAGTTGGCATGCATCCGCCCTCCCCAATGCATGTGGCTCGCGGGATGGGCTCACTGTGCCGTGAACTGCCATATGGTTTTAGCCACGCAAAAAAAATGTGGATAGGTGCTGTGCAGAGGCACTGGAAGAAGAGGCGAGGCAGATCCCTGCATTGTCTGGGGAGGGAGACGCACTGCAGGGAGGCGCGAAGAGCCACCGCTTGCTGAGTAGTCTCCATTTTATTAGTTCTGTTCGATTTGAGCTGGTGAGGGACAGCTTTCAGTCAAGCTATCGTACCACCTGGCCATGTTCATGTGGGGATCAGCAAAGCACTGGGAAGTGGGCCAGTGCTGGGTATCTACAGCCTCAAAATCCCGTATTCTCATGTCCAAGGCACGGACAGTCCTGCGCGCTTGGCTCTCTCTCTCCACGTCATGCTGGGGAAGCATTTCTGTGAGGTTAAATTTTTTTAAAAAAGCAAGCTTTTGATTCTTCCTTATCTCATTGTGGCCTACAAGGAGCTCTGGTCCTTGCTGGGTCCTCTAGATGGCAATATTGGAAAGGACAGCAATTGTCCATCACTGCCCTGTCCCTCAGGTCCAGCAGCGCAGAGGCTGCCAGCCCACCCCTGCTCCAGCGACCCTCTCCATCCCCTGCCGTGTTCGCCATGCCTCCTGCACCCTCCAGCTCAAGCCTTTATCTGCAGAAAGGAGAAGAAACCCCATCACAACACTAACTGCTGTTACACACTGAGCCCCTTTGCAGAAACCACCGCCTTCTCAGACACCGTACGTCTACCCTCTGTCTTGCTTTCCCCTTTAAGGCAAAACATTTTGTTGACATTGTTTTTTCCCCTGGTAGGCTTTTGGAATCAGGGGTTTAAGGCTAGTAGTCACAAGCTGGGTGCAGGACCAGTTTTAGCCCCTCAGAGCTGAGCTGCAGCTCTTGCTGGAGTTGCTGACAAGTGTCAGAGTTGATTGAAACCCCACATGCAGCACCGAGCCCGCAAGGACACCTTCCTCCACCTTCCTCCAGGCTCCCCAGCTCACAGGTAAGACATCACCTGGGCTTTAAACAATTCCTAGCACTAGAAGCTGCTGTCATATGCAGCCAATTTGGGGTCACGAGGGCTGTTTGAACCATTGCAAGAGGTCTTCTCTCTTTGCTTGGCCCCTCCTGGTCACAGCCCCAAAATAGCGATTGCCACCAGATGTGGGGAGTATCCTGGAGCGAAGTTTCTTGGTGAGATAAGAGAGGAGGTGGGGATGGAAGTGCCTTCTGCATGCTAGTGGGCCCAAACATATTCTTATACTGCTAAATGGCAAAAATCTTTTGGGCACATGTGTCTGTGATTGGAGAATAACTGGGAGACAGGGCAGGTGGAGGCGAAATGAAGACGTGCTGTCCCTGCTGACAATCACAACAAAACCTGCCAAGCCGATGAGAGAACCCAGAGGCCGTGAGGGTCTTTGTGTACTCTGTGTCCGCTGCAAGCGTAGCAACACTGCCCAGCACAAACACCGCGTGTGCCCGCTGCTTTCCGTCTCGTCTGCTCTCTGTTGAGCTAAGCGTTGATGTGGGTGTCACCTACTGTAAAAGCATTTACCTGGTGCCTTCAGCCATGTTAACATCGGAAGATGCTTTGCACCTTGCTGGTGGGAGCAGGACTAGGGATGGCCTGGCTGCCAGTGCCCCAAGCTCACTGCTGTTAGAATTTGGCTTGAGGGAGAGCAGCACAGCAATGCAGTGGGTCTGGTGTCCCTGAAGGCTCCTGGCCTTCATACAAGCCCGACAACAAGCAAAGCAAAGTCTTGGTGGGTTGGCTGCTGCTGAGATGAGATGTCATGGGTAAGGCTGTGACTGGAGAGCTGAAAGCTGAGGAAAGCTGAATTCAAGCCTGTCACTGCTTGGTGTTGCAGGATAGTACCACAGGTGTGCAAAGGTCTGCTCTCAGAATGGAGTTTGGAAACCAGGGGCTCTGGAGCATGTTACTCTGGGACATGCAGCCCTCGCACAGCCCATATTGGTGCTTCTCCTTACTCCAGCCTTTATAGTTCATGCTGGGCACTTGGAGCCTGGGTCTATAGATCAGAGCCTCTACAGAGGCTACAAGATCATAGAATAATTGGGGTTGGAAGTGACCCTAAAGATCATCTAGTTCCAACCCTTCCACTAGACCAGGTTGCTCAAAGCCTCATCCAACTTGGCCTTGAACACTTCCAGGGATGGGGCATCCACAGCTTGTCTGGGCAACCTCTGCCAGTGCATCACTACCCGAATAATTTCTTCCTTATAGCTAATCTAAATCTACTCTGTTTCAGTTTAAAGCCATTAACCCTTGTCCTCTCACTACATGTCCTTGTAAAAAGTCCCTCACCAGTTTTTTGTAGGCCCCCTTTAGACACTGGAAGGCCGCTATCAGGTCTCCCTGGAGCCTTCTCTTCTGAACAGCCCCAACTCTCTCAGCCTGTCCTCACAGGAGAGATGCTCCAGCCGTCTCATCATCTTCGTGGCCTCCTCTGCACCCTCTCCAACTGGTGCACGTCCTTGTTATGTTGGGGGCTCCAGAACTGGATGCACTGCTGCAGGTAGGCTCTCACCAGGGCAGAGTAGAGGGGGACAATCACCTCCCTCGATCTGCTGGCCACACTTCTTGTGATGCAGCCCAGGATGCGGTTGACTTTTTGTGCTGCAAGCGCACATTGCTGGCTCAGGTGGAGCTTCCCATCAACCAACACCCATAAGTCCTCCTCAGGGCTGCTCTCAATCCATTCTCTGCCCAGCCTGTATTTGTGCCTGGGATTGCCACGACCCAGGTGCAGGACCTTACACTTGGCCTGGCTGAACTTCATGAGGTTGGCACAGGCCCACCTCTCCAGCCTGTCACGGTCCCTCTGGACAGCATCCCTTCCCTCCAGCGTGTCGACAGCACCACACAGCTTGGTGTCAGCAAACTTGCTGAGGGTGCACTCTATCCCACTGTCCATGTTGCCAACAAAGATGCTAAGCAGTACCGGTCCCAATACTGACACCTGAGGAACTCCACTTGTCACTGGTCTCCACTTGGACTTTGAGCTGTTGACCACCACTCTCTGAGTGCGGCCACCCAGCCAATTCCTGATCCACCGAGTGGTCTATCTGTCAAATCCACGTCTCTTCAATTTAGGGACAAAGATGTCCTGCAGGACAATGTCAAATGCTTTGCACAAGTCCAGGCAGATGTTTTCAGTCACTCTTCTCTTATCCACCCATGCTGTAACCCCGTCATAGAAGGCCACCAAATTTATCAGGCACAATTTGCCCTTAGTGAAGCCATGTTGGCTGTCACCAACCACCTCCTCATTTTCCATGTGCCTTAGCATAGTTTCTAGGAGGATCTGCTCCATGATCTTGCAGGGCACCAAGGTGAGACTGACTGGGCTGTAGTTCCTTGGGTTTTCCTTTTTTCCCTTTTTAAAAATGGGGGTTATGTTTCCCCTTTTCTGTCAGTGGGAACTTTACTGGGCTGCCATGACTTCTCAGATACGATGGATAGTAGCTTAGCAACTTCATCCGCCAGTTCCCTCGGATCCCTTAGTGACTGCAGGAGACTCTGTAAGGTTCAGGACTCTGGGGTAGCAGGGCCTTGGATTTGTTGCCCAGTATTTAGACATGTGTATATACAAAAGGATTTGGTCTTTCTTAATTGGCCTTTCATAGGAAATTCCACCAGCTGTCCTCCTCCGAGGGGTGCCAGCAGCGCTCCGGCCCCAAGGAGCCCATATATGGTTGCAATCTCCTAACCCTGCGTGTTTCGCAGAATAGTGTGGTCATAGCTACTTTTAAGGCTATGCGTGAACATTGCTCTCTTTCCTGTATGCCTAAGCTCCCAGGAATGCGGACAAAGATAAAAAGTGTATAAATTAAAGCTGTCAGCTGTGTGCAGCGTGTCGGCTCTTCTACCCGCAGCAGCAAGGTTCGTTACTGTAGCCTACCCACACGGGTGCTGCGCTGAGCTGGGAAGGCACCAGGGTGCAAAGGATGCTTTGTGCCCAGGAAAATACCAACAGGCCGAGCATCAAAGCATTTCGCGATGTAAATGTGCCTGGCTGAGACAGCAGCAGAAATATTTTCCCTTGCCCTTCCTCCTCCTCCTATGAGCAATGCTAAACTACAGCCAGGAGCTGCAGGTATCCAGCTGCTACCCCTGAGCTTTTTATTTGTAAGGGGCTTCTGTATCCTGAATTCTGCCCGAGTTATTTCTGCCAGGGACATTTTCCCCCTCCTCCTCCTCCTCCCTGTTTCTGTGGCCTGGTGTCCACAGCCCGTGGCTGGCTCTGTTCATTCTCCAAACGCAGCAAGAGCTGTTGTTCCTTTCAGTGCTGGTAGCAGTAAATGTCCTCCAACCTGCTGACCTCCTCCTCTCCCCCACGCTAGCTGCAGCCCCTTCTTCTGATTTAGGATGGGCTAACCACAGAAAATCAGAGAGAAGGCCACAGCGGGCGTGTTCCGCACCTGCCTCCCATCCACACCATCTCCCTTGCCCCTCCTGTGGCACTGGCCCATACCAAAATGCACCTTTTCTGCTTAGCAGCTCCATGGGCATAGCCCCTACAGACAGGTGAGGGCTGCATGTCTCCCACATCCCCACAGCATCCTCATTCTCTGCAGCACCTTGAAATATCTCCCCCGCACCCTTTGATGGAAGGATGAATCTGCTCTCCTGTGATACGGCTCCCTCCTGAAACTCCCAGAGGTACAAGAGGAAGGGGAACAGCAGATGCAGCATTACTTGCTTTTCCCTTTTCCCAGGCAGTTAATATTAATCACTGGCGCTTCTGGATCCGTTGCGTGAATTCTCCCAGCCTCCGAAGCTTTTGAGATCTGTAGTAAGAGAGAATTGGAAATGCCTCTGTATCTCAGCGACAGAGGGTCCAAATTTAATACAAACACCTTCCCTTCACAAGATACTCTGCTGTATTTTTTAGCTTTGGATTAGACACAAGCGTACTAAAGCTATTTAGCTAAATTATGTCTGGTTGAGTGGTCTCAGGTCAGTATTTGCACTGGTGTCCATTTTTCAAGGTGCATAATAAAGGGTTCCTCTGATGAGGCAGCTCAAGTGATACAACGCTGCAAACGCACAAGGTCTGTCCGGGTTATGTTTTCCACCCTGAGACTTCAGAGCTGCACCCACTGCTCACATGAGAATGCCCAAATTGTTACAAAAGGCAAATGAATTTCCCTTGTGACTTCTTTTCTGCTCCGCATGGGCTGGTTCACCAGCTGGAGCTTTGTTGCCAAGATATTTGCTGTCGATAAAATGCCTTAGCTCTGGGTCAGATGCCTTAAAGGGCTGAACGCTATTGTCCCGCTAGAGAGGAGCCAGCGCCATTTGGCACAGCTACGTGCCTAAACTCAGCTCCCATCAGCGACTTGTTGCTTCAGCTGGAATCTCTCTGTGCTCCGATGACAGCGCTGATAATAGACCGATGGCACTCGTGACAAGGGTGTAGGGGTTGAGTAAAAGATTCCCTGGAAAAAAATGGATCATCCTGGCTTTACAGATACTTAATTTGAGATTCCATAGCCAGCACTGGGCCTCAGAAATGCTTGCAAGACTGAATTTCATTGCCCTAAGGAGGAGAGCCTGGTGTCCAGGCTCCGCTGATCTGGGGAGTAGTGGGCAAATCTAACGCTGCAGATAAACCAAAATCAGAGTGGGATGCATTAGCACGTTGGGCTGGGAAGAGGAGCATCCGTTGGCCTCCTCAGGAGTGGATCTGACCCAGTACACTGAGACGGTGGGGATTATGGTCCGGCTGAAAGTCCCAGACTGCAACAAGCAGGACAGTTAATACCTGGGCTTCTGTGGCTGGCCGTGCTTCTGATGAAGCAGAATGAGTAAAGCTGAGGCGCAGCGTGTAAATATTTATAGCCCAGTTACCAGGTTTCGTGTTTGGCCAGTCCCTCTTGGCTCCTACCGCTTGATGTTTGTGGCTCTGAGTTGCCAAGGACACTCGCAGGGCTGCTCAAGGGGCAGAAACCTCTCTGAAGGGAGCCAGGGACATTGCTGCGGCACTTCTCCGAGGCAGCGGGGCCAGCCTGGCAGCAGCCGGGGCACCGGCCGACTCGTTTCAGCAGTGAGAACTGGTTCTGGCTGCGGTGCCACGTCACAGCAGCACCCACTGCACCCACCCAGCACCTGCATCCCAGCCAGCAGCTCAGGGAAGTAGGACATGGGGCACCGATCAGCCCCCAAAAGTTGGTCTGGCAGCGTTTTTCACTGACCAGCTCAGGTGCTTGTGAGGAGGTGGGAAGTGAATGTACAGCACCCAGAACCCTTTTCCTCTTGGGGTTGGCTGTCATCCCTCTCTGGCGTGCGTGGCTCTCCTGAGTTGACCAAAAATCTAAACATTGACCAAAATCTAAACAGCCTCTGCATAACTCTTATGTTCTCCCTCAGATCCAGAGCCTTCAATGTCAAATGTTTTTCCCTGCTGTTGGTTCAGTACCTTCTTTGGTTCCCAACCTTCGCTTGAGCTGCCCGAGGGAAAAAAAAATCATAATCTGTTTTTACTGAAGATATTTATTTCGGTTTGGAAGTGGCAGAAAGACAGCTTCTCTATATCCATGCACATATCTGAGATCTTTCTCTTGGGTCTTTTTCAGCTTTGACTTCAAACTATCTTTAAATCACTTTTCTTCAGCGGAATACAGCAAAGAAGTAAGCCCTTTCATTTTTGCATAAGAAATTATTCCCAGAAAACTTGGTTTAAACCAAAGAAAACACACTGATGCTCCCTTTGTGCCAGCTGAACTAGATCAGTAGAAAATCCCACCTGAACTGGAAGGAGAGCAAAAGTCCAGCACAGACAAATCTCCTTCAGCACTGGGTATCACGTCTAAAATCTTTTGGTAGAGAAAGCTGCCTGACAGCTATTTACTGCAGCTCCTTCAGCACACTGAGCTCAGGAAATTGCATTCATAATTTCCTTAGTGCCAAACGGTTTGTAATTTTCCCATGACTATTCCTTTTTTTTTGTTGTTTGTGAAACAAAAGCCTTGGAAAAGCACATGCAGATTTACTTTTTGCCTAACTATGAGGCTAACACCAAGCGTACACTTTAAGGGGATGCTGTTCACTTGACTCATTTGAGATGGGGAATAAAAGCCCCCAACCTTATTTGTGACTGAGCCTTCTGTAAACAGTCTTATAATTCTAAAACAAACTTTTTTTTTTAGCAAAGGGAGAATATATCTGACAGAGAAAGTAAAAATGCCCATGTAGCCAGTGCTGTGGGACACCGGGAGCAAGCAGGACAGGCAGAACGGTGTGGCCTGGCTTCTCTGCGTTACTGTCAGCGTAGGCCTGAGTAATAAGTACGATTTCCACTACGTTTATATACAAGAAAAATACTTTGATTTAGCCAGAGGCACCTGGTCTGGTGCGCTGGATGGTCACATCCATGTCCCTGGACAAGCGGCCCCTTTTTCTACTTTGCCCCCGGTGTAGCCATGGGCACCACGTGGGTAGTTTGGGTTGGTACCTCGGAGCACACCAAATTTAAGCCTCTGCATAGCTTCAGCTGCCATTAACTATCGTACTACATCAGACTTTCACTGGCATTAATTGTGAGTCACACAAAATCACTAGGCGAAGAGCCAGCAGGACATTTATGAAGACTCCCCAGCTCGAGGCTTTGCATCCAGAGAGACATGGACGCTCTGACGGCGGGCGGTGGAGGGGTCTGGGGTGCGACTCTTATGTCCCATCCCGTGGCTGAGCAGAGTGGACTGGAAGAGGCTGTGGCAGCAGAGGAGGTTTTTGAGAGTCCCTTGCAGTGATGCTGTGTCTCCAGCACCGCTCTTTGAACCTGTATCTTCTCCACGGGGTGCTTTTATGTCTGACAGCTTGTCCTCTTTCCACCTGCCTGCTGTTGTTGCAAAGCTTGCATTTTAAACAGAAGCCAAACCACTCAGGTTTTTTTTTTTGATAACACATCTCCCTAGGAACCATGTGGGAAGCAAAAATTGTGATTGTGTCTTTTTTTGTACAGGTGGGAACCTGAGGCAGAGTGAGACAGGGTGAACCCCTCCAGCCTGGCGATGTAGACAGGGCAAGGACAGCCGCACACTAGCGAAGGAGGGGGCTGCAGGGACTGGGCACAAATGGTCCTTGCTGGAGTGTGTCCAGAGCACAGCCAGCAGCCCTGGGCCAGGCACATAGCGCCTGAGAGGCAGACGTTACGTGACACAGCCAGAGTCAAGCAAGGAATTTGTACCAGGATGAGGAATTTAATTTTGGTCCCTTGAGCTGTAGGCTAATGCTGTAAGTCCCAGCCTAAGCTGTGTCTATTGCTTCTCAAGTTCATTGCAATCATCTAATCCAGTTGTACGTGTTTCTTCACGGTCCTCAGCTTTCTAATTGATTTGATTTTAGCTGCAGAAGCGAAATGAAATTTGTCGTGCTTCAAAAACCTCCTCTGCTATTAAAACACTTATTTTACTTATGTTATTCTATGGGTACCTTGAATTTTTTTTTTTTTCTGAGACTAAAATCTGAAGCTGAAATTATTACAGGGGCCTAATTTCAGTCTTTTGCCTGGAAGCCATCTGTTCAAATCTGGAACATAAAAATCCTTGTAGCCCCACACCAAAAAAAGACCACTGTTAGGGTAATTATGTATAGTAAGACAAAGATAAACATGTTTTAGATGTCCATAACACATGCGATCAGAAACCCCTTTGCTCTGTTAAAAGTAAAACCTTATATCATATTACTATCGCTTTACCTCATGGCCATTAGTATCCTTTGTTAAATCTCTCTGGATATGTATCCACCCAGTAACTGAAAATTGATAAAGCTGACCCACAGATAAAGACCAAGAACCAAACCTTGTCTCAAATTTTATCTGTTTGCTTACGCAAATATTCAAATATTTGATGGATTTCAGTTATTTTTAAATAGCTGGCCAAGGTGTTTGCTGGAAGGGCCAAAGTCTGGAAACACTTAAGCAAATTCTGACCCCGCATTTGTTGAAGTCAATGGAAACTTACTGCACTTCAGCAGACCATGGCTGAAAAATTATAGTCATAGCAGTAGTTCTGCAGGAGCAGTTATTTGTTTGCCCAGATTATTCCCCATGCTTCAGTTTGTGGGCTCTGCTCAGGATTAGACAGGGTTTGCACAAACCATGAGACCAGACGAGGCTACTTCCATGTCCAATGGGTGCATGCCCAGGCGGAGCGATGCCCGTGGCCACAAGCTGCCTGCGGCTGCCACATCCCTGCCCGCATTCCGGCAGGCAGCGGAAACGACACCGGGACCCAGCGCACGAACGTGGACGGAAATGCTGAGGTTCAAATGACCGTGGAGCAGAAAACCCCAAGCCCTACCGCTGGCAGAAAACCTGGTGTGTTTGAATAGCCCCCCGCGGGCTGCAGATAAATAGCTGTGACTGCTGCCAACATTCCTTGAAAACTTATATTGTTGCTGGAAAGATGATTGGAAACCTTCATTTCTATTGCCTTTTCACAATGTAGCCTTGCTGGGGCCAGAGAGTCAACAGATGGGTCCGTTTTTGCGAGGCCCTGGTACATCATCTTTTATAAATGGGAGTCACCTTTGCAATTTTCCATGCACGGAAGGAGCAGCTTGTACTGGGAAAAGCATTTTGGCCTCTGCCAAAGGACGCTGAGCGGGCTGACACGGTTGCTCCTCTTAATCTGATAGCTGAGCCATCCCTGCAGTTGCTTTTTAAAGGTGGGAACAATCTCTAGCTAGATCCTCTCCCCATGTGCAGATTCCGGTTTCACTCAGGAAAATCTGAGTAGTGGCGATGCCTTGAATAACACGGTCACTGGAATTACTCACAGGCTTATTTTATAGCGGTCTTTCAGCAGGTGATTGCCCAGTTTTTGAAAACCTCTTTTGATCTGTTGATGTGGGTATTGTAGGGCTACGCTGCAGACGTATTTTAACACTAAATGGGGTAAAGCCAAATAGTTTTATGCTTGTCACCCAATACAACCACAACCCTTTTAGTATCTTACTGTTTTGCCCGCTAAATTCAGAACTTCCTACTTCGTCCTCTGCTGGTTTGCACAACCACTGATGAAGACGAACCCATTGATGCCCCCCAGCAGCAATTTAACCCCTCACTGCCATGAATGTACATGATTTCCAAACCTGACAGGAAGAATTACAGCGGATGCAAAGACAGAGAGCAGACCTGTTTTTTTTTTGCAGAGGTGCACTCGGCAACCTGGCTGCTCCCCGCCGAGGGTCGCGGCAGCCCTGGGGTACCCGGCCCACAGGTTGTGATGCTCTCGTTCGCAGCAGCTTGGAAAGCAGCATGTTATGTGTTTAAATTCCATGGAAAAAGGGTTTACATCACTGATGTTTTAACCACACCGTTATAAAAACCCCCACAGCCCCACCCTGACTTACTCCCTGAGAGGAATGACTCCGAACTGTTTCAGCTTTTCCATTGCTTCGCCTGCCTGGAGACTTTTTGCTAATGGCCTGTGAGGTAATTAGCCAGCCACAGGTGAGCTCCAGCTGCCTGGAGGATGGGTGTTCAGTTTGGCCACAAGTTTTTCCCCATGGCAACAAAGTGGTGGGATGGTTCAGGGGGTTGGACACTGATGTATCTCTTTCCTTACTGCTTTTTCTCTTTTTTGCCCTCCATCTTTCTCTCTCAGATCTCTTGAAATGACTCACTGCAGGGCGTCATGTCTTCCTCCGTGCATCTAGGGCTAAAAACAGCCTTTGGAGAAGCCAGAGGTCAGCTTGAGGCCCATCTCTAGGGCCTCACAGGATCAGTTTTCCTATGGGATTCTTCTCCTTTCAGCTTTTTGGCTGGGAGACCCTCTGTGGGCCATAGGTGCTTTATATACCAGTGGGAAAACAACCAGCCCAAACCAGGGCATGACTCTGGCTTCCACGTGGAGTCATGGACAGTCAAACAGATGGTGCAGAAGGAGCATGGCAGGAACCAGTACGTGAGGCTGCCTCCATGGGGAAGGTTTCCCACTCGAGGGAGGCTAGTGAGAGGAGGTGGTTGTGTTTATGCAGACAAAGTCTGTCAATTTGGCAAATAATGGGGCAGCAACCCTGGGTAGCTGGTGTGGATGGGGAGGTGAGTGGGTTTGTGATGGCATCTTGTCCCCAAAATGGCTGCATCCCTCAGGCCGCAATGTTGGAATGAAAAAAGAGCCCTTCCCAGCTGTTTTGGATGAAGGGGTGATGTTGTTTGTGGGAAAGGAGGTCTGTCTGGAGTGAGTTAATGAAGGGGAGTGGTAATTGTCTGCACCTGGGGCTGAGGAGGGAGTGAGGGCTGTGGTGCCAGTCAGCTCATGGCTGCCCCACGTTCCCTCATGCCTTCTATGTCTGTGGTGTCCTGCACAGGACATGTGAGTGGAGTAGCCTGGTCCCCTCACTTGGGGTAGTTGTTACTACTGTTGGCTCTGGCCTGGGGACACCACAGACACCATTCTGCATGGATTCACCCCAAAATGCACCTGGCTTCCTTCCATGGAGCATCAACTTGCAAAAACAGGCCCTGTTGTGTGGAAGACTTTCCTCCCCTCTCTGGCTGCAGAGTGATTTAATGAAAACAGCATGGAGACCCAAAGGATGATGCAAAACCCATCTCTTTTCACTGGTGTGGACAAGCCCATGCTCTGAGGTAAGCCCTTTGTTTTGGGGTAGTGTCATGCTCCGCGGGGTTTCTTGCAGAGCGCTTGGCTGTAGAGCAGCCGCCCTGCACAGCTCTACAAGCTCCACCATTTCCAAATAAAGTTTCCTAGCAGTTAGATTTGGGTGAGTAATTAATCTGACTCGGTTTTAAGTGCTTCTGCTCATAGTTCATTTTGTTTGGATAACTAGTCAAGGATATATTGGAGCATTGGAGTCCTTTTTATTTATTGTGTTTGCCAAAAATCAACGTGCATGGTAACGGATTATCTTCCTTCACAAGCAATGGTGATAGCATGGGGTTGACTCAGAGTTGTCTCAATCCCTCAAAATGAGTTGTGTCATTCTTGCAGTTTATTCCTGTTTAATCTGGTGCTTTGGCAGAGGTTTTTATAGCACTATATTGTGTCTGTAATAACGCAACGCCCGAGTGCCTTTTCCTTGACTCTAGTTGTGTGCTGTCCTTGCACTCTAAATGATCTTCTGCTCCTTTCCAAACAGAACAAAGCTGCTGTTGTGAGATGTGCGAGGCTAAGAGTGCTTGAATTCCTGTCTGTCAGGTACGCTGGTCGTTTTAAGTCTGCAGTTTTAAGGTCAGATCCTGCAAACGCTCACTCGCTGTCAGGAGCGGCAGTATTGAAGCTGGAGTGGAGTAGTTGCCACGTGCCTTCCCAGACCTTTATTCCGCTGCTTTTTTTTCTGGATGTGACATTGTGCCCATGGAGCTGGCTGGGGAAGCCAAAGGGGATCTGGAGGATGCAGCAAGTGTCGGGTCAGGCCTTGAGCTATAATCCAACGAGAGCAATGAGTTACTCTAATAACAACTTGCTCTGCTGTAATCGGTGAGAGGCATATTAAATAAATCAATTTATTATTTAGCTGCTACTCTGTTAGGCTGATGGACATAGTGCCTTAGGGTTGTTTTTGATGGTAGCTGGTGTTTGAGATTTGGCAGTGAAATCTCTAGTTTGTGCTGTCTGTGAAAGGCATCTGATATTTAAGCAGGAGGCAGAGGATCCCAATAGCAGCCTGATGATATTCCTTGCAGATATGGGTTGCTTGTTACGCTGCTGGTGGGCTGCAGGTACCTGTTATCACTTGTTTGCTTACTAAGTGTGCTTGTGCTTCTCCAGAATCCGTAAAGTGGTTGTGATTTTCCAAAATGCATCCACAAAGGTGGAGGGTCGGTTCCCAAATACTCCTGTGGTGGCAGGAGCACTAATGGGGCTCTGTTGAAGGGACATTAACTAAGCTCCACTGGTAAAGGTGCTCCTGCAGCAGGGCTCTTGCTTCTCTTGTGTCCTCCTACTTCTGCTTACGGCCAGAAGGCTCCTTCTTTTGAAGAAAGGAACCTTGCAGAATGTGGCTGTTGAGTAACTTGCCCCTGGTGACACCTTCCTACAGCTGTGCAACACCTACTTTGTCTTTATATCCCCACACGCTGCAACTCTGGCTTCTCCTGGAGCTCTTTTCTTGATTTATCTAATTGGGAATGGTCTGTCTGAATGTCTCAGTCTCTGCAATTTCTTACAAGTTCCAGAGCTCTGCAGCTGCAGTCATGTAAGCAACATCATACACTGGGGGCAGGGGACCTTTGCTAATGTTCTCGTTGGTCTGATGGTTACAGATAGCTGCTAGAGAAAAGCTCTTGCTGATGGTAAATAAGTTTTATGTTTGTTGGGACAGCTGTTGAAAAAGTAAGCTAGAAATGGGTATTTGGATTCCTTCAAAAATCGAACGTAAACTTCAGTCCATAACGATAAATAATGCTGGTGTTTCACATCGGTGTTTGCGTGCCTGAAGGTGCTCTTGGCAAGTGGTGACACTCTGAGCCTTGGACCTCAGGGCAACCGGTCTCATCTCCGCTAGGAACGTTGTCAATATGGGTGATGCAGTGTCGGAAGAATCTGTGGGATTTACCTGTTGAAAGAGGAGAGACACAGAAATACGAATGCTTTTGTGGAGAGACTGTGTTTGCTCTTACGCAATGTTTGTTTCATTTTACTAAACAAACACATTCCTTGGCCCAAGTAGGATGATCTGCTTTCCAGGGATACCAGTGGCATATCCAGCACACCCACCAGGATGCCCAGCCTCTCTTGCTGTTACTCAGGAGCTCTGTGGCTCTCCAAGGCACTACAAAAGCCTGTTTGTAGTGCAAGGGCTCCAACACAAGCACCTCCTGTTAAAAAACCAACAAAATTACTTTCTGGACCGCATATACAATAGCAGAAGCGCAGAAGAAAGTGGGACAAACTTGCAAGAGCAAAAAAAAAAAAAGGGATAAGGGATGGAGAAAGGAGGGGGGGAAGAAAACAGACGTAAATGTCAGTTTTGTCTGGTGTGTTGCAGCACAAACAGGCAGATTTGTTTAAAAATAGGAATGGTTTGGTAGCTGATATACTTTTTCTCATGTCTGCTTTGAGGAAAGTACTCCGCTTTTGGCATCATTTTTGCTGTGCTCTCTTCAGGTGGGTTCCTTCCCTCTCTGCAGGTTGCTGACTTGAAGCGCATCCCTGATGTGTTTCTGTCCTGGTAATTCGGGCTATGAACCTGAAGGTGACACACGTTGTAACAGAGCTGCCAGGAAAAGCTTTGCTTTTGGGAGAGGGTAGCTTGGACAGGGTGGGAGGATGCCGATAAATCCCCCCACAAATAAAGTCTGTGTCGCGCTTTCCTTGTGTGAAACAGCCTGGGAGCACAACTCCAGCACGCTGGAGGTAGCAGGGCTTTGCTCAGGCTGGTGAGTCCCACTGGTCCCAGTAACAGTGCTTTGCCGTTGTGGGGAAGCAGGGGAAGGGCTATGCTGGCAGAGTGCCGTGGCTAGCTGGGGTTTTCCCCCATGGACAGTGTAGGGGTCCTGGGAGGAGCGGGCTGTTCCCCCTCTCCAGCTGCTCCCCAGGCAGGAACAGTGCTATTGGCTGGACTAAATTTTTTTTTTTTTTTTTCTTTCAATGCGCCTCCCTGCTATAAGAGGCAAACCAGCCACTGTCCTGCCAGCTGGACGCTCCAGCCCAGCTACCTTGATTCCACAAGGCTGGACCGAAGCGTTCCTACATCCATCCCACTGCCAAGGTACTGTGCAGAGCCACACGAAGAGCTCAGTCCATCCCTTCCCTTCTCCAGGCAGCAGCCGCCTCGCAGCAGCTCCCGGGCTCTCCGGCAGTCAGTAAGCACATGCCTCTGTCTCTCCCTCTCCAGCATCGTCCTGCTCCGAGTAGGGCAGCGAGTGTTTTTGGCATCCCACGCTTTTCAGATCTTTGGATTTCAGGGCTCGCGCTGGGTCGTTTCTCTGCCTTGCGACTGCTCTGCTGGGGAAGGGTTTGTGAGAGCGGGGCTGGGGGAAATGGGAATTTTGTGAGTGTATAATGTGCTTCTAAAAGTTTTTCTAGCAAGCAGTTTCTTCACGGATCACTGAGTTACCCTCAGAAACTGCCTCTGTTTTATGGGATGTTTTGGGGGTGGGATTTATCTAAATTCCTGCTTCTGATTTCTTTTGCATCCTCTTTTTCTAATACGCGTATTCCCTCCTGGAAGGTGGTGGCTTTGAAAGTAGGGGCAGCCGCTGGGGTATAAATACAGCTTTTCTCTTTCCTTCCCAGTCGAGTGGGTGCTTAGGGAGTGTTTGCAGTGGTACGGAGCTGTAAGAGCTGTCAGCTGTGTGTTTTCCTGGGTAGGTGATCAGATGTGGCCGTTTGAAGTGATAAGGGGGAAAGGACCGCAAGTCAGAAGCTTCTAAAGGCAGCTGGGGAGGAACTAGCTGAAGCAGTGGATGTTTTGTGGGCTCTCAGGTGATGTGATGCTCTCAGGTGATGTGATGCTCTCAGGTGATGTGATGCTCTCGGAAAGTGAGGGCTGAAACTCTCTGAATCATGGGAGGCAACTGGCAGAGAATTGGGGAATATGGAAATGTAAGCTTTTACCTAATAATTATCACATCTTCCTCTTTCTTTCTATATTATGGAATATCAGGGAGTGCGGAGTTTCTCACAAGCCATGCTTGCAGCTCTCCCCATGCGAATGCAAACACCTTTATCTTTATATAAATACTGCACCCCTGTATCTGTCTGCATTTGTGGAGTCACTTCCACAAGTGAAACTATTCACTCATGGGTGTTTCTGTCATTAATCTTTTCTTTAGCAACTAGGCAAAAGATAAGTAAATGCGCGTGACTCTGGTCCAGTTTGTGTTGTGTAAGCAGGAGCTAGTCTGTGCGTTAGAAATGGATGTGGCTGCTTTTTAAATTGCTGAAATCTAGCACATGAAGGTGGGGCGGAAATTATTAAAATAATCCACCTACCACTTAGTCTTTTCCCTTGTTTTGAGAGGAAGAGTGTTTTTACAAAAACAACAACAAAAAAAGTTCCAAGAGGAAACTGATTAAATTCTTAAGCCATGATGTACAAAGCAAATAACTGATCAAGCAGCCAAATATGGCTTTAAAATCTAAACTTTATTTTTTAATGATAAAAGCACTCACATACTTCAGTGACAACAACCTCCCCTTCTCCCCCTGCCGCCCCCCGCTACACCATTCTTGAATACAAACCAGTTCGTAATGTCTCCTTAAAGAGCTCAGTATATAAAAATCCATTCTTGCCTAATACTTGCTAGAAGAATGTGGGTTAGGTGTTTCAGAGCTAACGCCATAACTACAAAAAAAAAAAAAAAACCTCCTCAAAAGCTCAGTGCAACAGAAAGTTAATTGCTCAGATTTTGGACTGCGGCTCTGAGGAACCAGTTCAGGGCTGGGATTTTACAGCTGGTTTCTGATTTTCACTACCCCGGGGGAATTTTGGCTGGGGGAGGTTTTTAGCATTGGGGTCTTGAAGTGTTTCTTACAGGAGAAGTTATTCCCTGCTGTGAACGATGGCTTGCCTCCACGTATGCTGGTAAAATTCTCTGCCTGGATGTAAATAATGGCAGCTGTTCAAAAGGAGGCAATGTTTAGGGTACTCAAACACTTGAAAATAAACATTCTCCAGCCCACCTTGGCTGGCCTTTGTTTCGGAAGCAGCCTTTCATCGAACTGTACCATGAATGGAAAATCTAGACATATGGTATGAAGCAGCTGGTGGGAGCCCTGCCAGGTCCCTGTTTGCGCCCATGAATAGAGGAAGGATGCTGCAGGATGCATTTTATCTCTGATTAAACCAATTTCATGTGAACTTGGCTTACAGTCCACACCCATTGCACTAGGATATACAAAAGCTTTAAGTAACTGCCCTCCTGGCTCCAAAGCAGCAACCTATTTCCTTTTGTTTGATACCTATGTGAAAAGAAGGTTGTTCCGTGTTATAGGACATCCCACAGCCCTTTCCGTGTTGTGTGCATGCTGGTGGAAACTTGTGCTCCTTTAGTGTGGTTCTTGGGAACCATGGCTGTGATTATCTTCCCCATCTCCATCCTGGAAACACATACCCACTGTCAGTACGCACAGGTCCTAGCACTGGGTGGGAGCTGGGATGTGGCTGAAACTTCCAGTGCTTCGGTGGAGACAACCAATGATGTGAGCTGGGAATAATATTATCCCCTCGGCAGCAGTCTGTGTGAATTATGTCCTTTTAAGTCTACTCCCTGTCCAGCAGGTGCACTGGGGGATTTAGGTGTTAGTTCCATAAAGAACCTTGGAAAATTTCTCTGATGAGACAATCCAGTCCAGCCTAATCTTAGTCTTTTCCCTTCTTGTGGTGCTGCTTAAACCCGAAGCCTCGGTGGTTTTCCGTGCAGCTAGGTAAGCCTCACCAGCAGCAACGCACAAAGTTTGCTCGGGCTTTGGGCACGCTCCTGAACTGGAGAGCAATGGGTAAGTTCTGTCTGGCTGGTGCCAGGCTTCCTCTGGGGTCACACTGAGATGCAGGTGTCACCAGCAGATGTGGGGAGGGCTGAGCCACGCAGCTGGTGCCCTGCTCTTGTCCTCATGGTCCCCAACCATCGTCACCTTGCTCTCTGCACCTAGGAGGTACCAAAGCTGAGACTTCAGATGTGATTCTGCAACTTTAGCTATGTGGAATCACTTTTGCTTGAAAAGGTAATGGAAATAATGTCTATACAATAAACTTCAGACCTGACCTGTGATTTTTATTATTAAAAATACATTTTAAGTCAAAATACTTCAGCTTGATTCATTGGGATCTCTTTTTTCGTTATTACGGATGATGCAGACAGGGAGAGTAACAAAGCAGAAATGTCTGAGATCTGTCATTTCATGTCTGATTTTGGCAGAGGGAGTGTGGGAGGAAGAAAGAGACCTCATGTTTCATTTAGATACCCTGATTTGGAGAGGAGTTTTAAGCAGATGGCTCTGGAGACACCAGGACTTTAAAGGACTAAATGCTATTTAAATAAATGCATGCTTCCACTTCTGCAGCATGGTTTTAGAAGGACTGTGCCATGTATTCTGGCTTCAGTTCTTTTTTTCCTTGAGTCCAGGCAAAACCCTGTCTGCAGCCACTTGGGCAGGTGTAGGAGCAAAGGCACTGGGGCTTCCCTGGGCTTCGGAGGCAGGATACAGCCCAGCGCGTTTCGACTCCCTGATGTGCTTTGACTGGGGCTGGTCTGTGAGGAGCATTTCTCCCTGCTAACCCTCTGCCTGTGTCCAAAGGGAGCCTGCGGGGGAGCAAAAATACTGCGGAAATCTGGGCTCTGAAGCGATGTGTAAATTGGTGGAATAAAGTCCCTTAAAGTAGGATTATGAGTTGCTTGGTGCAGAGAAGTAGTCCTGTGGTGTCTGGAGGGAGTCACAAAGTTGGGATAAAGTGAGGTTTATGTGCCTGCAGTGGGTGCTGCTGAGCGAGCCCCACAAAACAGGCAGGGTGCAAAGAGGGGAAGGGTGGTAGGAAAACAGAGCCCTGTCCCAGCTTCTTACCCTCAGTCCCAGGGGATGCAGGTGCTGTTTGTACCACGCACTCGCCCTCCCCAGGTCTGTAGCACCAAATCTCTTCTCCTACCAGAGATTGACTCATTTTGCTGCTCTTAACTATTTCCCGCAAAGGCTTTGCTCTGCTCCAAGCTGGTGTGTGGAAAGCCACAAAAAAGCCTTCTCAGCAGGGCAGCGTTCACCCTCCCTGCACGTCCCTGTGACGCGTACCGGAGCAGGATTTGGCTCTCCCTGCTTTCAGAGCCGTTCAGGTGTGTGTGGTGTCAAGAATGCTGCCAGAGCAAAGTCCCGCTGTCGGAGCAAGAGAGCGCGGTGTCATCTGGGGGACCGATGGATGGATGCTCTCGTGCGTCTCCAGCTCCTTCATTTCCCTCTGAGGAAGCTGCTCTTTTCCCTCCTCACAAACAGGGTTCATGGCCTATGGGAGGACAGGGCTAAAATGACATTGAGGGCTCTGGAACTACTCAAAAGCAGGGTAAGGATTGCATTACAGCCATGCTGGAATAGGATAGACAGGGTCCTGAGGAAGTGCTCTTTCAAAAAAGACCAAGTGCCCTGGACAAGGCTGGAGAGCCAGGACAGGGTTCCCGACAGCGAGGGAACTGCAGCCCAGGGTGGAAGGAGTGGTGTTTTGCTGTGTGCCTGACTGGAAACTTCAAGGCAGAGTTAAAATTTGGGTTTGGATGTGTTACAGAATTGCATTATTTTTGTAAATAGGGAATTCAAAACCTCTTGACTTCAGATTGGTGTTTTCAGAAGACCCGCTCGTTCCACAGATGTGCCTGATCTTTTTTTGGTTCTTGAGGTGACTGGTGACTGATATAACTTGGGATACATCTCTATCTTCCTCCTGCTTGGCAGAGCTGGCTCTTTGGCATGTGAGTAGGCAGTCAACAGCCGCTAACTGTGAGGGATTAAAAGTGCTTGGGTATGGCTGCATTTGTGATCTGTTTGGATCAAATGCAGAATACCAGTTGTCACCCAGACCGCTAATGAAAAACAGGAAGAAACTTCTTGAGGGAATTGGCTCCTTGCTGGGAACGGTCACTGCAGGGTGGCTTTTCAGCTTCCTTGTTTCTAATATCTTTTCACCCCCGGAATGGGGAAACCAAACCAGAGTAAAAGCTTTCCCTCATGGAAAATCCTCCTTCTCATCTTCAAGACATCAGAGGCTTTCATGCTTTATGATGCTTTGAGATAGGGGGAGCTTTAAATCAATTGATGGCTGGCTCCAGTGGTGTCTATCTACTGAAATGATGGCTTTCAGAGACCACTGTTAACAAGCAATCGCATGTGCTAGATATGTCGAGGGACTCCTGTTGGGATGCATGGTTGGTACAGAGACCTGTAATCCACCTATTTTTCTTCAAGTTAGCTTTAATGCTGAAGCAGCTGCCCCAGTATGTGAGGGTTCTTGTGTTACGCCATTATCTAAGCAGCAGAAGAGTTAGAGCTTCTGGCCAAGCAAGAATTGCTCTCCACTGCTTTGTTTGGCCAGAGACAGCAAAAAATCCACTCTGTCCTCCAAAACTGTCTTGTGAACCAGTGTGCTGGATGTGCCTTTTCCTTTGCTAAGGAATATAGGAGTGGTTCATCACACCAAAGCCATGGCTGGTCCAGCCCACTGTGGTTGGTAGTTGGCTTTCCTACAGGGTATGGGCTCCTAGCTCTTCCCCAATGCCTTCATTTGGGAATATTCAGTTTTCATGTGCTTCCAGTGGTCTCTGACCAAAGATCCCCTTAAGAACAACTATGAAATCACCCTAAATATAGCTCCCCCATTGCTGATAGGATGCTGGGGTGGGAGAAAACAATGTACTTTCTTTCAAGAGAGAAATGCCCCAAGTTGTGGGAACCATTCTGACTTGGCAGACTACTTGCAAGGCATTTGCTATTTATTTAACTTGGGACTGGCTGGCCCTGGCAGTTGTTACCATCAGCCGCCTGTCTTATCTGCTCTTTTCTATAATAAACATTGGAGCAAAGGTTTGGAATTAGTCACTTCTGAGGCACTGCCTGCCTGCCTTCCCAGCTTCTGTCTTATCATCTCATTTTTGGACTCTGGAACCTTTTCCACTTTGTTCTGAGCCTCTTGGTTTGCTCCTCTTCTCACTGCAAGGAGCTCTTTAAAATAGCCCGTAGGTCTGTCATCTCCATGACTGCCTGCATCCCAGAAGACACGCTGCCCTGGGACAGCTGTGTGTGCTCAGGCTGCTGCAGGGTATTACAGGGATTTTTCTAGTGTGACTTACCTAATCCGGTGGGTGGGCTGGATGAGTTGTTCTGGCTGGCATCTGTTCAGAGGAACGACCCGCCGAGACAGGGTTAGGATCCTGAAAGCATCCTGGGGGCCTGGCACCACGTACTGCTCTCTGGTACAGCATCAACCGCAGGGCAGCTGGCGGTTTGAGGGAATGCAAACGCAGACAGCACCTCCAGAAGCACAGGCCTGTGTGGTCCTTATTCAGAAATCTGAATAATTCCTACTGATTTGCTTCCACTTTAAAATTCCCTGAAGATCGCTAAGCATTGTCTTGTTCTGATCTTGCTTCTGATAGTACCGTAGCAGAGGCAGCAATGCGCAGTCCAGGGTGCAAGAATCTCTCTTTCTCTCTCTGGTCTCATCTCACTTTAAAAATACACAGAGCTATGTATTTCACTCAACACATGCAAATACTCTTTCCTATCTACCCTTGCTCTGCTGACCGAAAGCCAGTCACGCTTCGCCTCTGGGACAGCCTGCCAGGTACATGCCACTTGGTGTGTAACGTATTTCGGTGGTGCCTCTGGAAACGGCCCGAGTGGCAGCGTGGGAGCAGGACAGGAGAGCAGCCCACGTTCACCCCACAGCAGCACAAAGGCACCCAGTGGGGATGCCAGTCTGTTAGTTCTGTCCAGATTTGCTTTGTCAGATGCATACGCATGTCATCCACCTCCCACCGTCATCTTCCTTTCTCTCTTATACCATTATCACCACAATGACTTTTAGCTGAAGGTGGAAACTTTGCCTCTGGATCTCTGTCTGTAGTGGGATGGGGTTTTTTTTGCAGTGGGTAGAGGACACAATGTGCCCGTTTTCATTTCAGAAGGCTGGACTGGGATTTAGCAATGTATTACATGTCTTGACTAACATTTCAGCTTGCTGAATTAAGCTGGTCAGGGGAGAGTTTCTCTTTCCCGCAAAAACACATTCAGCAAAAAACCCCAAACACTCTGTTAAACATAAGAGACGATTTGGGCAACTTCTGAGCTGTATCTTGGCTCAGGCCTGGGTGTGATAGAAAACCAGACACTGCTGATCTCTTTCAGGCAAATATCCTGGGGTTAGTCCTGCTTCTCGGTGCCCTTTGTGCTGATGCCTGTGATGATGAAGGGGAGGAAATTCCTGCCCAAGAGCGTAAACAAGCAGGAAGACCTATAAGTAGCCATGTCCTCATAGTCCTGACATGTGAAACGAAGCCGATGATGGCTGGTGTTAGTGGATATGCTAGAGTCAGACCCTCCTAATACCTGTTTCAGGGAAAGATTGTTTGATTTCTGGCTGGAGAATATTGCAAACAGCATCTCCCTGGTTACTCCGATGTGCTGGAGCAGGCTAATACCCATCTGGTGTCTGGGATGGCAGGAGGCTGCCGTACAGGGGCACCCACGGCGTGCGTAAGAAAAGGCCATGCCTCGTGCTTCCTTTTTGGAGTTTCATGTTGTTGGGGTCGGGCCCAAAGTCAGCTTTCCCTCTGACCTCCAGTGCTAAGGCAGCCATCTCCAAGGCAATGGCTGTAAATCCGTCCTCTGCGTGCTCCTACCCCGGGCTGCGCTGGTGCTGTAATGTGGTGAAGCTCGCTGTGTACTTCACTAGACCCTGAAACAAACAACCAATAAATCTGTTATAAACCAATGAGTAATTTGTTTTGGTTACCAGGGAGATTGTCGAGTGCAAATTCAACCTGAAATAGCGATGAGCTCACCCTCCGAGCAACGTTGGTGCCTGAGCCAGAGCAGCCGGATGGAAAGGGAGCCGGTGCCAGAAACGCTGTCTGCTCCACCAGCATTTGGACGCTGTGCGAGCTGTTTTGCCAAAGAGCTTTTGCCTTGCAAACGAGATTCAGCAGAGGATGGTGTGTGAGGTCTGCTGCTGAGCCCAGGCTTTTACAATTCCTGGAAGCACGGATGCTCTGGGTGGGCTGGAGAGCCCCAAGGGTGGGGTAAGGTGCTGCAGAGGTGGTCTCCTCTGCTGTCTTCCCTATCTTGGAAACCCTTCCCTGTGCAAGGATTCTGAGGGAAAACTTGTAGATAAGGGCTGGTTTTAAACAGCTAGTTAATAGGTGTATCTGACGGGCAGAGCCTCTCCCTTGCTGCTGCTCCAGGGGCTGGAGCAAGGACTTGGAAATCCCTCGCCCTCTTCTGCAACATGCATGGGGCGGGAGCTTGAAAATTTAGGCTCTGCCATTACTTCACCCTGAAGCATTCCCAGTTTAAGTAGACCTAGACTTGACTTTTGAAGGGCTGGTGCTAGTGGTGGGGATTGGCAGCTTTCTGTGTCTGTCCATGCAGTTGCTCCCAGGAATAAGCCCGCAGAGGGCACTAGGTGTCAGGAGGACCTGCGCTCGGACAGCTGCTGGGGTCACCTCCTGCCACGGCCCAGCCAGCAGTTTGGGAGCAGCCGCTGCACGCAGAGAGGTGGCTTTCTGGCTCTCTGCTGCAGAGCCGAGGCCTGGATGATGGAGGTTGGGGTTGGAGGGGGCTCTTGTGGAGCTGCTGGCCCTGCCAGTCGGAAAAGCAGGACACGGAGGCTTTGTCTGGCAGCA
This sequence comes from Tetrax tetrax, assembly GCA_009806455.1. Taxonomy (NCBI): domain Eukaryota; kingdom Metazoa; phylum Chordata; class Aves; order Otidiformes; family Otididae; genus Tetrax; species Tetrax tetrax. The sequence continues at coordinate 175,415 of WHYT01015593.1, read as the reverse complement.
CGGCCAGAAGGGATCCAGGCAAGGCTTTGATAGCATCCTGTGTGTTTCTCTGCTAAGGTGGAGATGTTTCCAGATGTATTGCCATTCAATTAATTCATATTTTCAGAAGAAATAGAATTTTTACCTACAAAAGTCTGTCCGTAGGAGGAAGCACTGCCTGTCCCTCCGCACTAGGATGCTGTGAGGGAGAGGCTGACAAAGGTGTGGCAGTGGTCTCTGCTGCTCCCTTTTCTGCATGTTTTCTCCCCATTGCTGGGTTATCAAATATATTAAATAATGTAGAAATACACCACCATATTGCCTGGAAACTGCATTATTGAAGCAATGCATAAGCCACTTACCAGCGGCTCACTGATGGATTTCATCAAATCTCTTAAGACAAAGTTACCAGTGACTGAAAACAGAGAACAGTTATCAACAGCATAGATGCAGACAAAAGCTGAGTTCCTGAAATGTAATCCATGAATCCACTCACATGATGCAAAAATACAATCTTTTTTTTTTTTTTTTTTTTTTTTTTTTTTTTAATATGAACTTTGTGGCTTTCTGGAGCAAAGGGTGAAGGCTGCATCTGTAGAAAGGGCATTGGTTCCAGCAGGGGTATTTTTGTATTTTGTAAGTGTTTTATTATACTTTTACAAGCATGGAGCGTTCTGTTTCTGTTCTTGCAAGTCCCTTCCAGGCCTCTGGGTGGACTTCTTCCAGCTCCTCTCTGGAGCCATGTGGGAAATGCTTTGGTGACATGACCGGGTCCCTCAGCATGACAGGCAGCTCTGTTGCAGCTGCCGGTGCGTTCAGCCGTCAGCTTTAGGGAAGGGCTTCATAAAACCCTAACAGCTGGAGCAGGTTGGCATTTGAAAGAAGGCGATTTTAACGTGAGGAGTTACAACTAGGTGAGATTTGGGTGAAAGAGGCACAAGTTCACCCGCAGGCATCCGCCTTTTAGAGTTGGCAGAGAGCTGGTAGTGGTCCCAGCGGTGCCTGGGCTGTCCCAAATGCTGGTTTTGAGTCTGCATGACTCTGCTGCACAGTGCAGCCCCGAGCCCTGGCCCACACAGTGCCCGTAACCGAGCTGGCAGGCAGCTAACAAACCTACAAATGCCACCGCGGCATTTTATCTTTTGCTTTCAGCAGCTCTTTGGAGACGAGGCACGGCGTGTCTAATGTGTGAATTATTTGCAGGGGTGTTGGATGTTCCTTTATGTCACCTCTTTTCTGTGAGGTGGAGCAGCGGGCACCGGTGTCTGGGGTTGGGGCAGACATCCCTGCAGGGTGTCTCTCTCCCATGTCCTCCCCCAGCAGCAGGTCCCCACCCCAACATTTCACCTACTCGGTATCGCGGCGTGTTTGCTTTCTGGCTGTCTCTGGGCAACCAAAAACCCTGCGCTTGGCCAGGACCAAGCCTAGCCTTGCTCAACGCTGGCATGAAGCAGGCAAGGCTTGCTACTGGGCTTGCTCTAGCACAGCTGAGAAGAGAATTTGGCTTAAGAGCTGTAACTTTGTCAAAGGGACACCAGAGTCCTTGCTGTTGCAGGAAAAGTCCTTGATGATTTGGAAGCCTCACCCTTTCCCCATTGTCCCGCAGCATTCCCAGCGGGACACGGGTGCTTGCGGGCTCTCATGCGATGCAGCTGCACAAGCTGGTTTTCAAAGAAAGCAAGCCTCTGTTTCTCATCTGCTTTAGCTTTTTGACAGTTTTTTTTTTTTTTTCTGGCACTTGTGTGCAATTAGCAACTGCTTTTTTTTTTGTGACATGGAGCCAATCCTCTAACAGTTTGATGGGACAGCAGTTTGACAGCTCGCAGCAATTGCACTGAGAAGGGCTGCCTCTCTTTGCGGACTGCGTTACTCGTTGCCCTTAATTTATTGTCTCATTGCTACTTGAAAAAGAAAACAAAATAATTTTTGGGCCTGGATCCAGCCACAAAGCAAAGGATGGCTTAATCAAACACACAAGCTGTTGTACTAACTCCAGTTGGTTTATTTCTATGTTTAAAACCAAGCACTCTTTTAAGTATCTTATTTTTCTTATTCCAAGGTTTGTGGCTAGTAAATGTAACAGCCCAGGGACCTTGCCTGTTGCTGCGAGAGTGAGCGGTGATAGAAGTGGTGGAACGTGCAGTGCTGCCATGAGACCTTTGGTGGGAGCACAGGAGAGGACAAGGGACCTTCTCTTGCCTCCAAATGCCCTGGCCTGCCCCTGTGGAGGGTGGGGATGAAGGTAATTGCTGTTTCAGCAAATGAGAGGCAAATTAAGCTTGGCAGCATGAATAACCTCGCCTCCCTGTTCTGCTGTGGGACAAACTATCTCTTGCCAAGTATTAGTCTACTGATCTTAACATTTCCAAAGACACCAAAGCAACCAGAATTTTGCTGGTTACCCAAAAACTAGAGTGGGAGGGTGTTGAGGGGAGGAGAATTCCTCTGCCCTTCTTTTTCCCTTTCCTTCCTAAACAGCCTCCATCCTGGAGATGAGGACGCTCAACTGGGATGCTGCAAACCAGGGCTGGGCTCCTGCCCATGGGCTGAGAGCTGGTCTGGGCTGGGTCTCACTGGCTTAGGCTGAAATTGAATCTTAACTCTGATGAAAGATTTAAAGATATTTGTTTGGTGTTTTGTTTTGGTTTTATTTTTTGTCTGTGTGTGTTGGTTATTTATTTATTTAGTAAACCGAGAATCAGTGCTTTCTAACTGACCCCATGAAGAACGCTTTTTTAGTGTGGACCTTGCTCAGCTCTGATCTGACATGATTTCCAGTGAGACCTGGGATCCTTATCACTTCATGAAAAATGAGATTTACATTCCTGTATCACACAGGCACTTTGAAAATATTATCCCTGACTCCAGAGAAATGGCTCATACATTTTAATGCTGCTATTAGAAATTGAATTGACAACTCTTATCCTCAGTGAAAATTGCTGTGCAGCTCGGAGGGGAAAATATGCAGAAAGCACTGGTGGAAACTTCAGAGAGCTCTCGTCACCCTGAGATGTGCAGTGTTTCTGCTCAAGGAAAAGAGCAAGGTTTGATACGCACCCGAGGAAGGGGAAAGAACAAGTGTGTGGGCCAGCGACATGGGGCGAGACAGCGTGGGGCTCAAAGCATCAAAACAGCTTTTGGACTGAAGACAGAGTGCACCCAGGCCTCGCACGGCGGTGGGGAAACATGGGCTGCTCTGGCTTATGTGTTCCAGGGTGTTGTGGAGATGTTGCACACAGGTGCTTTGTTTGCTTTCTTAATAAGTGTAGAAAAACTGAGCTGGATGAGTGCTGGTGTAAACTGGTATATGAGTGAAATGCTGCTGAGGAGCTCAGACTGGTGAAAGATGCCATTGGGAAGAGAAGCAGCAAGGAATTACAACAAAAAACCCACTCCAAATCAGGTTCCTTTTAAAATAATTTTTTTTTTTTTTTGTGTGTGGTAAATGAACTTGAAAGAACCAGCCGATCTCTGCTCCTCTCAGGGCAGACGGCCTCTGAGGAGGACTTCCCATTTGGCTGCAGGGCAGCTCCGGAGTGGCTGAGCTGAAATTCCCTTGCTCCTGAGCATTAAGTAAGGAAGAGGGATGCGGCTGGCAAAATACTCCTTTATCAGGGCTCCAGGGTCTTCTGGAAGTCTGGATGGCTTCTCTGGTTTTATCTGAGTCCTTAGTCTCTTGGAGGTCAGTTTGGGAAAGGGCAGCCAAGGCAAGTTCATTAGGATCAGTGTGAGTGGTCTCGGAGTCTGGCAAGGGCTCCAACTTCCCAGCAAAAGGAGAGGGACAAAGAGCCTTGCTGAGCAGCGTGATGTGCAGTGGTTAAATGAACAGGGCTTTAATGAGAAGCTTGGTGCGATGATTCACAAAATATTAACATGAATAGTAGCTGAAATGAACTGTGGCCACAAACTAAGCCTGGGCAAAGGGGAAATTTAAGAGGCACCGGTTTCAGCAGAGGAAACGTGTAGTAACACAGGAGGAGAGCAAGGTGCCTTAGAAGGCTGCACCATGGCTCTATCGTCCACGTGAGCGGGTGCTTGTGGGACTCCTCACCTCCCGCTGGTGGGTGTCTTTCTCCTTGGTTTGTCCTGGAGCACGTCCCCAGGCTGTCCTGGCGCACGTCCCCTGGCATGGACCACGAGTGCCCCTATGATGGCGTGCCAAAAAAGCAGTTGTGAATTTGAAGCCACTCCAAGGTGAAGGGTTCTCACTTCTCCTGCCCTTGTTGTTGTCGGTGCAATGTGGCCCAGCCTGACGGAGCGTTCAGTGTAAGTATCAGGGTGAGAGGAAGTTGACCCCTTCCTCCATTTTAAAACACTCCTCTCTGAAGTTGGAAATGAAACCAAACTCTCCCAAAGCAGAGGTTTCTGAGAATAACTTTTGTGACCAATCCAACCCCACAGGCCTCACTGGAGGGGACTTTGCAGCTTTGTTTTTCCTTGTAAAGAATGCTCAGCATATGTCCTGACAATTAGTCAGAGTGCCCAAAAATACCCGGCAGCCCTGCAAGCTGATCTCCTTCAGCTCTTGGAGCCGAGACAGGCACAGGGTTATGCACTATGGGGCTTTGGGAAAGGTTATTTTTAAAATGGCCATATAACAAGGGTGATTTGGTCCTTTCAGCCACCAGTGCTGTCGAACAACTGAAGGTGTAGGTAGCCAAATACTAATCTTGCTCGAGGCGACCATCCCATGCCCAGGGTAACGGGCCGGTTGTCCTGCTAAACCCACAGGCCAGGGCTGGCTCCTGTCAGCTCTAAATCAGCGCTCAGGGCATGGCCCTGGGGCCCACGCCAAGTTCAGGCAGTGCTTTGATGGTGCGCTGGATGCCAGGGAGCCGTCCCAGCTGGCACGCCGGTGCTCGGAAGGGCATGTCCTTCTCATTGAAGCGGTGGCCTGTCTTCACCCTTAGCCAGGCAGCGTGCTGCTGCCCAGCCCTCTTCTGAGAAGCTTTTGCTTTACCCGTCTCTGACAACCCGAGCTGAAGTTTTCTATCCTCAGTGTCTCCCATGTGCTGAATTTCTGGAGGGCATTTTGCCCGAATCGCAGTTCACCCGCAAACAGCCCTTTCTTCTCCGCCCCTGAAAATAAAGTTCTTTAAGGGGAAACACCAAGGCTCCTTGGTCTTGCAGAGCAGTGCTTGTGTGGGGTTTTGGCTTGGCCCACCGTGGTGTAGGGGCAGAGGAAGGAGGTCTGCAGAACTGTCTGCCCAGCAGCTTCCCAGGAACATGACGTTTTGCTAGAAAACATCATGCCAAAAGCGTTCCCAGCCTTTGGAGAAAGAGCAGAGGCAGCACCCACCTTGCAAGTCTTTCTTGCTGCCAGGCCCTGTTGAACGAAGGCAGGAGGATGGCAGGGCTATGGAAATCCATGTGGAGGATGCTGGAGAGCATGTGTGGTGTAGCTGATGTCTGGGTAGCTGCTAATTTCTGGCTCGTAGTGGGTAGATTTCCAGGGGAGGTGAATGACCCAGCTTTCAAGCAGTGATGCAGGCTGGTAGCTGAACTTCCTTCTGTGCTCTCCACAGTGAGCTGTTTAACTTCACAGAGGGAGAGCATCACTCAGCCGGCTGCCGTGTCCATGAGAAGGATCTGAAAGCAATTAGGAGCGCAGAGCGCATAACGGGAGTTGTGAAATATTATTTCAGTGATGGCTCACTAACAACTTGGTGAAGCCCTGACACGAGCACTTATTGTATGGTACGGTAAGGTCTGTGAGTGTTCACCAGACCTCGTCTTTCCTGGAAAAGACTGCCATGCTGCCCAGCTGGGATCAGTACGGTATTTATTTGACAAGGACTTAAGTTACATTTCTCAGCTCTAAAGCTGAGGCTAAGCTATGGGGGGAAAGCCATGACCAGCAAACCTTTGCCTCATGTTTGACTCTAACAGTCATTCCTTCTCCACGTGACTGCATCTAAACTTGACCAAAGACCCCTGCAGTCGGCCAAGATAGCCCTAAGGAGCTCTGCTGGCCTAAGCATGAAATTTTTGGGTAATAACTTGGAGAATAACTGAGTTGTGGTGCAGCAGTGGGTGAGTGTGGCACTGCTGGGGGCCCCGGATGGTAACCTGGAGACCTTCCCCACTCCTGTGTGTCCAGACACGCAGGCTGCCTCCCCTGTGCCTGCTGGCTCCTCCTCCCTGGGAAATGCTCCTCATGTTATTCCTGCATCCCTGGCTGCTTTGCTCAAACCGTGCGGCGTCGCTGGGCAGTGCTGGGTGGGTCCGTGCGTGATGCTGCCATAAGGCTGCGGGGAAGGAAGAAGTGAATGCTGTGTTTGAGGCTTTTTAGCCCAGTTATGGGCTTGATGCTCTTACAAGGCATCTGAATCAGACCAATCTTGGCAGTGTATGTGGATCTTTCTCCCAGGAGGAGTAAAGGAAGTCTTTGTGTCTCCTTAGGGATGTCCAGGCACATCCAGACCTGTCATTTCCACCTTGCAGTTGACGCAAGGGGGCTGCGGGCAGCCTGTGAAGCTTCCCAGGCCACTGCCTGCGTGCTCACAGCTCTGCTCCACAGGCTGGGGCAAGGCAGAAGGATGTAGGAAAGAGCTGGAGAGAGAAATGCAGCCCATATTTAACCTAGTGCATTTAAGACACATACATTTTTCTTCCTAAGAGATAAAAAAATGAAATAAATCTGTAGCCTTTTGAGACTGACTGTCCTTTTCCTGAGCTTCTACTGAATGTCCAAATTTAACTGTAGGGACCGCAGCAGCACTCAGCATCCTTACTGCTGGAAGATACAGGCATCTTGTCTGTAATATTACAAAGAGCCACAGGGAGGAGGGAGCAGGCATAGGAGGAACTGGGCTTTCCTGGTGCAGCTGATTTGAAGCCATTCCTGTGCTGCAGCCCCTTCTCACCACGTGTGTTCTCACCAGCTCATGTGTCCTGGGGCTGCTGCTGTTGGTCCGTATGGTACCTGCAGCCCACCGTGCTGTGCCTTCTGTTCTCCAACCCTGGCATAGCCAGGAAGAGGGGACAGGAGCTGAATAAAGCATTGGGTCTACAAAGCAGCTCTTGATTTATGTGCAGACGCTGCCCCCAGGCATCAGTGTCACTTGGCTTTCAGCAGCAGGCAGAGGTCTGCCCTGTCAGCAACAGGTGATGGGAAGAAGTGCCAGTCGGGAGCATGTGTGGAGGAGAGCCACAGAGCAGATGGCTGCAGGGAAATAAATTTGGAGCTGCCATGGGAATAGTCCTGGAAACAGTCCAGCCCGTGGATGGAGGCAGATGGGAAAAACCCGGTTTATATCTCTTCCCAGTTTTGCTATTTTTCAGATGTTTTATTTCCAGCTCCGCTACCTCTGAGCCACTCTTTCCTGTCTGTTACTACACCCTCATCCTTATTTCTGTCTCTCTTCTTATCCTTCTTCATTTCCCACTTTTGCTCTACTCACATTATATCTGAATTCATGGAGGGTTCCCCAGTCTGTGTCTGTCTCCTTTTAAATTTATTCCCAGTTCCTCTATCCCTATGTCCCTAGCTGATCCTCAAAGCTTCTCCTGGCACCGAAAGGCTCCGCACACAGGTCTGACCCAGCTGTGGGCTGGAGTTCAGCATGGAAGGAAAACACTGTGTGCCTTCACCATGTGCTTTCCTTTTTCACCGTCCCCTCTGAGCTGCTTGCCTGAGGGCACGGGGCTTGTCTGGCTGGTAGGTTCATCCCCTCTGCCACGGCAGCGGTGTCCCTCCTGGCTTTGCTCTGGGTGTGGGTACATCCCCTGGGAACCAGGGATCGTGCTTCGTGTTCCTCTGAGTGCCCACAGGACGCTTCAGGGGTGCAGAGGCACATCCCTGTGTGCAGAACAGGGGACAGGAGCCAGGTTTGAGTCTTCTGAAGAGTTTTTGTGATATTTTAACAAGAAACCATTTGGTTTTGAACCGAACTGGCTTTTTTTTTTTCACTGTTTGAAAGAACTAGGTGGAAACCTCCCTATTTTGGGTTGCACACAGTGGGAGGGAGCAGGGGACACCTCTCTGGCTGGGGCTGTCTGCCCATGGTCCTCACTCTGCAAACGCTGCTCCGTGGTACCTTCCACCAGCACAGAGCCAGTGCTGGGAGCAGGCAGCACGCGGGATACTGAGTGCTTGGAGAGCTGGATGAGCCCCAGGTGCCAGTCCTGGATCCCAAACCTGCTCGGTGTTTCTGTGGCAGTGGGTTTGCTGCCTCTTCCGTCCCACTGATGGACCAGCAGCAAGTGCAAAGATGGGTCTTGCTTGTGTCCTCTCTTCTTTTAAGCCCAACTCCTTTATTGGATGGCTTCCTGAAAACTCTGTCTTTATATATATTAAAAAAAGTTTTTAAAAACTATTTTGTTTAGTTTCTGCTCCAGAAAAGCCAAGGGAAGTTTAACTTAACAGGGGTGTGCAATAGGTTGGGCAGAAGGAGTGCTGTCTGCTGTGGGAGAACACACGTTGCATGCAACCTAAGATAGATTTAAAATTTAAAAAAACTGGATTTGCTGTGCTGTTACTAGAAAAGAAGGAAGTGTTTGTGCAAAAGGTGGATGGGAGCAAACATGGCTGTGGAGCGCTGACCCCCATGCTGCCCGGTGCAGCTGGGACTGTGCTGGTCCTGTGCTGTCACGGCAGCAGCCTCCAGCCAGAGCGAGAGCACGGAGTGTATGGGAGCGGAAGGTACAGCGTTACCCGAAAAGATGGACAGGTGCTCCCCTCCTGCTCGTATTTACTGCTGCCTGCTTCTTTCTTTGATGATGGTGACTAACAGTTCATCAATGCTTGGGTAATACTGGCTCTATTTACGACTTTCTGCTCATTGAGTGACAGCAGGATGTGTGAGCAAGTTGAGCTGCCCAGACCTTTTCTGGCAGGATTGTTAGGGCAAGAAAATACTCTGGAAACCACAATGTGAATCATTCGTCTATCCAAGCAGATGACACTATGCCCCAGCCATGCTGCTTTGCAGTCGGATCAGTGGGATCAGTGTGTCCAGACCAGCTCCTTGATGTTCTGAAAACCTACAGGACGGGTTTAATGTTAAAAACATGAAAACCCAAGCCTGCATGCCCTGCTGTGTGCTCACCGACATGTTTGTAGCACGCTTTCCTCTGGGATCCGCGGGTGCATGGTGCCTGGCTGGCAGAGAAGAGCTCAGACAGAGCCAGCGCACCTCTTTTCTGGGGCACCCTCTCCTTCCTGGAGGCTTCTACTCCCTGCCGTGTTTCAGAGGGCAACGATGTCCCTCCTCAGCGCTTGTGCTACACCTTGCACTGCCTGGGCTTGTGCGGATGAAGAGGGGCTTGGGGAGGAGATAGGAATTGTCCAAGGTCATACGGCTGAAACCAGCCAAGAAACCAAGAGCAGCTTTGTCTTCTCAGTAAGGGTCCTCCCCAACCCATCCCTGCTGCGCTGGCCCAGGAGGCCACAAATTCAAACACAATGGCCTTTTTTACTGCAGACCACTCTGGGGGCTCGGCAAAGGCTTTGCAGAGTGAGCTGCACCATGAAATGCTGGTCTGGGGAGTTTCATAATGAAGCTTCACGGGCACCAGCAGGACTGGATCTTCCTCCTGTTTTTTGGCCAAGTTTTCCTTCTCCCACTTCCTCCAGCCTGTGCCTCTTGTCACATTGCAAACGTACGCGCGTTTGTGCACGTGAAACAATTTGATGGCCAAGCGTCCGTCCCTGCTCGCCGCACGCCTCTGCAACGCTGTCAAACCGCTGCTGAGTTGCAGCCACTTCTGGGGCGGGACGCGGCAGCTGCTGCCATTGCCCAGCGATGCTATTCCGCCTTTTAGGATGGGGAGCAAAGGTTACCGTTTCTAAATGAAGTACGAGGGTATTGCGGGGGAAGTAGGAAATGACCGCTGGGTGCCAGCGCTTTGTCTAGGGAACTAGAAAGGAATGAGAACGGTTAATGGTGCAAACTCTACGTGCACTGCCAAAAATGAACTCATGTCTGTAAATATTACACTGCGTGCAGCAAGATTAGCACAGGAAAATACCAGTTGTTAGGGTTCCTGTTACCATCTGAATTATGCAAACAATTTGCTTGAGTTTATAGATGAGCCGGAGCAGAATAACGTTGGGTTTTTCCTAGCCAAAGTGTTTCAGTGTGCTGGTATTTTAGCGTGTTTCTCAGCCTCAATCTGCTACACAAGCGGATCCATGCTGTGCTCTTTTGGGACGGCATGCTGTCAAGAGTGGCCTTTTCCAGGCCACGCTGGAAACTCGGAAATGTTGGGATGCTGGTGAGATGCTGACCTTGCATCTGAGCTGTCTGGGGGCCCTAAGGCAGGTGTGAAGGCCTGGGGGGGGGCGGGTCTCCGAGCGTGGTGGTGGGGCTGGAGGCCGCGTGCACCCGAGGAGCTCCTGGGACCTCTGCAAGTGGGAAGTGGAGATGTTCCCAGCTTCTGGCTGCAACAGGGCCCCTCGGGCTGAAGATGCTGATTGCTCTTTGGAGGCCAGACACCACCACGATGGGCTCCCTGGAAGGAATGGTAAACATTGGCTCTTCACAGTCGCTGTCGGGGAGGTTAACTGACTTTCCCACGGCCATGCAGTGAGTCAGTGTCGAGGCAGGATTAGCAGCTGGGCAGCCCTGGCCCAAGGCCCTGAGTGTGCGCCGCCGCCAATTGCATAACCCAGAGCCAGCGTGCGGCCGTGGAGCTGCCCTGAGCCAGAGCTCGCTCTGTTCCCTGTCACGACTTGGGTGGAAACAGGTTGGTTGGTGCTGCAGAGCTGGGGTCTTCCAGGGAGCTTCATGGGCACCTGAGTAGAGAAGACAGAGACAGGAACTAGTGCTCTCTACAAGCCATGAGCTGGGAATGAGCCCAGCCATGCTGTTAGATGCTAGAGAAGCCCTGTAATCACAAAATCTGGCTTTCTGAGTGCTGCTGTTCAGGGACTTGCTCATTTTAAAGAGTTAATGCCTTGAGCTTCCTTAGGGTAAAAGCTGGAGGAAGACCAGGCACGGCGGTTTTAATGGCTGTAAAACTTCACCATGAGCCTCATGTCTAAAGCAAGTCTAACCCACCCATGAACGTATCTTCTGGTACTTCTGTGAGATGTCAGCTGGGTCCTCAGGGGTACAACCCACATCCTTTCTGGGCCCTAAATCCAGGGGCTGGTTCCTGGGACCACAGCCCCTCTGGACCCAGTGGGGCTGCAATCCACCTCTTCCCTTCAGCAATGGCAGTGCAGAATTAACGTCGAGTCTGTAATTTAGCTCAGGACTGTTATGAGACACAATCTAGCTCTAAAGCCAAGGCCAAATAGTACTAGCATGGGGTCAAGTTCCTGAGGCACACTCTGCCTTTGGGACTAATTTGGGTGCTGAGTAGCCGGGCAGGTATTTACATGTTGCCTACAGAGACCTAGAGGTCTCTGGATCCTATTCTTCTCCCTCGGATCACCTAAAATGGTAAGAATTTTCAAGGGGGATTAAGGTTGTGATCTCTGGGGAGGGGAGTGGACATCTGGTAGGAGTCCCGTCCATATTAATAGCCTCCGTTTAAATGTATGTTATCAAACGGGGCAGCTCCTTATCGGCCAAGAGACCGTGAACCGTCACCTAAGGGGCTGCTGGTGACTTTGGGCTGTTAATCATGGCTTTCCACAGGCACACAGGTAAAGTGGACGCGCTGCCAGGTGTTGTGGGAGAAGCCCTGTGCATGCAATGCCTGGTAAATGGGGAGGAAGGTTATGCTAACAGGCTCCTGCAGCAGCAAAATAACTCTTTTGAATGCAATCTTAAGCCTCAGCAATCTGCAGCTGTAATGACGGCTAACAGGGTTACAACCAGCGTGGGGACTGGCGCTGGGAGCGTGGCCGTGGTGGTGGCCTCGTCTATTTAGTAAAATGCATTGGATGGTAAGTGCTTTTGTACCTGCTGCTGTGGGAAGGCTGGGACTCAGCTGTTATTTGAGGAAGACTCGGTGAAAACGGGGGATGATGCTCCTCCACGCAGCGAGCTTGCTGTGGTGGTTACTGCGGCGAGCAGAAACTGGCAGCCCAGCCTGCAAACCCCGATGGTTTGCTCTGGTGGGAGGCTTGTGCTTACTCCCTCTCTTCTGTCTTGTAGATCACATGGGCTGACCCTTGCCAGTGATAAGAAACGTTAACTTTGCCTTCCCATTAACACTGACAGGCATCTTGAGAGAGCGTTTTGTGTGTTCCCCAGGGCATGCAGATTTATTGTGCCCTCCCACCCGTGACTAATCTCCAGCCCTCCGATTACAGACCCATCAGAAGCTCCTTGGGATTTTTAAAAGCTTATCCGCTTCTTAGAAGCTAACCGTGTTTGTGTGCGTCCAGTGTGTATTTCCAGCCCTAAGTCACAACGTACAGTGGCAGGACCATTGCATCTCTTGACGAGGCACAGCCCGAGGGGTGGATGTGCCTGGGGAGAGGGTGTGAAGTTTGGGGTGCAGCTCTTGCAGGCATCAAACTGAGCTGCTGCACACCAGGAGCCAGGGGACAGTGATGGGCACAAAACTTGGTTGGTAATGCAGAGACTCTTCAGAACTGGGGAGGAAAGTCACAGCGTGCTCTTCAACTTCATGCTCAGCCTCCCAGGATGAGGCACAACCATGAAGCGTCTTGCGTGGCATGTCACTTGGGATTTGCCTGTGTGACGCAGATAGGCATTGTGCAGGGTACCTTTCTGAGTAAAATCTGACTCCTGTGGTATCATTTTTAAACATCTCAAAGCTGTTTAAGAGCAACCCATTCCATTAAAATGTAAGACAACATTTATTTTTTTTTAACTTCAGCCCACGAGACTGGCTGACGCTGTATCATCCTTTCATTACATTTCCAGCTATATCTTTCTTTTCTTTCTCATCTTCCTCAGGGAGGTGTTCTCTGGGGCAAGGACCCACGATTTGATGTTGTGCAGTAATATAAAATGCTGAAGTATCTTCTGAGCAGATGCTGCAATTGGAGTGCTGCCACCACCACGTTATAGCTCAGCGTCCCCTCCCACACCCCACAGGGAGCCCCGCTCCCCGGGACAGCGGCCGTGGGGTGCGGTGAGGTACCGTAGTGCCTGCCCTGGGAGGGGAATTCCCTGCAGCAGGAGAAAGGCTCCCTTTTGGCTCTTGGGGGGGCACCTGAGCACGAGAAGGGCATCCAACTCCTGAGGTGGGAGCAGATGCATGTGTAGCTGGGAACACGGCTGAGGAGCCTCAAAGGTCAAAGCTTAAGGCAGCTGCAGAGTGAGTCAAGTACTGAATAGGGCTCTCTTGCTTTAGGTGATTTGGGTTGTTTGGAAAGGTTTGAACTTCATTCCTTAAACACTGCCTAAGTGCTCAGACTTACTCCAGGCAGTGGTGCTTTGCACACCGGGAGCCTTGTTAGCCTTAGCTGGGCTCTGCATGAAGTGCAAAAGCAAGCCCCGGAGGAAGCGTTTGCAGGGCTGGAGCAGTGTGGTTTTTTTTTTTTTTTTTTAATAGCACGTCCCTGCTTCCCTGGGGAACTGTGAAGATTTAATAATGACTGGGATGTGCTCAGACATGGTGGCAATAGGACTGTAGAGAACATTTTTGGCAACCGCCTGAGGAACTTGGAGCTGTTCTTGTTCTAAATAAAGCACCTTCCATTTTATCAACAGCCTAATTTTTGAATTATAGAGTATGAGACTCACACGTGCCCCAGCCTGGCAATGGGAGAGCTCAGCTCTCCGCTCATCGCTGCCAGCTCTCCCAGCAAAAATGACCTGCAAGTGACTTCTTTCTTTCCTTGCTGCCCAGGGTAGCGTGCCAGTGACCTTGAGGTGCATCCTGAGCATCACTTCGCATTTTGGACTAACAGGACCCTTCTTTTATGGGTATTCCCTGGTATTTATAGCAAATCACGTGACACTGCGTCGGTGAGAATAGTAATTCAGGTGACAGACCAGGGGATGCCAGGTCCTGGGCTGAAACAGGGAGGTGTGGCCAATGTCTGGCTGTGTGTGCTCTGTCTGCTGAGAAGAATAAAACTGAGAGTCAAAAAGCAATTCCACTTTTCCTCCTATATTGCCATAGAGTCTGTGGCTGTGTGTAGGGCAGAGAGTTAACACCTTCAGCCTCATCTTTCCTGTGTGGCAGTGTAAGGTTGAAGTACAGTTTCCCTGGCTGTTTTTAGACACCGCACTTCCAGTTCTTCCTGAGTGGTTTATCACATTTAAACATATTCCCCAGAGACATTAACACATATCCTGTGCTAAGTACTTTGCTTATCGGCTGTGCCTCAGCTCCCTTTGCAGAGTGCTTCGGTTTCATTTGTTGTGCAAACCATTTCGACTAGAGGCATGGGGTTGTGTTAACACAGTAGCTTTTGTGGGGTGGCATTTCTTAGGTGTGTACCCTTTCCATCCCAAAGCTTGTCCCTGCTGTAGCCCTGACCCTGACCGCTGGCTGGGACAGCCCTGTGACTGCTCCACTGCATGGTGTCAGTGTGGCTTGAGGTGCGTGGAAGCCAGCGGGACCCAAACACTTGAGATCTTTGAAAGACGGAAGGCATGGTTGTCCAAGAGCTGAGGAGCTGCTTTTGAAAAGAAGCAGATGCTCCCTGGGGACAAATGGTTAACTGGCACCTCTGTGGTCAGGTAAATGTTAGGGTTGAATTCCAGTGGGTCTTTGTGCCAAATACTGTGATATTGGAGAAGGCCACGGGTCTGGCCAGCCACCCTCGTGCTGTAGCCAAATCCATCAGGGAGCTACATTTAGACAGCACCCTGCCAGGGCTGGTGGGAGAGGGACACCTTGCTTAAAGGGAGATTAGTTTCTGGAAGTATTGCTGGATTTTTCTTGAGCTCTTATTTTTATTAAGGGTCTTCTGGGCTATTTAAGGATGGGCACGTACCCCACTTACCCCTTTCCCCAGCAGCGTGCTCTCTTCTCACCTGCTTCTCTCCACTAGAACATCCTCTGTGCACGTCAGCCTGGGCCAGGGAACACTTCCAGTCTATCTGTGCTTTTCCTCTTTTCTAAATCCCATTCTGTGGCCCCAGAGTCAAGCTGAAATGGGGTTTGGATCAGTGCATGCCCTCAGGGTAGGTGATTTGCCCAGGGTTAAACAGGAGACACCCGAGCAGCCTGTCAGCTCCCAGTGTAAAGGTACAGCCAAAGAAAATTGTGCTCACACAACTTCCAAGCTAAACCAGCTGCCTGTGCTGTGGAAAGAAGCAAAAGGTACAGCAGTTTTGGTTTGAGTGGCTAGTTTGATGAGTGCTCACCCTGAGCACCGAGTTTTGCATTGCCGTAGCATGGTCTTACCACCGGTGTGAGTCCCTGCTGCGCTCAACAGCTGCTGCACAGCCTGCCCAGGGAAGCTATGCAGCGTACACTAAAATAAAGGCCCTAAGGAGGAGCGAGGAAGAGGCATGGTTTTTCCGTATCCCCAGTGTGTTCATAGTTTCATGACTTGCCTGTTTTCCAGACAGCAAAGGCAGCCCAGGGTTGATGCACCTGGAAGCTCTGGGAAGTTAAGCTGTGGGGATGTGGTGCAGCTGGAGGGCGAACAGGTTATTAAGGAGATAAACATCTCCAAACCCATGATCTGCTGCCAGCCAGACTTTAGATGTATTTATTTTTTTTACAGAGCACAACAAATATCTGTTCTGTCTGCCTTCTGAGAGAGGGGGCAGGACTGCTTAGGGGAGCAGCAGAAGGATACTTCATGTTTCTTCCCCAGGGCAGCAGAGCTCTGAAGTCTCGGTGGACGTTTCCTCCACTCTGGGAAAAAGATCTGGTGGTCCCAGCACAGCTGCTGCCGGCACAGGGACCTGCTCTGCCACAGACCAGCGGCTTTCAGGGCCCTCGTGCACCAGCCCCTGGGTGGGACGCTCCCGTGGGAGGGTTGTAGGAGATGGGCTGGCTGATGTGGGCTCTCGGCATGGCTCTGGTGAGCAGAGACCACGAGCAGCCAGCATGTTTGCTGGGACAAAGTGGCCAGTGCATCTTCACTGCAGGCAAGGGGACAGAGGTGCCTTTCCTGGGTCTAGATCAGGAATGATACTGCTGAGGGCAGAAATCTCCTGGAAAAGGTGGAAGCAAGTTCATGCCCCGGCCTATGTATGGCCCAGCTCCTGGGGCTGCCAGGCCCAGTGTGAGCTGTGGGGCTCCGAAGCTGCTGCCTCGTGTTAGCGCGTGACGCGTTACATGGGAACATGGGATTATGTTATTCCCTGAGCCGTATGTTCACGATTACGTGTTCTGGTTGAAAGCAACCCTAAACCTGAGATCAGGAATGCTTCGATCCCATTTGCCCTGGACTCTGTGCAATTGCATTTCTTCTAAATAAAACCCACTTGCCTGATAAAGCTCTGCAGAGCTGGCAGTGGCTCACATAGTTTCCACGTTTCCCAGCTGTTTGTTTCATTTACTTGCACCAGTACAAACACAACCCTTGGCAGAGCTGTCAGCAGGACATGGCCGTCTCCTGACCTTGGCAAGACGGCGTTTCCAGACTTCGGTCCCCACAGAGTGCAGTTCCTGCCAGCTCAGCCTCCAGCCTGCTTCTGGAAGTTTTAGGGGAAGGGTGTGAACCCGTTCCCCACCTCTGCTGCAGCCTCCCTGTGCAGTGTTCCTCTCCAGGACTCTGTCCTACTTTCTGGAAGAGAAATGCTCCAACTTGTTCTGGCCTGACGTTATTGAAAGGGTGACAAAGAGGTGACAATGAGCTGACTCCTGAATTTTAAAATCCGCAAAGTAACGGTGTAAGTCCTGTTTCCTGCCCCAGCATCTTCCACTGCCCATCTAGCAGCATCCTGAGCCGAGAGATGAGGCAAAAGAGCTCTGAAATAATGGGGAAAATTTCATTTGCAGACAGGCACCTCCTCAGGCTTTGCACCTGGCTATATCAGGGCTACTCGGGGTGTGCTGCCAACAGCACGTTACCCTCAAATTAAAAAAAAAATTGGCTTGCCAAAGGAGATGGTGAAGGGAGCAGTCATCCCTCACCTCTCGTTACGGTGCCTGGGCTTGCCAGGCAGGGCTGTGCCCTGGTCAGGACCTGCTGGGTTTGATCTGCGCTCACCTGGTCGGCTGCACTTGCACTGGTGCCTCTGCTCAAAGCCCCGCTCCTCACAAAGGCGGCAGCGACCATCCCTCAGCCCTCGGGGGCTCCCGTGCCAGCCTGGGGACTTCTCATGCTGGTGGACTGGACTGGGCCGTGCGGTCGATGGTAAATCTGGAATTACTGGGGTGGGCAAGGGTCCAAGAAAAAGCCATATAAACAGGTCCTCATGCCGTAACGACACGGCAGTCCTGACTGCGCAGCATCCTACAGCCGAGGGTGAGCCCCACGGGGTCCCACCGACCCTCCTCTGCCTTGAGGGCACAGCCAGGAACGACGTACCCCTTCTCTACACCCCCAAAACCCCAAGCTTTGTTTCAGCATATATAAAGGTGCTGTGCGAAGGCCTGGAGCAGCATGGCTGGGATGGGTGGCTGTCGTGCCGCTGAGCTCTGTCAGGAGCAGGCGGCAAAGCAGCCCCTAAACTCCAGGGCTTGGTGGGGTGGTTCGAGGTGAGGCTACGCAACGGGGGTGCTAACGGCCTCCCCCACCTCACAGCAGCAATTTATATCGCCTGACCGCATCCTTCTCCCTTTCTTGCAGCTGTATCAGGGAAAGAATAATTAAATTTCCTCTTGGCAGCCCCCGTTGCCAGACCGCGGCCGCGTCTCCCATCCGGTTGCTGATGGTGCAGAAAGTTCAAGGCTGCGTCCCGGATTGTTGGCTGTGCAGGGGAAATGGGGCTCTGCAGAGATGAAGCTGCCTTTCTGGGACAGCACGGGCTTGCGTAACCGTGCCGGAGCTTTTGCAGCCCCTTCGTAGGAGCGTTGCTGGCTTCCTGTGAGGAAGGGTGTAGGGAAATGGAGGGAGCTGTTAGCAGAAGTGGTCTGGGAGGCTGAGACCAGGCGTGCAGGCTGGGGCAGGTGTCTGGGGAGAAAGCATGAGCGTGCACCTCCGGCCAAAGTGGAAAAAAATCTTCTGGTCAAGAGCCCCCACACCCACTGATGTGCTGGCTCCCTGGCTGTGGTGGAGCATCACGCCTTGGCAGAGCCCTGCGGGCGTGAACTGAAGAAATATCTTTACATGTAGGGAGATCTTTTCTTGGTTTTTTTTCCTTATGACTTTATATGTGAAAGCCTGGTGAAAAGAGGCAGCTGGAAGCTGCACAACTATCCAGCACAAAAGGCCTCGGAGGGCTGCAGCTGGCTGCGGGCTTGGGCTGGAAACATGGAAACTATTCTGCTCTGCTCATGGTTGGCGGCCATTTCTGCGCACAGAGTATGCGGTGCCTCAGCCAGGGCCTCGGCGAGGCCTGCAGCGGGCCTGGCCCTAACGAACTAAGTGGCTCTCGGTGATTAGGTATTGTTATCTTTGCTTGATGTGAAATATGTAAACAGAACAGTCTAGTACCCTTCCTGTTAAGAAGGTGATGGGGAAAGGCTGGTGTGGGACCCGCTCGCAGTGGGTTGGACCCCAGGAGGCAGAGCTGCATTTTTGTGCTTTGGCCAGAGACCATCCTGCCTCTCTGTAGGCAGAAATCAAGCATTCGTTATCTTGGAAGGCTATTAAGGGAACCAAAAATATTTGTGTTACTAATGCATTGCTTATGCTAACTGCAGCGGCAAGCGCAGTGCTTCCAGGAGGCAGGGCCGCCCCTGCCCTCGCTGAGCTCCAGCACGCAGCCGGGAGTTGGCCCACGCGGCCTTACTCCGTAGCCTGCGTTTTTCGGAGACTTCATAGTATTTCTCTCTCTGCGTCCTAAATGGCAGTTTGTGACCTGGGAGGGGACATCCAAGCTGCTGCCTTTAGCAGGTGTTTTGAGTTTTGTGACTGCTGCAACCAAACCCAGGTCATCTACTGCACCCAGCCTCCGCCAACCTCGACCCTAAAGGCAAAGCTGGAGACACCTGGAGAACACCAGTACAGTTGGTAGAGAGCTGTTGTGTTTTCTAAATCCTGGAGCTGCCCAGTAGAAAAACTGCCCTAACAGTGCTGGCACTGAAGCTGCTTTCTCTGCCAACAAGCCCTCGAGGAGCGTGACACCACCACATACGTGCTCGTTGCTGAGCCACCTTCTCACTTGCATAGACCGAAGAAGCTGGAGCAGTTATCAGGTCTTCAGCATCATAACCTTACCCTCTTTCCTCTTGCAGGGCCTGGCAGTTACACCGTGGGCACCATGTCGGAGCGCTTTGACTGCCACTACTGCCGTGACCCCCTCCAAGGGAAGAAGTACGTGCAGAAGGAGGGCCGCCACTGCTGCGTCAAGTGCTTTGAGAAGTTCTGTGCCAACACCTGCACTGAGTGCAAGAAACCCATTGGAGCTGACTCCAAGGTGAGTGCTGAGCAGTTAAATGGGTGATGAGAAGACAGGCAGACGCTGATTTTCCTCTTGCTTTCCTGTCTCTGGTCTGTTTGTGAGCTTCTGTGTGAAAACAAGTTCTCTTGTGAGTCTTCTGGCTGTGGTGGGTCATGTGCTCCAGAGGCTCTGTGGCACTGCAGTAGGGATGCTCGCAATAGGCTGCTTTTGCACTGGAGCTAATTTCAGGCTCTAAATTCGGCCATGTGAACTGCTGCAAATGCTGAATTGTCCTGAAGAGAGCACTACAAGTAATCCAGGAGTTGCAGAAAACTCAAAATGTTAATAGCTTCATGTTTATGGAATAATAATAATGTACACCTGACCTAAGGGAACTTGGCAGCCAGAGAAGCCCACACTCAGAGAACTTCAAATCTCAAAGCTGTTGAGTTGAAGCATCTTCTGCTAACCTGAAAGTCCAAAATGGATGCTATTGTGTCTGTGAGTTTGGTTAAGTGTCCTTCGCTTAACTGCTTACAGATGAGCTGCACTTCCACTGACTGAATGCAGATGTGCTTAGGAACTAACCAATCTGTCCTTCACTGCCACGGCTGATTGCTCACTCCACTTCTGTTCGTTCCAGGAGCTGCATTTCAAGAACCGTTACTGGCATGACAACTGTTTCCGCTGCTTCAAGTGCTACACGTCCTTGGTCAACGAGCCCTTCATGCTGAGGGAGAACAACAAGGTCTGGTGTAGCAACTGCACGGCCACTCAAGATGCGCCCAGGTGTAAGGGCTGCTTCAAGCCTATTATTGCAGGTACTGGTGCCAGGGATACGACTGCTGAGTTCTGCTTGAGGGCAAAACCATGGCGATGTATCAAGCTGTGGAGGCTGCGGTTAGGGGTATGGGCATCATAGTGAAGTCTGGAGCGCCACAAAATGGTGCAAGTTTTGACTGTTGATCTCACCTGTCCGATTTATTCAAGGGTTGAAAGGCTGCTTTGCAGTTAACCCTCACATGGCTAGTTCCCCCTAGTAGTCTTAAACCATTTCTACCAAAAGCTTGGCTCTGTCAATTAAGGTCCTCTTCTCAAAAAGGCTTAGGCACCCATCTGACAAATATTTTGAAAAAAATCTAGAAGGTCCTGGCTACAGTCAGATACAGAAATTAACAGCTCATCCCTTGTCCACATCACAAGTGAAGTGCTAGGCATGGGTATGGACAGGTCTTGTCTACAGGTACGTTAGATTGCACGGGGTGGGGAGTCTGTCATGAGCCTGAAATCCCACATAACAAGTTATTTCTGTCTGTTGTAGGAGACCAAAATGTTGAGTACAAGAAGATGGTCTGGCATAAGGACTGTTTCACTTGCAGCCAGTGCAAGAAAGTGATTGGATCTGGGAGCTTCTTCCCCAAGGGCGATGACTTCTACTGTGTCTCCTGCCATGAGCATAAGTTTGCCAAGACCTGTGCTAAATGCAAGAACGTAAGTCCTTCCACTTTGCAAAGGCAGCTGCCAGAACTAGCCCTCACATGTCTTTTGGACACCAGGAGAGTAAACCAGTAGACAGATCATGCTGGAGCTGCACCAATGCTTATGTTCTTTCCTTGAGATATTGGTGCAAGCGGTGGGTGGTCTTAGTAATGTGAGCTAATGGTTCTTGCACATGACAGCTCCTGAGCAGGGGCTGTAGGGTCATCTGGTGGCAATGCTGCTGAAACCAAGTGGGCACCAGCCTTCCACTTGCCTTGGGGATGGCTGAAGATCTCTGGTGGGTATTGTGTACTCAAGCAGTAACACAATGCTTTATAAAGCAGCTGTCTTACCACTTTTGCAATTGATTAGTGTGGAATTGCAGAGTTACTGCAGGTAAAATAAACTATTATGCAAGCTCCAGGCATGCATGATTTCATGCTAGAAGTGCTGCACTTTCAAGAGATCTTGAAGGTCTCCTCCTGCCCTACCCCCCATGCCTGCATCACCTCTTTTCCTCCCTACCAATTCTGAAACACAGCTCTGCTCTTTGCCTCCTAGCCCATCACTTCTGGAGGCCTCACTTACCAGGAACAGCCTTGGCATTCAGAGTGTTTCATTTGCTCCAACTGCAAGAGGCAACTGGGAGGGAAGCGCTTCACAGCTGTGGAGGATCAGTTTTACTGTGTTGACTGCTACAAGGAGTGTGTTGCCAAGAAGTGTGCTGGCTGCAAGAATCCGATTACAGGTATGTTGGATTAAATGCAGCTAAGGGCAGTGGGTGCTTAATGTCAGAACAGCAATCCCCAAAGACACAGCTCGGAGGGCACTAACACCAGAAGCAGGTCCAGTATCCTAAACCCTATCCCAGCAATTTACATGTGATCTAACTATATCCCACGTGCTCTTGCTGGATGGAGTCTGAGCAACTGAGCTCTTCAGCCTCTGCATGCCTCAAATTTGCCTCCTTCAAAACTTCCCCAGCTAGAACTGTTCCCACCTAGATCTTAGTCAGGGAACCTTATGGCTAAAAAGAGCAGTGTTTTCTTGGCCCAAAGTGACATTTGCTTCACTTCTGATGTATTTTCATGTCACAAACCTCAGCCCTGAAATGTGGGCACTACCCTGCCAGTCCCCTGAGACTTGAGTTCCACTCTGCATTTTAGAGCACGGATCTGAGTCTGTAACAACCAGGCTGGGTGTTTTGCCCAACCTGTCCTTGCTCTACATCTTGATCTTCCCTTCAGCTTGACTGGTTCCTGGAGAAAGGATCCAAAGGAAAAAGCCTGTTGCAGAGACAAGCCACCGAAACCTTATGGTGCCCGTTTCTCTAAGAGCAGTATTACTGAGCAGCAGACACGATGGTTCAGTTGCAATTTTGGCTAGTAGTTTAGGCATACAAATACGGTCTGCGAGACCGCAGAAACACAGGAGGCAGTAGGAATGGGATCTGCTGTTTGGTGGACTAACCCAGCCAAGCGAACAGCTACTATCGCCGTCCTATAATTGTTTTCTCTCCTAGCAGGATTTGGAAGAGGAACCAGCGTGGTTAACTATGAAGATGAATCCTGGCACGATTATTGTTTCAAATGCACAAAGTGCGCCCGTGCTCTGGCCAACAAGCGCTTTGTTTGCCATAATGGAAAAATTTACTGTGCTGACTGTCCCCAACGACTGTAAGGAACAGACAGCAACTGCTGTAAAATGGATTTTAGAGCCTTGCTTCCCAAAACAATCCTGGTAACGGAGCAGGTTTTTGCATGTTAAGAATTCTAACTTTTTTTCCATTTTAGTATAAAAGCTAAAGTAGCCTCAATATACTGCATTTGACTTTTGAAGCTCCTGCAGTACAAAAGCATGTAGTGTTGCAAAAATCTAACTTTGCTTCCAAGTAACTCTTAGTGTAAAGGCTTGAAATGCCGTTAGATTTAGCATTCAAGATCCACATACTAGATAATCTACGTGTGCCTTAAACTAAACCAAAGCTAGTTTTAAACTTGCCTGGTATACTTTTAAGCTTGGCACTTAAATGAAGCAGATTTGACAAGGCATGCACCTCAGAAACAGAGATGCAAAGCTTGCAGCCGGGATCAGCGTGATCCGTTATTATGCTTTGACGAGCGCGGGTACTTGACATACATCACACCATTAGCAGCAGCGCCATCCTGAACACCTTAGCTTACCCTACCACCCCAAACTGCAGCAGGTGGATGCAAGGGCTTAACCATACAGATAACAATGTTTTGGCAGCACAATTTAGCTTTAGTTAAGTTTCCATAAACTTGTTTTAGTCTTGATTTCTGCATGGTTTGCCCCAAAGTTTTGCTCAGCAGCTTTTTTTACATCATTGTTTAAATGAGGCTGTCTATATACAATTATTAATCCATTAACAAGAAGTAAATCTTTCAGCTATAACAAAATGCATGTGCATTTAGAAGTGCCTTAAAAATAGCTCAGACAACAATAGCTCTCCTATCATGTCAGTGTATCTTTTATGATTTAATAAAAATAAGACTAGTGCCTGCTTGGAGTCCTACAGTCTGGAAATTTTTTTTTTTTTTTTTTAAATTTGCCATCTTACACAATTGACACCTCTTAAGAGTGGAGCTACTGAAATAAAGTCTGATCCACTGACACCAGCAGTCAGCTATTCTGCCTTGGTGTCCTTAAAGATCTGAGGACCAAAGCAACAACTTACATAAAATAAATTAATTAAAAAAAAAATAAATATATTAACTGACAGCAGACCATCTGCCAAGAACAGCCTGTGTGAAAAAGCCCTTTGGAGAACATACGTACAGCCACTGTCCATACACAGATCTACTGCTGCCCTTCAGCAACCTGAATGCTGGTTTAAGGGTGTGTTTTTTTTTCCCCCGCAGCAGTGGATGCTACCATACAGAAATATTTATTAAATGGATGCTGCCCCAGTCATTCCCTTTTGTTCACAGGCACCTACCAGAAACAAAGAACCCTCAGAAGAGAAACAAAAGGCAGCATCTTGCTGTGTTTGTGACGGTCACTGCTCCACGCTGGCCATGGAGCACCGCTAGCCTCACCGTTAGAACATAAAATGCTGGTGCTGCAAGCAAAAACCAAAGGCTTACAGTGAAAAGCAAGTTAAAGAATTCAAGTTATGAACATGTCATCGACACGTACAAACAGCCAGCTCTGCAGGTGTTAGTACAAATACCATCCCAACCACGCAAACGCAATTGCCAAAGACACTGCTGGTTTGGGGCAGCAGCAGTGCGGAGCAGTTAAGAGCGGTACCAGAGCGCATCTCAAGGCAGGTCAGCGCGGCAAGGGGTTGGAGACTCCTAGTAAGGCATTACAGAAATAAAGCATTGTTCAACTGCAAAGTTTATTTAACAGTGCACACGTATTTACATAGAGCTGTAACAGATCATTCAACAAATAATATCAGCGCAGAAAAAAATATCGGCATCTTTTCGTTAGAATGATTGTCTCTGCCAGAATGAAACAGCTATCATACAAAAATACATTTTTCCTTTTACCTAAGGCACTGCTCTAACGTCTAAAACAGTTCTACCGTATTCTGAATAGCAAACAGCAAGAGTAAGAAGGCTGAGGGTTTCCTATTGTAACTGCGAAGTCAAGGAAAGAGCACGTGTAGTTCCAGCAAACCCATTTGCCTTTAACCACTGAAAACACAGCTGCCAGTTGGATGATTTTTTTTGAACTGGCGTATCAGCCAGCGGTTTATAGCAGGACTGGAGACAGCTACTCTTTACAGTAATCACTTATGCAGTATAGCTGTTACAGGAGACAGAAGAACAAGGCTGCATTATTACTTTTAGTAGCACTTTTCAGAAGATGCTTAGTTAATCTCTTCATGCTGTAAAAAGCAGGCAAGTTTAAGTTAAATAGATTACTTCAAGCAGGCTTTAGGGGAATGGGAAGATATACGCAGCTTGCAGCCACTGTTATAAAGCTAGAACAGGAACACTTAGACTAATTAACATGAACAAAACATGACTTCAGTGGTCTAATACTGTTATGTACACAATAAAATAATACTTCCATGAGTGTAGATAATCTTAAATAAGTAATTCAAAAGGAAAACATTTTTAAAAGCATGACATGTTAAACTGCACTACGACAGACAGATCTAGGTACTCAACGTTTCTGTGACACATTAGTGCATATGCTGTAAAATGTTCTGATGTTTTTCCAACAGATTAAAACTTATTAGCAATGGTACAATATTGCATTTTGAAACTGCCAATATTTTCATGTTAGAAAGGAAGAAATTTTTCTTTTCCATTCAAAATCGAAGATACTCAATTTTGCATTTTTAACTAGCACGTGAACCAACAAGTAACAGTGTTTTTCTAGAACATGACAGAGGGAGTTCAGCTTTAACACACACTGCACGAGTCTTATTTCATCGAGTGCCGTGTTAGGAACATGCAAAATCTGGCCAGTAGCTAACTGGGGAGCCTCCAGTGGCACATTGCTGTACATGATACCGATATGAAAACAGAAAAAAGACTCAAACAGGTTACTGTAACGTCTGTAAGAGAGAAACAAGTGACACTTGAACAAGGAAACTGTAGCTAACAATTCACTAAATGAATGGAAAAGGAACATCAGCACAATAGTTTCCCTGAAATGTTTCAAGGTGCAAATCTAGACATTTGTCCCCTGGTGGTTTTTTTTTTGTTTTTTTTTTTTTTTTTGCAAACTTGAAGATGGGTAAAAGTAAACAAGCAGCTTTTCAAAACAAGGCCTTCGGTACTTGGTAAAACACTGGATTACTGAAGTGCACTCAGATTATTTCCAGGTCTCTAGTGTTCACAGTTCTGTCCAAAGAGCAAAGAGAAGAAAACATTTACCAATGTAACTGTGTGTATGCCACGTACATCTATCATCACTGTCAGAGTCTACTTCCAGGGCGCGAGCAGAGAACCAGCTGGTTACTTATGGTCCAAAATCAGCACAGTGGCTTTTCTTTTTTTAATCCACGAATATGAGTTTTCTAAGTTATGTACATAATTCTTAAACCACATCATGTCCAAACATTTTAAAATTAAAAATTAAAAAGGCAAGACACTTTCTTTACTAAAAAGTTAATGATTTTGATCAGAACAAAATGCAATCAGCAGTATCACATTAAATCCTTCTGCTCCCATGGCCACTTAGTCCTGGCCTCAAGGAAAGTCTCAACAAGGCTACGTGCACGGGAGTAAAATTCACAAGACACAGAGTGACAGAGGAGACTCAGGAAACAGTTCAGTCTAGAAAAGTGTTACACTTTAATAAAAAAAAAAAAAGTGCTACACATCACTTAAAGAAAACGTGGATAGCAAGTCTTGGTTTTTCCGTTACCATTCATTTCAACTGTTCACGCAGTCATTTATCTCATGGAAAGAGATCTCCTGCGGGGAGTACGTCCATTTGGGGTTTAGCTCCAACACCAGAGAAGTTTAGTCTTATGTAAACTAGCTTGCTGAAGCCTCTCGACACACTACGGTGTACTGCATCGCAAGTACAGCTGTGGCTTCAGCTGCAGCCCTGCTTCTTTCAGCACATGCAGAATTTTGTGTGTGCAGCTTTATTACTCCTCCCAAAATGTAACACAACGGTCTGTGGAATTTAAGGTTGGTGTTACCCTCCTCAGTGAAATGAAAGACTATTCTACAGTAAGTAGAGAGCACAGCTAATACCTTGCCAGAGCCTGAAGAGACCTTGTAAGACCATGCAGGTCAGCATCAAAAAGTTACAGAACATGCCTAGGAGTGGAAAGCTCTTGTCTGTAGAGTTACATCAGACACCTTTAAACGGTTAGCATCTTCAAAAGTAACATGTGCCATTTAAGACATCTTAGAAGAAGCCTAAAAATAGAACAGATGGGCTTGAGCGCTGGTAGGAGATACAGGAGCTTCACAGGGGCTCGGCTGTGTCTTTGGAAGAGCCTTAATGTCGGGCCTTAGCTGCTGTCTACAGCAAGTCCCTAAAAAGGCATCAGGTGGTGACTCCTTTTGACAGGACGCAAGTTACAAGCACTAAAGAAAGAGCTTCCCTCCAGTCTACACATTGGAAAAAGTGCCTTGAAAATAAGAAACTGAAGTTAAGGCAAGGAGAGTAAAATGCAAGGAAGTTAATTATCTAGCCAGAGGAAGAGACAGACAGGGAAATCAGCTTGGATTACCTGATGAAGCATCTATAGGTTTGGTCAATGAATTCACTGCACCGTCTTCCTCAAAAGCCAATTTGGAACTAGAAGGTATTGTAGCAGCATCATTCAAGTTTTGATTACAGTTACCAGCAGAGATGCTGTCCAAGCTCAGTTTGGTTGACTTGGAATGTACTCCAACGTCAATGAACTCCCCCAAAGTCCACGAACCAGATCTTCCATTCAGATTCTGAGTAAGTCCAACTGTATGGTCAGCTTCGTTAACACCCAACTTCACTGAGTCATCGATAACCATTTCTTTTGCAGGATGGCTAGGAAAAAAGAATGGATACTTGTATTACAATTTCTGGATGTTTAACCTTTAGATTCATTACAGGAGAGCCAATTAGCAGTCTGCATACTTTGCAAAGCACTGGATATCCTGAAGGGCATTGCCAGACAAGCTCCTCCAGCTGCCACACGGGATCTCCCCTCCAAGAGCCAAAGGGGAAGAGAGACTCGCCACCACATAGCCACTTTTTACCATACCAAAGGCTCTCAGGTAAGCTCTGGCTCCAGCAATTTGATATAAGCAGCAGCAAGTTTAAAGCCCTGCATCATTAAAATCCTATTTTAGTAGTGTGCATTTCTGCTTTTTTCTCCAGTTAAGACTTTTAAAACACAAAACAGCCTCACAAGACTAGCAATACTCAAACCAGATTCAAAATCTAGAAATCAAATCAGAGTGATCAATTTTCATTCATCCTTAAGAAAATAATGAAAAAGTCTTTGCATTGGGGAAAGATTTCAAGCCAATGCCCTTCATAAGATACACTGCCACGTTGCTGGGTACGTGTCTCACTTAGCAAGGCCAGTACTGTTAACATGGTGCCATCTAAACAAACAATTATCCTGAACTAAACTGCCTCTGCGTGAAGCAGTAAGCTGACAGCACGCACACACTACGTGCCTGGGGCAAGCCAGAGAAAATACCACAAAGCTAGTGAGGTGCAAAATTTGATGCAATGCTACATACAGCACTAAACTTAAGTTAAACATAGGGATTTCTCGTGCGACAGATAAGTGCTCTGACAGTAAAGCAGCCACTTACACAGACTCACCTAGAATCCTTCAATTCAGCAACAAGTAGAGAGCCCTCGTCACTTTTCAAGTCGCCTCCATTCATAAATACTTCACTGGCCTTCAACTCCAACACATCTTGTTCCTCAGATTCTGTAGAGATCAAGCTATGCGCAGTCTCTAAACAACCCTCTGCCTCCCCCTTGACTTCCTGGGGTAAGTCAATGCCATTTAGCTTTCCTGAATGTGGGAGGAGGAGGAAATAAATAAATTAAAGAGCTTTAGTAACAGAACTGCTATTCTAAATGAATAAAATACAAGTGCCAAAATGACCTTTCCTAGCCAAAACTTCAGGCACTTGGCTTTGATAGCACAATTTCTGTATAGACAAGCTGCCTATAACACATGAAATTTGTTTCCCATCTTTAAAAATATGCTTGTGACATGAAAGCACGCTGCCTGGATTTCACACTCAAATAATTTTTGCCTTTAATCGTTTTGACTGTCTCTCCTGTGGTATGGAACAGGCAATGCTGTTCCAGCAGAGAGCCTCCCTGGCATTTCTGGAATTTGTGTCTCAGACCATCACAGTGTTTAGTGATTGACATTTTTAACAACACTTAAACATCACTGAGACGCTGACGGCCACTTAGACCCAACTCATCAAGTTTCCTTACCTGGCTGATCAGTCTTCTCAAGACCCAACTCTTCCTCCTCCTCTTCAATATCCTCTCCCTCGACAGCCTCAGAGGCAGACTTCTCTTCATTCTGCAACTGAATTGCCGGAGCGTTATTCAGAATAACTCCCTACCATCTACTGTTTCGCAAATGGTTCAATCACAGCTCCCGTGCAGGACTACGCTGTGCCCAGCCACAAGGCCACACTAGTCCAGAGGCTAACAGACAATCAGGGCACCCAGCAAGATATGCTCTGCTGAGCCAGCGCCTGAAAAGTAACGTGTGGGACCCACTTCCATCTCCTACCAATTAACTATTCCTGAGTTCCTTCCCCTTCATTATTCTAAGGTGCGTGCTAAATATTTATTGATTTTCAGATACATGAAGACTTGGGTCTTTGAATGTTCAGAGAATGACTACTCCTCAGTATAATACGCATAGCTTACCACAAATGTGAGGTCACTACATTAACAAAAATACATCCAGTTTATTGCAGCAATCCAAGGGGCATCCAAGATTTGCTTTTAAGCCAACAGATGAAGCCAGGAATTTAAGTTTTCTGGTGAAAAATACCCCCAGCAGAATGTATACAGTTAAAAAAAAAAAAAAAAAAATCCATTACTAACCAGTGTTTTTTAACCAATTTGCAAGCCAGATCACATTGTTTCTATATGCCTTGAACAAAAATGCATTAGAATCATAGAATAGTTAGAGTTGGAAGGGACCTTCAAAGGTCATCCAGTCCAACCCCCCTGCAAGAAGCAGGGACCTCCCTGACTAGATCAGGTTGCTCTGAGCCTCATCCAGCCTGGCCTTGAACGTTTCCAGGGATGGGGCATCCACCGCCTCTCTGGGCAACCTGTGCCAGTGTTCTACAACTCTCATTGTAAAACATTTTTTCCTAATATCCAATCTAAATCTACCTCCCTCTATTTTAAACCCATTACCCCTCATCCTATCACAACACTTTCAGTTAGAACAAGCAAAGAAGAAGAATGTGTGCAGCGGGAAACTACTGCAAATTATTCTGGTGCACCAGAACTTTGCACTTCACATGGAAGCCAGTTTGTGTAAGGCTAACAGAGGAAGACAGAATACAAGGCAAAGCCTTCTCTGGGAAGGGCCTATGGATCCAAACAAGTACCTTGGATTCGTTTTGATCCGATTTTCGTGTTCTTTTCATTATTTCTTCAATTCTCTGTTAAAATAGGGAAAATATTTGCAATGATATACAGAGCTTCATATTTCAGCATTCCGGTTTCAATTTTAATCAATCACAATATATTTTCCTATTTATAAATTTGCTACTTTTATCATCATTTTTAAAGCTCACAAACCAGAGCTGGCTTTTTTTTTAATGAACACACTATTATTTAAATGCATCTCAGACTGTTTACCTGTTCAGCTTAACACCTCAACCACTATTTTAGGTTGAGAAACTTCTCTACTTTGGAAACAGCATACCTTTTTTCTTTCAAGCCTTTCCTGCATATTTTGCTGCATAATCCTCTCTCTTTCCAGCCGCTGTCTTTCAGCCTCTTCTTGCGCTTTTGCTTCAGCTTCTTCTCTCTGAAAATAAAACAAAAAGAAGAGAGCACCCAGTGCACAACTCATTCCCAAGATTCAAAAGCAGAGATTCTGTTACAGAGATTCTGGTTCAACGCAGACAGGCACATCAGACAATCATTATTTAATATTACCATACATTGCAGCTAAATGCCAATTACCCAGCTACCGACATGAAATATATACTGCTATGACATTCAGAAACTGATCTCAAAAGAAACAGAATGTGCCTGCCTATATTGTGATTATGCAAATAGTTCTGGATGTTGTTGAGCTACTCAGGGTTCATCCTATACTTCAAGATGTAGATTTGTATAAGAAGGATAATTTATAAAGTAACAAGACAGCAGTTAAATTCTAGATGTGGCAACATTAACTTAAAAATCTTGGCAGTCAGGTATTACTACCAAGACACTTGGTGCTGACCATCCTTCTATACTGGCAAATCTTTTCCAGTATAACTGGAAAGAAGATAGAAGCATAGTTAACACTCTGAATAATTGTTATAAACAGGCTCTTAAAGAAACATGGAGACACATGTCAATATATCCATAAAATACAGCTTTTTAAAAACAAAGAATTTGATTGTAAACCTGCTTTAATTATCAGAATTCACCTCATTGAAATGAAGTCCACTTTCTGCAAAACAGCTTCCTTCAGTCAGAAGGATGCTTTTGTAAAGGTGCACAGATACTAGCTGTGGAAAACTATTTAGGGGAAACTATTTAGCAACTGGAAAAGCAGACTTGGAAACAGTACCAATCTTTCTTTTAAAAGAACTGAAGCAAGACAGATGATTTTCCAGACAGACCACCTCCTTACAATCCATAGCAGTAAGCTGGCTCAATACAAATATTTTACGTATGCAAAAAATATTTCCAAAATATATGCTTATGCCCCACACTTGAATTTATCAAACATTGAAAAAAAAAAAATAATAACCACATAGACTAGCACAAGGAAAGGACTTGAGGACATCCTCAGATCCATCTCAGGCAAGATGAACTCTGCCTTTACATCATTCCTGACAGAGATTTGTCAAAACTGTTAAGCAAAATCAAAGGCAACCCCCTTGAAAACACGCCAGCAGCTTGTATGAGGAACGCAGTTGGAGTCTACAGATAAGCAGACCTGGTGCTGAAGCTCTGCAAGTTTTTCCTGCTCTTCTTGTTCTCGGCGGATCCTCTCCTCTTCAGCTTGCCTTTGTTGCTCTTCATAAGCCAGTCTCTTTTCTTCCTCCTGTTTGCGGAGCTCCTCCTCCCGTTGGGCTTTTTCCTCAATTGCTCTCTTGGCCATTTCTTCTTCTCTGATTCTAGTGTTTCCAAGATACAAATTACTGACTGGATATTTCTTCCTTTCAAAGTATGCATGCATGAGACAGACTAGGAAAACAAGGAAGTGCTAAGTTAATCCGATCACAGAGTAACTGCCTAAAGATACTTCCTGGTGTGAATTTACAAGTGCCACCATCCAGACCTGGCAAAGGATCTACGCATATTCTGAGATACAGATTAATGATACACACAGCAACCTGTCCCATCTCAAACGGTGCTAGTGCCTGTCTCTGCTTCAGGAAACGCATTAAGATTTACAGGAACTTAAATTAAAGCGTAGGAAAGATATACAGCTGAAGTGTCCACGCCAAGCGCACCCCAACACTGAAAGCATCCATTCCTTCTCCTAAACTGTTACCTTTCCTCTTCCTGTCTCTGAATTCTTTCTTGGTCTTCACGCTCTCTTTGCTCCCGTGCTAGACGTCGTTTCTCTGCCAAGATTTTAGCAGCTTCTTCAGCTGTGGTGGTCCCTGCTACTGTTTTGCTACCTGATTCTGCAAAGGGTAAAAGAAATTACTGTTAAAAAGTCCCAGTAACTCAAAATTAAGACAGACATTGTCACTGTGAGATGAGATTTTTTTCTTTTGGCCAGCTGACCCACTATCCTTTCCATCAGTGCTCATCACTCAGTAGTTATACCCTGTATCTGAAGGCTCACAAGAGGGGGAGTCCTGCAGAGATGCAGAGCCACAATATTTCACTGACAACGAAATAATAACAGCTCATTTCAACTACACTGATTCAGCCATTATTCTAGATGATACAGTTAAATATAATTTTTTCTCCAGTTATCATAGTACTTATTCTATAACACTTATAACCACTTAAAAGAAAACTAAAAAAAAAAAATACTGCTTTAGGAAATACACTTAACTTCCTTCTACTAAAACTTGATCTTAAAGAAAAAATACTAATTTTTCAATTTCTCTTGTTTCATAACATTAACATTCATGCCTTATAGAGTATCTTAGGGTGCAAATAATCACCATTTTATCTGGCCCTGAAGGCACATACTAATGACTCCAGTGATACCATATTTCTACATATTTGGCAACAAACCAGTTTCCAATTTCCACGGAGATCAAACGAGCTCTGAACACCAGGTTAACATATATTTGTACAGCCCTGCAGTTTATGTTTCTTCACGTCCTGCATGGTGTTACAGTGTCTGAACATCACGGATACTATTATAAATTAATATTAGAAAAAGAAACCCACCCTTACCATCCAGTTGCTCTCAATATATATTGAAAGAACTCAGATATTTTCCTGATTTTTATCAGTTATTCCCACTCTTTAGAAATTTTACTGTTTGAATGTGACTTAAGAACTCATCACCTGAATACTCAGAGAATTAGCTCTTGGTGCCAGTAGAGCAATAGCACTAAAATGTGAGGAGCCAGTTTGCTTCTTCTTGGTATGTCACAAATCAGCACACATATGTTTGCTTAACATTCATAAGGCCTTGAAGCCAAGGGAATTTGAATGAACAATGCCATCAGGGTTTGATCAGTTATTTTGCTTCTGACCTAAAGGCAAACCATTCCAAACACAACGCCACCATTACGAACTTTAATACCTGAAAAGCTGCTTAAGCCCCATGGACACGTAATTACTGCCTGCAACTGTAGGGCAGAATTACACAGACCACGCTCTCAGCAGCTGCATCACAGCGGTGTTTTGTGCATGAAAATTGTTCTTGCAGTGCCAGGAAAAGCATTCCAGCACTGATGGAGTGCAGTCATACCGAAGTTTTCTGATCTTTAGATTTATCCAACACTGAAAAAGCAGCAAGTCCCCAGGACATATATTGCTTCTGATCGGGGCAAAAATGCAGTCATGTTGGTACAAGCAAGAATCAGCCATGCACTTCCAAATTTGAACTCAGTCAAAAGGGGTTCTCCTCCTCCTCGTCCCTGAGCAGCAAGGATCAGACCTTTGCAGTTCCAAGAACCGTTAGCAGAATCTGCCTATTTGAGACGTGCAAGTACAAAATGTTTTTCTTCCTCTGTTCTCCAACTTTTTTTTTAATTTAAGGAAAAGGCAGGAGATTTAATTTACTGTTGCCAGTATACAACCATGAAGAAATCAAAAAGCCTCTTTTCTCCTCTACCACTTGAGTGTCCTGCCAGTTTAGAACAGTCACTTTTTACAGCAAAGGCCATCTTCTATCATGTGCTTGCACAGCAACCAGCAAAGCAGTCCTATTTTAACACTACTGGAATTTCAGTCGTATCAAAATTGGTTGACATTTAATGTCAGGTTTAACCTATTTCCCCTCCCAAAACAGAACCTAAATAAGACAACTTAATCTTCAGCAAGAAGCCTAAAGGTTTTAGGCTTTTCGGTTATAGCATTGGAACATAATCATAGAATCACAGAATAGTTTGGGTTAGAAGGGACCTTTAAAGGTCATCTAGTCCAATCCCCAAATGTAACACACAATAGCTTGAAACATGATAAGTATGGGGTATTGAAAATCACAGAAGAAAATCCGTCACAACGATTCAGAACACAGCAGCTATGGAAAGAACAGGGGGCATAAAAACATAAGAAAGGGTAGGAGACCTCAAGTCTTTGGAAGACCTTCCTGCTGCATTTTCACTTTAAAAGCTTTACTGATATTTTCCACATGGTTACTTCAATAGTGCTTTCAGCTCTATGCAGCCATCGTACATGTTTCCATAGGGCGGGCCATGGGGCTTCCCAACATGACTGCTAACAAGCCTTAAGAAGATTCCCCCAGTGTTTTATACTCAACTCCATTTTCCTTGTACTCCCACTGTCATTCCTGATAAGAACTGTAGTTTTCTCAAAGAACCTTTTTGTGATGGAAGGGGAAAGAGGGAAACATTTCAGAACAATTGTAAAATGCATCTCTAGAACTGACAGCAGATCTGTTAGCTTTACTTCATTTCAGCCTGTGGTTTAAGAGCAAAGAGGCACTACTAAAATACTTGTGGCCATTAGGAATACAGACTGCCTTTAGGCAGTTCCTCTTCAGCAATATTTCAGGAAGGATGCAAAAGATCCGCAGCTTGTGAAGAGGTGGAAGTTGATCCTCCTCCTTTTCTGTCATTAATCTATAGGGGTTTTTTTTAGAAGACAGAAGAATATTACACAGATCTGCTATGTGAGGAGAAGCTGGTGTCAGTTCCTTACTGGACTGTTATTTTCCAGTTTGACAGCAAGAACACGAATGTGCTTGTGTTGCACTGTTAGTTGGATGGAGGGAAGATTCCAGCACATTTCAAGACTAGTCATGTATTCACAATTAATCTAAGAATCATATTCCAAAGCCTTCACTACCCAGACACAAAAAAGTGAGGCTCCATGATAGTTTATTACCTATCATCATGCATAAGGTGAGAGCTCATGAAGGAGCACTTCTTATGCTTTAAGTTGAAACAAGCCTTTTAACTCTCAGAGAAGCTGCGAAAGGCTGCTGCCAGAAATGACAACTGCTCCAAGTCACTGCAAAATAAGAAGTGTTTTACTGCAGAACAGTATATTTGAGTAGGAAGACACAAAAAACAAGACGAAAACTTGATTGCTGTCTGTCAGCAACAGGCAATCAAGTTTATTTTGAAGAAGAGATGGTATGAAGATATAAGTGCACAAAGCTGAAATCAGGTGGAACCTACAAGACCTATATTTGCCACATGCCATTCATTGGTGTGCTCTGACTTCAGAAGCTGTCTGGAATATGGTATTGCATCAGCCAACAGGGTGAACTGCCTACACAGACATGTAAAATGAGAATTGCCTTGAAAATGGAAAGGAACTTTTTAAGAACAAAAATTTTGCCACACTTAGCAATATTGCAGCGTACCAAAAATATTCAAAGAGACAAATGAAATCATCTCAGTGTTGAAGAACAACCCACTATTTCCTTATCTTGTATGTGTCAAAAAAAAAGTGCTGCACCCAGCCCCAGTATGAATCACTACAAAGATAACTAGCTTGGAGATTAGCCATAAAATAAAATGGAAACAGATAAACTGGGTTAATACAGTTCCAGAAGTCAGTGTGGAGACAAGTGGGGCATCCAAGGAACAAGGACAAATGTTCTTGTTCCAGAACAACTGGAAAATACAGAAATAAGACAAGTTGTTACAGAAGTTTCAACCAACAGATCACATTGATCACAATTGGTTATGCCCCCTCTGAGGCATGCAAGACATTTATCACAGTAACGGAGCACATTGAGGGATGGACATTCTGACTGCTACGATGAATGACGTGACACTGAAGACGAATGTGCAACTTCATACAAACATCCACATTTGACTATGACATCCAGGCTTCCTTCTAGAGGAACATATGCTCAAAGAACTCTACCATGAATGAGTTCTTCAGCTGACTAACACTATTTCACATCCAACACTGAGCAGTGTTTGTAAGAGTCTCAGAAATCACAGGCAACTGCAGCAGTTGAGGAATATACCACAGGAACTGCACATGCAGTAACGTGCAGCAAGCATATGTTCCCACTTACCTTGTGTCTGAAGGATTTTCACCTCCAGTACTGCCCACTGGCTGTAGTTTAAACTCCAGAGATCACTCCTTTTCCTCTTAAGTCTCCCCTAAGTCCTTCTCCACAGACAAGTGCCTGCCAAACCTCACGAGAAGGCTCTCCCAGATTTCATTCTGGAGATGGCAGATGTCACTCTTCCGGTAAGAGGGAGAGAGGCTGGGCTTATTTGGCACAACGAAGAGGACTAGGAGACTAATCTAGTAGATGGCTCTCCTTAATCTACCAAGATAATTTCTCAGTGTGACCCATGCACTGACCACTTCTTCCCGAGGCAGCAATGATTATATCTTCACCGGAACTGAGACTGAGGCAGCCTCCCAGCAGGTCTCTACACAAGCAATTTTAAGAACTACCAACTGGACTAAAAGACCTTCACGCAGTTTAACTACTGACTTTGCAAACCTAAGCTGGTAGATCCCTCAGCTAGTGTGGCTGAAGTCCAAAAGGCAAACAGGATCTCTGCTTTTCTTAGAACTATAGTACAAGCAGTAATATTGAAAGCTCCTGACTTAAATCTCCAAGTCAAATAAACTGACTACTGCACTAAAATTCACACCCCAAAGTCATACCACATAAAATTATTGTACAAATAATCAGCAGCAAATAGCTTCTGCCTTAAAGCACCCTACCCTCCCGCTTGTGCACCTCACAAATGAATTATTTCACCAGTCCTCGCACACACTGGAGATGTCTTGAATAAGAGTGCGTCAGCCCCTGAGAAACACTCACCTTCTTTGGTCTTTGTGCTAGCTGCTACTGCATCCCTGTCCAAGGCTGGTGAAGCACCTTGCTCTTGTCCTGTTCCTTCTGTGCTCTTATCCTTTGGTTTGCTCTCTGCTTCAGTTTTCTTTTTGGTAATATTGATAACACCCGGTGTCAGAGGTGGACGTTGGATGGGTGCCGGTTTAGAGACTGGAGTAGGAGATGGTGGTCTTTGTTTTGACATGCTCGGTGAAGGTGGGCGAGTCCTTTGTCTGTTGAAATAAAGACTCTTTTTCAGCGCTAACACTGAAAATCTCAAATGCAATTGACGACAGTAGTTGACTTTAGTTAATGTTATGCACCTCACTTTTAAAAATAAATCCACACAGACTACTGGTGCCTTCCTCATAAAACTCAAATACAGGATTCCAAAATACCCTGGGCACCTGGACTCTCTACTTGTGGGCTAACATCAAAACAGGACTGCTAGCCCAGACCTCCATTTACTTCACATCAAGGATGAATCCTGTGATTCCAATCAGAATTGGAACTCCCTACACCAATACAGGCAGATCAGTTCATTTAGAGGCTCGCATGCTCACTGTTGGTTTTAGCGCACAGACCGTACAGAAAACCAGAGTGTATTTCACCTGCACAAAAAGAGACAAAGGTTCAAGTAAGAGCTGCATCCCTACTGTGGAAAAGGGAAACTGGACCAAAAGTGAAATCCTTATGTGTATAAACATGGCATAGTGTAGGTCATCCAAATGCTAACAGTGCAGCTGTCTGAGGCAGGAAACATCCTTCATTTTGTTCTGAATAAAAGAAGAGATCTAACCTGGATGCATACCTAACTGCCGAAGGGGATGGAGGACGCTTCACCAAATTAGCAGGAGAAGGGGATCTTCTACGGGCAGACACAGATGGTGAGGGAGGGCGTCTTAACCCAGAACCTGGGGATGGTTTTTCCGTCTCTGATTTCTAAGAGGATACATAAAACCAAAACAATGCTCACTCTTCTAGAATACATTACAGACAGAGGAGCTGCTACCACAACAAATATACAACTTTTCAACAAGATGTACTTGACATTTCCTTTATGTTCCAAAACATAGTCCTAGTCAATAGTTACTCAAATGAAACTTTGTGAACCATAAGCAGCGTGCCTTATCAATACCAGAGAGATCAAGCATCATAAAATTACAATTTTATTCCAATACTGTGTTTTTTAAACAAATGCTACTGAACATTTCAATAAACAAGCAAAGTGTTGAAACAGGATCCCTCCCTGGGCTGACCCAAACCCCCAGATTAATACAAACCTAATTCCCATGGATTTTCAACAAACCTGGGTTGAATCTGGTGAACTTGCATCAGATGAAGATACAGAGGACTTCAATCTGTCGATGCTACGACTGCGCACGGGCACTTTAGGAGTTGGGACTGGGGAACTGATGGAACTGGCTGAAGCTGAACGAGGACAGAGGTGAGATTCTATAAAAGTTAGGAATTTGACAAGACAAAACGAGAACCAAGTGCACAGCATAAGAACAGGAGAAAAGGAAGAGGGAGAAAGAGAGAAAGAAAGATTGTGTGTGTTAGAAACCATACAGAGAAACACCACAGGCAGTGCACATTGCAATGGGTCATGGACACAGACACCACCACCACATGATTAGTACTTGGGAAGCAACAGCACCAAGACTAAAATAATTTTGAAAGCAGCAGTCTAGAGTAAATAAAAATAAAATGCTTTTCCAAGCAACATCTACATTTGCAATACACCAGAGTTACTTTAATTTTAGTCAAGCTGCATCTAATCACAAATATTTCAGTTTTAATGGCTTAGCATCTTTCCGTACAAGTTTTTCATGACAGGTTCAAATTTTAAGCATGTTTCCCTTATACTCAAGGAAGAAATCTTCCTTATTTTCAAAGAGCAGTTATAAAACAGCATTGCATTAGGAATCCAAGTATTACTTTACAAACTTTTCTTGTGAAATAAGCATTTGTGCAACGTTATTTTGCTCTACTTTCCCTCTCTGGTCTCTTTATTACTGTATATGTGCGCCCTTTATCCACATTAACAAATCAAATAGGTGGTGTAAAAGAAATCCATCAAGAGAAAAATGTCAACTATTAAACTAAAATACCTTTCCTACCTGAAGTGTCAATCTCTTCACACATAAGATTATGAAAGAAATTGTATCTTCTAATCACTTTTTCCACTAACATAATCATAGATGTATAAGCATACATAGATGTAAAAATCTACTTCTGTAACTAGATATTGGATTTTTCTGTAGTCTGTACAAATTGTGACAGATGCCAGCACTTAATTTTGTAACTTTACGGAAAATACATTTTATTTTTATATCTACAGCATTTGTGCAAGGAGAACTGCATTCTGGTTGTGCATAGATTGTGCTGAAGCACAGGTACTTTTCAACTGAAATGAAGAAAGTACCTTCAGGTAAACTGATAAAAACGCAAAAGTTATCTTTAATTCAGCAACAGTGAACGAGTCACATGCTGTCAGTAACGGTGAAAAAGACAGTGTTTCCCCACATGATATGAACTGAAATATTCATGGTAAAATAAAAGTGGCATATGGATAGGTGTGCAAAAACATGATCACTGACTACAAATCAAAAAAGTAAAAACTGATTATTACACAAGGGGAGCAGTGTAGAAATGTCATCATTACCAGTAAGATAAACAAAGATGGAAT
Organism: Tetrax tetrax; assembly: GCA_009806455.1. NCBI lineage: Eukaryota > Metazoa > Chordata > Aves > Otidiformes > Otididae > Tetrax > Tetrax tetrax. The sequence continues at coordinate 135,922 of WHYT01015593.1, read as the reverse complement.
AACAAGAGGAAACAAGCAAAACTGGGAACGCAAGTTGTAAGGTTAAAGAGGAGAAAGGTTCCACATTGGTTCCAGAGATGCATTTGTTGGGGCATTCTTATAACCAGTAACAATTATAAGACATGTGGGATGTAGCTAGGGTTTGCCCAGGATGCACAGATTCCTGTGCTAGTACTAAGCTGAGCCACAGTGTGGGCTTATCAGCTCAGTCTGGACCAACATGAAATTGCTTGAGCCAGCCAGGGTTTCTCCACAATATCTTCTCCTTCTAGTATGTCTCTACTTTTACGATTGGCCTGAATGAAGCCAGCTCAGGGCTCCCTACACTTAATATTAAGATAACCTCTTTGTCATATTCCTACAGGAGCTTCTCCTCCTAAAGAAATTTAGGCTTTGCACTTATCCCTTTCAGCCTCCTTTGATATTCTATGTTTGTTTTGAGTTTTTTTCCTTTAATTTCCTAGCACTGTTCTCCAACCAATGAGTCTCTGATTCATTTGAGGGTAAACCCAAATGCAGATCTCTGTCAGCTAGAAAAACCAAACCACCACCACCATCAAAACCCAAAACGAACACCAGCATCTGGTTCTCTCTAGAGCAAGTGAACTGGCACTGGAGTTTAAAAGCCAGTGTTATTCTATGGTTTCGTAAAGTAAACATGCAGCACTGCATATGAATTGTTATTACTGACCAAAGAAAATACAAGGTAAGTAATATTATACATAACCATATAGTAACTGTCTGAATTCCTACTTAAGTGTAGCATAGTTAGCAACTAGCATGTAAGTTCTTGCTTGAAGAGCAACTGCATAAAACTTTCAGGAGTTGCTGCCCTCCTGTTACCTGAGGGATCTTGTCCATCGGCCGACAATGTAGCAGCACTTTTACTCCTAGCTAAGGAGGCCTGTGTGGGGGCGAGGAGGCGACTGATTATGCTACTGTCCAGAGGACTGACCTGGGAGCGCCGAGCTAAATGATGGGAACAAACCAAAAAGGATCCAACATGAAATCGTATAATGAAAAAGACAAGCAGAACAAAGCAAAGGAGGATCGTGAGCATTGTTGAAAATCATAACAGTTTTGGAAGAAAAATACATAAGTCATGGAGAGGGAAATCTAAACTAATAGCACAGAAGGGTTAAACACTGCAATCTCTTCTGTTGCACTCCTCGTCCTTGGCTTACTAATAATTTTAATGTGCAAAGACTGGTGTGCATACAACAGAGATGAACGCTGAAGTCAGTCAAAATACAAAGTTTTTGACCTAGCTCTTCAGAGCTATATTCTCTTAGATTGCAGGAAAGCCATAATAAACATAATAAACAGAAGACTTGCAAGTCAAAGCAAACTGTTATCATCAGGCATCATTTGCACATACAAATCCACATGGACAGCCCCATTATCATCCCATACAGGAAAGATTCTGAAGCAGAATATAATTTCCACTGTTGGCAACAGCTGCTAAAAAGGAAAGTTTCAGAATTGTTAAGTCAAGGGAAAAATATGTTAGAAAAGCTGCTAGTCTTCAGCTTTAGGAAGAGTTCCTAGAAAAGAGGTTATTTGTAAGCTAGTGGGGAATGCACAGACCAAAAGAGACTGAAGTGAGAACAGGTTTCCTCCTTCATTTGCATGCATGAAGTTTAGGCCACCAGCAGGAACAGAGAAGTTGCCTTTAAACTGAATAGTGAGAGAGAGCTTAAAAAGCAAAGGTAAGATTTAACTAAGAAGTTAACGTATCAATGACATTTTTACTGTATTTTACATTTAAACCCATCAGCTTTCAAACACATCTCTCTCTCAAGCAGAGACATTCTGCTATCTACTTACAGTGCCATTTCCCAAAGTCAAAGTTGTTATTACAGGATTTATTTTTTGTCCAAAGGGAGAAATCTAATCTTTACCATTTACAATTTTATCTTTACCACTGGATAACTAAAAAGCCATGAAAAAGTCCTAAAAATTTAAGAACCAAGGAAACTAGCAAAAGCAGGCCTATCCAAACTTTACTATGAATAGGTTTAAAAAGAAATATTCAGCCTTATGAAACAACCACCTGGTTTTTCTTCCTTTTTCACTTTTTCTAGTTCTGGAGAGGATTGGGGTTTACTACTCATTCTATTCAAAGATGTGCTCCTCTTCTTTTCTGTTCCTCCTAGAGACCAAGCGTAAGGAAGATTATTTTTAACAAGATATTTCTATATATGATTTTCTAAACTGCCATTCCCAGGCTTTGTTTTTGCCAGGAAATCAGCTAAAACCACCAACCTATCATTACAAAGAACTATTTTCTCATGAGCTAAATGGCTTGGCTACCATTTGTGTACTCTCCTCCCACCCTTCTGCTTTTCAGAGGAGTAAGACTGGTTTACAGACACAGTTACCCAGTATCTGGCACTGCACTGTGCGTAACGATATTTACGCTACTGTGCATAGACTAAACGCACAGCAGTGAAAGCCTGAGTTAAAACAACTATAATGAAACTGGGACATGGTTTAAATTCAACTTAAAATAGCCCATTTACTGCCTCCCAATTCTCAAAACAAACTGGTTTCTAGCACCTTTCTGTTCCACCTGTGGACCTTTGAGTGCTGACTGCTGAGAATGTAGAGGAACTTTGTTATTCAGTCTGTTTAATGAGGCACTTCTCTTTGTAGTACCTGGAAGTGAAAGCGCATGGATTAATAACGTTGAAATCCTAAAAGCTGCCTCCAACACCAGCCCCACTTCCTTAAGGTACAGAAGAGTAATTAAGTTACTTTATAGTATGAATCCTTCAGAAGCAAGAAAACTGGATCAGGGAAGAATTACTCCATATAAAGCATTATTTCTCATAGTCCTATACGTTACTGATCATTGGAGCAGGATGCCAGTCTCAACAGACCTTTTATTCGACCTACCAAGGCCATCCTTATACGTCTTTTCAAATAAATAATTTAAATGGCCATTCTATATGAGTGAGAAACAAAGTGCTCAGCTCAGAATTAACACAGAAGTCAGTTGATTAAATACTCCACTGATCCAAGACAAGTGTCTTCCTCTCAATTCTGCGTTCCGCTCCCCCATTTTCCCAGGCACATACAGCAGTAAACTAGTTAATTCTGCCACTGTATTTTCTGTCATTTGAATTTAGCCCTCGTTTACCAGAGGGCCAGTTCTTCTTCAGCGCACAGAACGGCTCCGACTTGCTGTGGTGATCTAAACCAGTCAACCTCTGTATCACTGGCGTCCCATTCAAATTTCTTGTATTGCAGGCCACCCAATAATTTTTCCTCCAAAGTGAACAAGGATTCACAAAGAATTTCAAGGTATGACAGTGAGTTTGAAAGCAATCCCAATTAGTTGATAATTAGTGACTTCCTTTGTTAGCGGCTTAATTTGTACTTTAGAGCCCTGTTTCTGACTCATACCCAGAGCTGAACCCTGCAGACACATTATGCATAAATATCATTTGAAATCACAAGCAGTCTCCAGTGACTCAGAGCCCCTGCAGCTGTGCCAGTACAGATATATTCACTGATTCCCCTACCAGGCATACGGTGTATGAGCACAAGTTTTTCTGCCGCATCACCTTCCAACAAGAACCAGCAAAATCACTGTTAGCTGTGCCCATGTTTGGAATTCTTCTGGCACAGCTCATTTGATCAAAGGTTGTAGACTGACAGAACACTGCAGCATAGACTTAGGTGAACTGGTTTGCATATTAAACAGCTCTTAGTTTATTAATGCTTCTGATCATTTTGGAAAAAAAAATACAACATTTGGCATGCAGACGAGCTCCTATGAAACACTGGGAAGATTCCTCACAAGGAAATCTCAGGCTAAAACAAGCTGATACGTGCTCATGCAAATAATGTTTATTTTCTTAACACGTAGATTAGGACAATTCCTTGTGTTTCATATTCTTTTTTTTTTTTTTTTTTTTAAATTTGGAGAAGGGAGATTGCCATGATTTACAGAATAACCTTGACATAACATTCTGTAAGGTCTGCTTCACATTTCCTCTCTACAAATAGTTTACGTGTATCGGGGTGGGGCAGAGCAGGAGACTCACACATATAGTTTTACTAGAGATTAAAACCCAGTGATCTATCCCATCCTCTACATCCTTGTTAAGACTAGTTGGGTGGTGCACATTTTAAACATGATATGCTGCAGTCAGGAGCTTCATCCACCCCAAAGTCGCAATTCAAAATTAGACTGGAAGCACAGAAATTGGTAGAGGATCTCAAGAGTGCAAACCCTCTCAGAAAACCTTAAAAAAATAAAATAAAATAAAAGGAATAGCTGGCTTCTAGACCTTTTCTATTCCTTAATAGTCACTGGCACAGTAAGTAACTCAGAATGCTTGAACCCAGTTCAAGAAATGCATAATTTGAGTATCAGTACCAAGCTTACGCTCCTTTAGGGGGCTAGGAAATTATGTCAGAGCTGCATGCTATGGCTATAATCATTCCAGAACCCCAGGTCAAAATAAAACCTCCTCCCACTCAAAAAACTCCCACAAACGTAAAGAATTTTTCATGCATCCTTCTCTACTTGGTTAAGGCAGAATTCTGATACTAAAACGAAAATGTGTGTCTATAGAGTACAGGACTGGCAGAACAGAAAGATGTCAAAACTATGTTGATTTTTTTCCTTCCCACAGGCAATCAAATGATTGAAGCTATCTAACAGAACAAGGCAAATTTTATTTTTGTACCATTTTTATTTTGCTGAAATTTTAGGGTGTGATTTAAGGCATGCAAACCCATAAAGATGATGTGAAATGATTTGTGAATCATCATTCACCAAGATTCAACTTTAGTAAAACAATTACAGAAATAAAAATTAAAAAACCAGCAGTCTTTACCGTTACTCTTCTCCTCTAACAGACATCACATCAACTGGGTCAAAGCCCTGAACAGTCAAGCTGGATTAACAAATTGCATGAAATGCATTTGAGATCAAAATATCAAGTGAGCTATAGAACAAGGGAGGAAAAGGAGTATCGTTCCACCTCCCGTCTCCTCCCTAAGTAACAGTTAAGCAGCACACCTGCTACCAGCAAACACACAAGCACTTACTTCGATCAGAAGCGTTTAAAAGCGCTGCAGATGATGATAACCGTTTATTCATGACAGCTTCTGTCTGTTTGAGGTTTGCTGTGGAGGTAGACCGCTTGCTGGCTGTGTAAAGAAGCAGTTACTTTAGAACTCACCTCCATACCTGTGGCAGAACTTTTCACACATCACCACGCGCTAACTTTGGAAGTATTACATCCTGAAAGCTGTTCTAGTTTTGCTTAATGAAAAACAGAGATTTTTTTCCCCCCACTTTTAACAGACTTGATATAATTAGCACCAGTTGTAATAAGCATGGAAAAGGTATTTAGTTTTAGGGGAACGATGCCAAGATTTTAGGCATACGTATGCAAACAGGTGATTTTTAAACCCTGTGCTCCTAATGCGTAAAGACAAAAGCTACTGAGGTTGTGTGTTGTTACCGGACTTGCAAGACAGAGAAGTAACAACAAAATCCGAGCAACAATAATGTCTGTCTTTGTTCCTTCCACATGGGTAGGTCAACAGTTTTTTCAATCACTAGTTAACAAAAGCAAAACAAATGCTTTTGGAGTGACAAAAGCAAGTCCTGAGCAAAGGCAAGGAAGTATTCCTATTTCCAATTACTTTCTATGGGTTGCTCTATTTTAGAAATTTCTTTTTTTTTTCCAAAAAAAGATATTCCTTAAGTTCATATTTCCTACCAGTTTTCTAACTCCTTTGAAAAAAATTGCCACAAGAAGGATTATTTTTTTTATGTGTATACACACACATAAAAATCACATCTCACATGGCAAAATTTCAAGTTTACCAAAGTCAGATAAATACTTGCTTTTTAATTTCAAATAATGTACTTTCAGGATGAACACTGCTCCAGTGTGTGAAAGCCTTGGAAAAGCATGTACCTGTTGCTATGGAAACTCAATAAGCAAAAACCAGTAATGCACACAGAGTAGCATGGACCAGCATAATAAACACAAGAAGTTCTACACATCAAACACAAGTAATCGATTTTGCTGGCATATTGGACAGCAAAGATGATTAATGTGAACTCATTAGTGCATAAGTACCAAAGGAAAAAGCAGCACTACCACCACAAAGGCAGCATCTTTTCCCTTTGGCCAGCATGCTACGGCAGCTCTTATCGGAAGAGCCAGGACATGAGGATTCCTACGGACAGCCCTGCCTCTGCATCGCCCTTTTGACACGTGCACCCAACCCAGGCCTCCTGAGCCAGGGGCCTCTTGCAAACCCATGGCAAGTGAAAACCAGATTTTAGAGCTGAAGTTACAGAAGTGGCAAACTCTCGTCACAGTGAACAAGAGCACAGTTCCCACAGGGTAAGGTGGAGAAAGGGGGAATTTATCGAATCTAGCTAAGAACCAAAGATGTGAGCTTAGCGGATACTTTCCCAACATAACAACAAAAAAGGCATTTTATGCATGAAGCTTGAGTACTGGGATAACTAAGAGACCTGAAAGGTTTTCTATACAAAAATGAGGAAACTCGTAATTCAGGTATTTGAGGGTTTTCAAGAGGAAAGACTACCCTCTAGCGTCTGCTCTTAAGAAGAAAGTCCGGCTCCGTCTGGAGCTCAAGCGTGCGAGTCAACGGCCATCAAACATCATGGAGATGCTCCATACAAATTTCCCTTTGTTCAAATCAGCACTTGCTGAGATTTGGTCTATTACCTACTAAGACCCAGAGGCAGAAAATTAAATCTTGCCTTGAGGAAAACTACACTGAGCAAAGTAAACTTTTTCCAGCAAGTTTCCAAGTCCTAGAGGTGGGCTGTACTGTACAGTAAAGAGACAAGGGATGAAACTTCTACTAGAAGACTCAAAAGAAAAAATGACAGTCTATATATGACTATTCAGACAAAAAAACCCCCTAATAACAGTTTCTATTTTACAGAGATCAGTGGTGTGTTAATATCCCAATTGATGCCTTCACTGAAAAAAAATCTAACTGGTAAAGAGCACCCAAGAGATATCTGTGGGTTTTTTTTTTCCAGAAAATTTTAAGATCTTAAGAAGTCAATGCTTTTTTCATCAATACATTTGCAAATATAGACCAGATGGCCTCAACTTCTCCTTTCCTCAATCATAAGACAGTTTTTGCAAACCTGAAAGATTTGGACAATTCTCTAGGAAAAAAGCTTTAAAAGCCAGACAGGATACTCTCGAGTAAGGTTACATAGGTGAACTACTCTTTTGTACTCCCGGGGGAAAATTAACTTACTTATATCACAGCATTCTAAATGGAAGAAGCATGTAGCATAGTCCCATGCAATACTAAATGTCTGTATTGTTTTCAATGGAAAGGGGAAAACAAACGGAATAAGCCAAATAAAGTGTATGAATGCCATGCAGCAAAGCTTAAAACCGGGTAAGGAGCTGGGAAACACGGTCACTAGATTGTCATCAGAGAGAGCAGCTCTCAACCCAGCTTCTGAGTTTCACTGAGAGGGTGCTGGAGCACTGCCTATACGAGGCTGGATAAAATCAGGCTAAATAAAATAAGATTAACTGCCTCCTAGGTCCTTCCAAATTTCTACTAGGACAAGGAAGCTCTTTATTGAGAAAGAAGAGACTCTGGCAGGCCAATTTCTATTCTAATAGCACACGTCACCACTACAGATGCACCTGAACATCCAGTTTTGCTTCACAGCCATCACTAAAGCTCCCTCATTTGCAAGGACTCTGTCATAAAGGATGCTTTATTACGCAGCCTTGCCGTATCTCTTGGCAGACCTGCACCCTGCATATTTCAGCTTAGTGCCGAGAGCAATGTCATTAATGTAATATTTGACCCGGGGGCTTTTATAAATTTTTAAATTTCAGGCCATCAGCAGGGTATTTGGTGCAGTCTCAATGAATTACATTCTCTACATAATACAGACAGGCTGATGGTTGGTGAAATGTTCCACTACACAGAGTTTACTTCTCATAGCACAGTATCTCTGTCACCCACAAATGCTGCTTTACCAGTCAATGTTCCTAAATATTGCTGTTCACACAGCCAGTACATGGAAGAACATGTCTGATTCTGTATTTTTTGCACAGCAACATAATAAACAAGAAAGCCTTTAGGACTAAAATAACGTAAAGAATATTTGAAATTTGTTTGCCCAATGGTTTTCATTTTAAGAAACGGAGCCTTTAATCCCAAATTTGTCACAGAATCTGATGGTGGAAAAATGATATTGCATTGACTTTTTGACATTTGCTCTAGCTGCGCTGTTAGAGAAGGTGCACTACTCAGCCCTAATGATGTAATGTAGCAGAGCTCATGTGGTATCATTTTTCAGAGTTTAAAAAAAAAAAAAAAAAAGCTGGCTGGACTTAAGAATCCTAGATGGTTTGTGTACAATTTAAATAACAATTAAGTGAGGAGCTCCCAGAAAGATAAAAAGCTAAAAATGATCCTGAAATGGGAATAAATATGAGAAGTATGAATGCAATCATGATTTCACACCATCCAGCCCAGGTAAGAGAGAGGTACATTTGAAACCTCAATGTAAAATCAAACAAATTTAAAACGGTAGATGAGCAAGTGTCTTAGTCAAATTCTGCATTATCTGTTTATCACCACAGCCAATTTTTTTCAAAATTGGTGCCAAGTTATTCAAATTGATCTACTGTAGCTGAACATATCTGCTCCTGTTGTTATTACTTTATGATGGTACAGCTTAAGTGCCTAATTTTACATCAGGAGTATGTTTGTTGGAAGACACTTTATTTTTAATGTGCTTCAGCAGCACTGAAGATCTTCCTCCACGATCAAAAGGACAGACAATACTCATTTCCTTGCATAAACCAGGAGAAGGCAAAGGATGTTGTTTTATGTTTGTTATGAAGTTCAGCTTTACAATTAGGTAAGGTAAAAAAGAATGGAGGAGAAAAAAATAGCGCTTTCCTAAACATGTTTGGCAAACGTGATTTCCTAGTCTCAAGGTTGAATGGCATTTGGTAAAGTGGAATACAGTAACTGGATTTATATGTGTCCAAGAACACATGTTAAACAGGTAAACCAATCCAGTCAAACTGCCTAGTTTTGAAGAAAATTAGAGATTCATGCTGTGCAGAGAAAGGGAATAGAGAAATTAAATAAAATACACATGCTTCTGCTGTGTTGCCAGAGCAAGCCACAGTAGTTAAATCATACTCAGTCAGACTTTCATTGCATTTTCAAGTCTCATATTGTCAGCATTATGAGACAGCTGTACTGAATTAGTAATGCTGGGAGCATGCACAGATTTTCAGAATTCAGATTCAGCTGGGTCTCAGCTGAGAGCTATCATCTTAAACTAGCTACAAGAAATAATTTTGCTTTTTTAAAAATATAGCCTTGACAAATGTATGAGTGATCCAAAGCATTTCTATGAATGGCTCAGTCTGTGCACTGGCAAGTGCCAGAAAACATATTTATATATAGAATTATGTTTAGGTAATTGGAAAGATCTGATTTTGCAAAACCCTTTGTGGAAAAAAAAAGTATCAAACTGCAAAGAACTCATTCCCTTCAAAGTTTCAGCAAAATATCATTTGATTTTGCAAATGTTACTTCAATTGCTAGTAAAACAAAGCAAAAAGAAAACAAACCAAGCCCTACCATGTACTATTTGCAAATTAGGAAACAATGAAAGAGTTTGAAATTGCCCTTTCAGAGAACTATACAGAGAACTTTCCACTTAGGGGAAAGAAAAAAAATAAAAAAAAGCTTAGACTACTGAACTAATTTATATTCAAGCACACACCACTAAGAATTTATCCTCCCCCACGCTGTACCCAGTTGTCCAAATGCACATATTCTTTCCCTGAAAATTCTCTCAGGATGCCATGACTTAAGCTGTAGTTTAATTAGCTGGGAGGGATAGTTAAAAACATAGGGGGCTGCTTTCTACTTAGGGATCCCATTTGTTCCACAGCTGGCCAAGATCCAGGAAAAGATCTCTAAGAAGATGGTTTTCCTTAGTTTCAGAGAAAAAAAAAAAAAAAAAAAAAAAAAAAAAAGAACTCCAGTTTAAAAGGTTAGTAGTGAGCGTAAAACAAGAGAGAAAGAACATTTTAGAAATCAATACCACCAGTTCCACCTTCATCTGTGGTCTGCTGTTCTGTAGAAGAAGAAGGTTTGCAAGCTAAGTCACAAGGTCAAATAGCAAACAATGCAAGTTAATAAAAAAATGGAGAAGCTGGATATTATAATGATAATTTGTATCAAAGCACTTTCAAACTTATCATAAATAAACACTTAAAGTCAACACTCAAGTTGACAAAGTAAGACACTACTAAAACACACTCCGTATAATTCCACCCATTCAGAAGACAGGCTGAATTGCAGCAATTTTGTTTCATTTTATTCCTGGACAATAACTTGTTAAGTTCGTTACTGGTGTGGTCTTCCAGTTAGGTAGCTCCTGAAAGGATCCCTTCCACTGCAATCCTCACTTCTGCTGGTCTGAAGCAGAAACAGCTAACTGTGTGAAATAGGAAATAATCTGAGCTCAAATTAAAGAGCGTCAAAATGCATCACTTAACCTAGAATAGAACTTATTCTCCAAGCAGCTTGGACACTGCTCACTGCATCTCCTTATCTATTATGGTTGTTCAAATAATCAGTTAGCATTCTGTAACTCTAAGGGTGTGTTTAAAACCTTTTAGATGGAGTATTACAATACAACTGGGTTTGTTTTTTTTTAATTCTGTTTATCATCAGCCTTAGCACACCATTACATGTACCGAATCTGAAGGACTCAGACTTATTTTCACATTATACATTACAAATCCTCTTATTTGGTGCTTGGGGGCTGGCAATGCAATGCTGCCAGGTGTAGTATTTCCCAAGTGGTTTCTCTCTAGCTCTTCCAAAGTAAAAAATAGCTCTAAGTCTGAGCAGCATTTCAGGGCAAGTACATATATGAATCTTTCCCCAAGACCCTGTTGTAAGAGCCACGATGGGAAAGGATGCCCAGGTTCTTACGAACAGTGCTGCACCTGCCAGTGTTCACATATAATATTCTGTGATTTTAGCCATGCTAGAAAAAGGTGCTACTTACCTGTTTTACTCTCTGAATCTGGAGTTACAGACCCTCCCCATGACCACCTCTTCTGTCGCGTTTCCAGCCGCTGATTCCGTTCCATGGTACGATGCATAACTGCTTCATATCGCTCCTATCATCAAACAACACCTCTATGAAGCTGTGTAACTGCAAAGCACAGCTAGGCCAGAAGACACAATATAGGTATCTTTTTTTTTCCCCAATATGATGTAAAATGTTTCACCTATACTGCCTGCTAACAAGCTTTTGTTACAAAAGCTATCTCACAAAGAATGTTAAGGGCAATTAATGGTTTCAAAACACTGCGAACACGATTAGGTCGAGCTAAAGCACAGATAATCTATTCTCTTTACTTAAAATAGCCACCAAACAGATTTCCTGTTCAGTAAACAGCACTACTTACTTTCTGAACAGGGATGAACCCCAAACTGAGCAAAAATAATTGCTTACCCTTTAAACTATTTATATGCTGAAGTTATTTCTAAAAAGTGCTAAAAATTCTCCATTATTAGATACTAAGTATAAGGTTATTTGTATTTTCAGAGAACTATACAAACACTGACCTAAGTCTTAACAGCTACTGGCATTACTAGAGACAACGATGAAACCAGAAATAGCAAGACATGAGTGCAAAAAAGACCAGTCAGCGCCAGACCTCCACTGCTGGCAGGACAAAAAGGACTGAAAGAAGCTTTCTCTTCTCTTCTCTCTCCAGACTAGGAAATACTAATGGGGGAACTTTAGCTCTTGTGCATAAAGATGAAGTAATCATGCTAGACCGTTCCTTCTCCATAATCAGGCAGGTTTTCATACATTTGTCAACAACATATGATTTCTCTTCTGGAACAGTCATATCCCAAGTGATCTTTTGAAGCAGTATTTATTGCTGATACATTGCAGTAAGATGCCAAGGGGACTCATTATCCAACATTTCTCCCTCTTGAGGACACAAGACTTTCACCTTCTTTCAACGCCATTTCACAACATGAACTGAAAAAGTCAGTGTGTAACAAACAAAGTAAACTTGGAAGGAAGGGAGGAAGGATTCCATTCACTGACAAAAGATAAAACTGAAAGTTCTTGTTTGAAATATAAAGCTTAGCTTCCCCTCTGTCAAAGGAACCTGAACTGGAGTTTACCCAAGGTGCCAAAGTACCCAGACATTATGTAATCTGCAGATGGTATTTCCATGGAGGTATCTGCAGTGCGGCAATTCTTCAAAGTCGTAGTTAAAGACACAGGCTTCACTTTACAAACAACAGAAAATCAGTTATCAGCTCAAGACATCAACATAATAAGAAGCACAGCTGTGCAGAATAATTGAGTACCTGTGAGAACACAGGTATCTCAACCCTAGCCATGGATAGTTGTCTTCAAGACTCTCCCAGGCAAAGAATCACTTATTTTTCCACAGTATTTGCTATCATGTTTCTTATTCTACTTTACCTACGGAAAGTGATTAATTAAATCAGACTTGGCTGAAGTACCAAACAAGAATGCTGGAGACTAGGTATTTTTTAATGCACTTCTATCTACTAAATTTACAAGTGTAAATTATATCTTGCTGGCAAATACTGCCCTAAGATATCTTAGCTTCTTCAAAAGTGATTATTTTCTAATGTCAGAGTACAAAAGTCAAGATCTGTTTTCACCTTCTGGCTGAAAGCTAGGCTTACAGGTCAAGTGCACACTATTTTCCCACCTGCCAGATTCTTAATGTGCAATTGTCTACGTACAAGGTCATCTTCCTCCAGGGACCAACTAAAGACAAGGTAAACACCAATCGAACACTCATTGGCTAGTCCTTGTCTTCCTTCATTATTCATCCCTGTATCCACTTAAAACATACCCACCATCCACAAAGTTATGTGAATAAATGCACTAAGGGCTTAGGGGCAACTCCTCTTGAAGCGTAAGGGATGCTTTTCGCTTAAAGTAGTTTCCTAAAGAGAATATACTGCACTGGACTGCAGTCAAGGCCCACCCAAACATTTCTGCTTGTTCTTCCGCAATGTAAACTATTCCATGAAGTTCTAATGGAATATCAGTCCGAACACACCCAGAAGCGGATTACAGATAACCAAACACCAGTGTAGAACGGTGCCCGTCAAAAAGAGATGTATTGCTAGAACAATGCAACAATGGCTGGACTCCAAGTGAACAGCCAGCCAGGCTTTACAGGCTCTTCATCAATGACCCACAGCAAGTTCTTCCAGCCAGCTTATGAAAACACATGTGCGTGTCACGCCTTTACAGCTGATGTCCTGGAAATGAACCCTTTCAGAATTTGCATCGTATTTAACATGCACTAGCAGACCTGGTCTTCAAAGGGGATGGCATAACTTCATACGTTTATTTCTACTTTCAACTTCTATCAATCTTGCAACAAACTCTGCAACTCAAATACTGCTCTACGGGTTCACGTGCAGTCAAAGCAAAGGCCAAGAGTCAAGTTAGAACAGTCAGCAACAGCTCCAAGCAGCAAACAGTAACTACACAGATAATATTCTCAACTGTACAGTAGCAAATCATAATTTAGAAAAACTTAAAGAATGTGATCCTCTTAGGCCACAGGAGGCTCCCAAAAAGCGTGACACAGAATTAAGGAAAGTCTAATATCTGTCACCCACCCTGATTTACAAACAGAATTACAAAGTGTACTGAAAGGAATCTAGAAATACGGGGTGCTATTTTTGCTCATGTGAAAATAACCAGTGGCTAAACAGTAACCACAGCTCCTAGAGTCCTGAGTGCCTCCGGGATAGTTACAGCTAAGCCTGGGATGCGGAAGGAGGGCATGTGTCTATATAGCCCCACGTACAGATGTGGAAAATATTTTAATGTTCTGATACATTCACAATTTCTGTAACTTTCTATTTAACACCACTTCAGAGCACAGTAATGCAGGAAAACACCATAGGAAGTTTTAAAACTATAGAACTTCAACGTGTAGTACCTTATCCTCCTCGATTTTTTGTTTTCTTTTTTCTTCTACTGCTGCCCTCCGTTGTTCCTCTTTCTGCTTCTGTTCTTTTAGCTTTCTTTGCCTTTCTTCTAATTGTTTTTCATACTGGAGTTTTGCCTTTCTTTCCTTTTCAAGGATTTGTGTCTCTTTGGCAGCTGTAATTTTTTAAGAAAAAATTAAAAGCAAACTTAACTATTAATTGGTATTACAATGCAACTTACAGGCAAGAGACTACCAAGCAAAACTATCACCACTTAAAAGCTAAAACATACAGCAAGATTAGCTTGCAGTGCTGGACAACACTGCACATGATGACAGAAGTGTCTAATTCTGTTCCTAGGTTGGGCAGGAATTGGAACCTCTCCTGCCACTGGACTTTACTGTCTAGACAGGAATGGCAGGATAGGCATATACCCTACGGTAAGCATGGATTTTTCTTGCCATCGTGACAGTGCAAGTCTTTTTAAGTAAGTAGTAAGTTGAGTATCAAAGGGCAGAATTTTCTACGCTGCCATTTTCATTTTTTAGAACAAGATATAATGAAAAGATTTAAAGCACCGAGCGACAAGATGGGAAAATCCCATAGTTACTGCATCCGAGTTCAAAATAGTTACGTCACTGTTCTCCGCAGCCTCCACCTAGGAACAGCTGCGCGCAGTTTAACAGGAAGCTTCAAGTCCTGTGACAAAAAGCTAGCGGTTGAATGCACAGCGGAAGTATTTTCTGTGGCTAGACAGATGAAATGAACCGAGAGATCAGATAATTACACCAACAATGCACGGCAGTATCTACATATAAGGCTCCCCAAATACTTCTGTATTTATAGGTGTCCTGGTCCTTTCCTCCCTCTCTGTTAGGATAACGCAGGCATTCTTGTTGCTTGTGTCTTTGCTTTTACGTTAAGAAACAAACACACAGGCCAGAGAGACACCACTCCTCCCAACTGTGAGACCAAGAACAAGGACTGCAGGGCATACGGTGACTCTCATCTCTTGCTGCACATGCACGCACTGATTCACGTCACAAACGGCACAAAGCTGAGCAAGAGTTTTCCGCTTTTCTCTAGGTCTCAGATTCCTTGCTGAGATAAAGCATATACTGCTGACACTTCAATCCAGGAGTCACTTCAGCATGCTAGGAAACAAGGGAAGCAGTGTTCAAGGCAATCAAGCCATTCAACTAGCTAAATCTTTTTAAAATTTGTCTGAATCAGCATTCCCGAAACCTCAGTCTTCAGGGCTACAGGAAGCAGTTCTAAGTTAAAAGTTTTACTTTTAGAAGTGTTTTTGTTAAGGCTTTCAGTAAGAAATCAGCAAAGTTTGCTTGGTGGTCACTAAGAAATGGAAGGTCGGAAGTGATATACAGCTTCAAGAAGCTAAAATCTCTGGAATGTTTTCCTCAAATCTAGTACTTCTCCATTCAGGTTCACAGATGGTCACTGATGCAAGACCAACAGCAGACCTTGCCCCTTGTCCCCAGCAATCTCAAAAAAGTGACTGAACAACGACTAATGGAGTAAGTTATTCCTTTATCACAAACATTTTAGGAAATTATATTTTAAATGAAACATGAAAATACCATGTTGCTTTTCCCGCTCTTCTCTACGCTCCCTGGCCAGTCTTTGTCTTTCTTCTGTTCTTAGAGTGGAACCATCTATCACTGTCAAAAGAAAAATTGAAGACACATAATTATCAGTTATCCGGAACATTTAAATTTAAATAAAAATGTCAAAAGTCTTTACTAGCAAAAGGATAATGGAACTTCCTGAGACACACCAAGCACTGCACACTCTACATGGATATTAAAAATGTCACCTGAAAAATTCATAGGAAGTGGAATACCCTCCTTTTTCCCTTTTCCATTTCCTCACAACAACCAATCCACTATTTTTAACAGGTGGAGCAGAAAGCACACACAATATTAAAAGGCGCAACGCGTACAGTCAAAAGAAGGCCTGAGCAGAAGTCAGACATGTGAGAACATACTCTACTCCAAACTCAGCTCTGATCCTCGTTCTTGTACATATTAATCCCTATGACCAAGAATTACATGAATCTAGCAAAACTCAACCTGAGAAGAGAGAGTTCACCCATCATGACATACTCAAAGTGCTGCAGGATAGCTAGCTGGCAGGCTAAGCAGGTATAAAAACCTGCAAGTCTATAAGGACTTGCAGGTCTTCGCAGGTATAAAAACTTGAATTCCAGCAAAAAGTGAATTGGTAAGCTGAACAGAGCACAAAAAAAAAAAAAAATCATTTATCTTTGTTGTTATAGCCCACTGAAAAGGTAGGGAACTTCAGCTGAACTCTGAGCAAGCCAAGATCAAAAGCCTGTCATCAAAATCGGACCTTCAGGGAACTGATGAACCATCTACCAGGTGCTTTATGCCTTGATGCCTTCTGAAGAGTGAGCACCAAACGTCTTTTTAAAAGATGCTTTATTCATTCTCTACTAACTCTCCCTTGTGAACCCAGTACTTCATTAAGAATAACGACCGATAATTATACCTGGTTTAGTTGCTGTCTTTATATTTATTGAGGTCTGGACTGCAATAGGGCTGACGCCACTTTGGCTTCTTCTTTCTTCTGCTATGGCTTGAGCTGCAGCAACTGTAAGAAAGAATCATTCCACTTAAGAAAAGCTCTACAACCAAAGCTGATGAAATAAATATCTAACCTCTATTTGAGGTTGCGGATCCTTTTATTTATAAACTAACTTGGGACTGCTCAACTTGTAAGAAGAAAAAACTTGTCAAATTAGACTTCAGATCTGGCACAGTTTTTCTTCGTAAAAACAACAGTTACAAATCCTTCTGTTTAAAATGTGTAGCGAGTGACTATAGAGTTTTATGAAAGTCAAACTTATGAATAACTTTTTGAAGAAGAAAACCAATATTTTCCAAAGTTACAAGTCTGATTTACACTTACTAACAAGAACTCTTTGCTACCGCACGTGTATTTGTGGGCTAAACACATACACGTAACAGTCGATCAGCACTGGCAGAATCATATCCTGACGAGACTCAAGCAGGGAAAGATTCCTGAAGACCTTTCGTTATTTCATGACACGAAACAGAGCGGATTAGCTGCATGAAGTAAACCATTAAGGGAGGCTTTACTTCTAAAACTGGATCTTCGAAAATAAATTTTAATTATATATTAGACTCCAAAACAGTAATTTCAGCATTTGTGCAGAGACCCATTCACCTTCTTCAAGTTTCTCCAAAGCAAGTAAAGAAAACTGCAGGGCTACGACTCCCAGTTAATCATACAGAAATGGAATGCTGGCACTATTCATTTTGCTAAATAACAAAACCCATTAAGAAGTCAGGAGACTAATTTACTGTATCACTTTCCACAGATTTTCTTTATTTTGGTATCAACTTTCACTTTAAACTGATGACCTTTTAGGGTGTGAAGGTGAAGTGTTACAGGGAAAGCAGGCAGGGCAACCTGCAAGACAGCGTTACCCCATCCTCCCGCAGAGCTCTGGGCAGGAGCGTGCTGTGTCCTTACAGCTGTGACACCTTGTTCTCACCTTGGCTGACAGATATGCGGAGATCAACTTACAGAAAAGCCCAGCTTCGGGGGGGGGAAAGCAAGAGAGTACACTATGCAATCAACTAAACATGAGAAAGCAGAAGTTGACGCCTGTGTTAAACAGAAAAGGTAAGCCAGAAAAGTAACACATAATATGCCATGATTTCAACCATAACATCAAGGACAAATAGTAGAATTTGATGTTGCATTTAAAAAAAAGAAGATGACAGCTTTGTCAATGATCTCAGCTTTCCCTTTAATAGAGTAGTGCAGAATGCAAAGGAGGAAGGAAGAGTCTCCCTCTTCTCCAGGCATTGCCATGACAACTAGCTGTGCCATCGTAATAACCCTCCCTAGGGCTGCGCCCAGGAACAATCACCTCAAAGGGTTTGATCCCATGTGATGGCAGTGATAAATGCCGATTACAATACTTATTCAGCAAATCTAAATTGTCACCCACAGCTGTTGCCGTGTCTTGAATTAATTTTTCATTGCAGCACCAAACAAAAGTCTTCCTCAGTTCCATCCCATGCATCGCTGAGGCTCTTTTGAAACGAGTCAGAGCCCAGATACACTGCGACACGGTGAGATCACCAACTGCAAAGAGAACCACTCAAAAAGGGCTCACTGCATCTTCACCGTGTAGACCACAAATCAGTCAAAAACCTGACTTTGTACACTGTTGCACATCATGTGGATGGGAATCTAGCCCGAAAACTCACAAAGTGGAGAACAACACAATTACATATTCTCAGTACAATTAGATGTGAAAATAGTCTCAGGAAAAACAGTCTACTGCAGGTTTTTCTGAGAGCAAAACTGTACCGCGAGGGCACCTACATCCAATGACACCTTTGCAGATCACAAAGGCTGAGAGACCATAAGCTTTCAAACATCATTTATAGTTAAGACAAATACAGAAACCCAGTTTCATCTTTTCTTCAGTCTCCACCAGCAAGGGAAGAGAAACAGGAGGTGTACAGGCAGACAGAGTCGATTCAGCCCGGTCCAGCTGGGAAATGAGCCTGACAGAACAGATTCACCCTAGACCTACACCAGGTCTCATTCTCTCTGGAATTTTGCCTCAATGCTCAGGAACTTTAAGCATCCAAATTTCTGCAACAACATTACAGTAAGAAGCAAGCTGCAATTTAAACAGAGAGAATATTAATCTTACTTTACTTGCGAAAGTATTTTATTATTGGAAATCTTGCTGAAAAAGAGTCATAATGGATGTAAGGGTTTATGTATTTATTCACTCACTTCGAAATAAACACTTGAGAAATGTTCATTACTAGAAGGCACCCATTTAAAAAAAAATGTGTCATATCTGCAAAGCAAGTAATCAGTTCATCTTAATTATTAAGGTTGCAAAAAATTACTTGAGGTTCTACAGAACAGGAAAGTGGGTTACAGAAACAGCGCAGCTTGCAAAGGACACAGAGGTGAAAAAAAGTGTAGAAATACTTAGCCATAGCATTTTGTATGTCAGTGCTTTTTGTATGTCAGTTAAAATATTTATGTTCACTGCTTCATTATTTGCATAGAAACAAAGTGCTTACAAATGTGAAGGTAGCAAATTTAAAGGGACTAGGAGTGCACCTTCATGTTACACAGAAGCAATCCATTTAACTAACAGAAAGTCAGAATTAAGTGAACTGGAGATTTGAACAAAAGATGGAACAGCCACCACATTAGATGCATCCCCAGGATGAGTCAGTTCAATTTCACCAAGTCTCAGGTCAGACACGTTTTACAGCCCTTGTCAATTTTATGGTAAATTTACAAGATGAAATTGTGATTTCCAAAATCCAGTCTACTACAGTAAGAGAAAATGAATGGCATACTGTTGCACTCTGCAACCTTTAAAAAAAAAATACAGATTTAATTTTTCTTTACTATGACAAAAGAAATCTTAATTTTTAATACATTTAGATATTCATTGGCACAGTTGCTTATAATTTTTTTTGCCTAGTTTTCCATAATGAATATAGCAGTCTGCTACAGAGCGAAGCATCATTGAAAAGAATTTTCCACAAAATCTAGCTCTGTAAAGTAAGCCTAATACTTCTGTATTTAATCACGGTACTCCAGAACAGGAAACCAGTTAACAACCATTTCACTATAATCACATGCTGTATTACTGGGGGGTGCCTTCATGGACATATTCAGCAAATTTTCTGAAGAAAAAAAAAATTCTCTTAGAAGCAAATTAAATCTCACTTCTATCCCGAGCTTCCCCTCCCACAGTAGTCAGTAAAGGCTTTC
Organism: Tetrax tetrax; assembly: GCA_009806455.1. Lineage (NCBI taxonomy): Eukaryota > Metazoa > Chordata > Aves > Otidiformes > Otididae > Tetrax > Tetrax tetrax. The sequence goes on along the minus strand of WHYT01015593.1, from coordinate 116,047 downwards.
ACTGCTATAATCTGTGATCAGCATAATGTGTGTGTGCTTATTTTACAGCAGTATAACTTTAGACACTTTAGCTAAAAATAATGAAGGTGCAAGCCACACATGTGGCCAATAATAATATTTGCATTCATGCATAATAACATAAGGCTATTTGGAACATAAAATGGTTCGGTAATTTGGGAAGCAGCTCTCCTTCTGCACCCCTCATCACCGTTTAGCACTGTGAGTCTGGCCAAGCACATCATGGATAAACCAAAGCAGTGGAAGCACCAGGAACCGGCTGCGACAGGAGGCAGCGTGCCAGACAAAGCCAGCTCTCCCTTCTCACCTCCCAGCTGATGATCACGCTAACCAGGCAGGTACGGTGGTGCCTCCCTTGCACCGAGCGTAACGGCACTTCCCTTCGCTGATCAGGTTTCTGATATGCCCTGAAGAGACCGGTGCTAAAAATAAAACCTTATTTCTATTTCAATCCTTGCACTGAGTTAATACCCTTGGCCCTTGCCAAGACTGTCAAAGGACCCACACAGTTGCTGTTCTTAGTAAACCTCATTAGGGACTGAAGCGGTTCTGTCCCCGTACCTCGCGAGGTTTAGGGCGTCCATCCCACCGCCTCTGCCAAGCAGGACACTGCCCCACCTGCTCTTCCCTTCCTGTGCCGAACCAGAAAAGAGAGCAGAAAGTGCTGACTTTCACAGCAATCCTCCTGGTTCTTATGATTTAATGACTCATTGTGCAATGCGAACGCACAAAAAAATCCCAGATGAAGCCTTTGAAACAAAAGTTAGGAGGTCTCCTGAATGTTAAGCATTGTTACGAATCGAAGTGTTTTGATGTCAGTTTAAAGCTGATAACAAGAAGCCAACAAGCAATGCGCAAACCAAAGTGAACCTGAGCTTCCCAGCAAACATCTCTAGTTTTACAGCAAACTTCGTCAAGTCTGCAAGATGTCATTTTTGTCTTGCTCCACTACAGGCAGCTACTGTTTGTCATCCCTTTCAGCACCACTACTAGGATCCTTTTTCTTTTAATCATTTTTGTACCTGCTTTCAGGAAAGCTGAGGATAGTCAGCATTCAGGTTTGAGATCTCTGCGCACTGGCTTTTAAGCTGATTTCCGCTTATTAACACAGGTTAAGACAAACGGATGTGAGATGCTTTAAAAATTGAGTCTTGGTTTTACACCGTTACTCCTTGCTTAAAGGACACCAGAAAAAGGATGCACCCTCACACAGACAGACAGACAACAGAAAGTTTCCAACAATCAACAGAAAAGCCCTCTCTGTAGGTATTCCTCTTTTCCCTGCTTTCTCTCTTATTTCTGTCTTTCCTCGTTGATCCTCACGTCCAATTTTTAGGCTGCAAGGACTGACAGGCTCCACAACCAAACACGTTAGGCTCCCAGTAGGCACCTTCTGATGGGCCAGCTGGAAGGCAGATGGTTCTCCTGTTTTGTCTGGGCAGCCACCAGATGGGAAGCACGCAGATCTCCAGAAAGCAGTGCATGCTGTCTCTCAGCTTCAGCAGGCCAGAAGAACTTCCTGTTGTCTTATCCTTATTCCAGACTTAATTTACATGTTTTCATTCCATATTTACTCCCTGCATGGGATACCTGTTTTATTACTTTTTATGTGTTTTCCTCTCCTTAAGTCCATTTCTACAGCTTATTCTCTGCAACAATCTGGTTTTCTTCCCAGTGTTCAAGGCAGTTTAGGATGATTTCTTCCGCTCATCACAAACATCGATCCCACTGGAAAACTGCTTGACATAAGCCTTCCTTAGGAGTATTATGAATTAGCAGCTCATCAAGTAAGTATTTGAGACATATTTGCAAGAGTGTAAGTTTTTACTTCTCCTTAAACATCTATACTCAGATTAAGAGCCGGAAACACTAAAAAAAAGCAATTTCACATCATTAACAAAACACTACTTATTTCTTATGAGGAGACCTACAAACATACGGCTGAAGCTATCTCAAAGACGTCACCGTGTTTGTTCAGACTAGGGCACGCTCAGAGAGGGACCAGGAAGGTTGCTAGCTAATTTGTGGCTGATCTCTGTACGCTCTTCCCTAGGGAAAGAACACAATCTAAACGAAACCGGAATGTAATACAAGCATAGACCAAGGAATGAAAATTTGTCCTTGAAAGAACTGGCAGCCACCTCCAAAAATTTTCCACAGTTAGAGATGCTATGGCATTGTCCAACAGCCTCATCAGGTGAGTATCATCCTTAGTCCAAACACCAGTGACACATCCCGTGAATTTATCTCCTATGGAGGCCTTACTGATTCCTGCTGTCACTCGTATTCTCTTATTTTAACTTTGCTCACACCACTCAGCCAAGAGTTATGCTTCTCGCTACTTAACGGGAAAAGCAACCGCCAGCACAAGGCTTAAAGAGGAAGAAGAGAGGTCACCAACTCTGGCAGCAGCAATCATAAGGTTGGTAAGATCCACTGCCTGTACTGTGTACACAGGGCTGACAAACTAAATCCACTCCCTTCTCTGGAAAAGACACCCAGCTTCACAATTTGGGGTTCTTCTTTACCAAGGTATGTTATTATTCACCACTTGAAAGAAATTAAACTGAACCGCAGCAGAGACTCTGCTCTCACTCACTGGCTTTCTGCCGCCTTCACTTTCCCCTTTGCCACTCTTTTCTTCCCCACGGTTCCTCCTCACCTTCCCAACGGAACGTGAAAAGGCTCTGCATTCTGCATGATCCACCTGTCACTTTTTAAAAAAGAACACAATCTTTCACCGTCTCTTTTGATAGAACACGATTTGCACAAAAAGGCGCTCCAAAGGGGACACTTCTCCAATTCACACGTTGCCAACTGTCTGCAAGCTTTAATGCAACCCGGGTGATTTCTCTGCTCTACCTGGCATTAGTTATTAATCTGTTTATTGCATTGTGCTTACCAAGCTTATCTGCCTAATGACCTCTCTTCAGAGCTGATGCTTCCTACATAAAGGATATACAAGCCTTACAGTCCCAACTGTGTTCTTTAGCAAACGGCATTGCTGTTGTTTCTTTGCTATCTAGAAGCAGAGTCTTAGTAAGACACAGCCAGAGGGAAGCCAGAGGTTTGGAAACGTTGGAGTGCTCATTATGTTTCTCAGTGAAAAAGCAAGGCACTACGGTATTTGTACTCTCTGTAAAATTCTACGCCAGAATACATTAAAGCTGCATTTTAGATGTAAAGAGAACATTTCTGCACAAAAGTTCTGTGGGTTGGCAACTACAAACTCTTCTTGCCAACCTCAAAACAAAAAGAAACTGCTTTCACCCACCTTGAGTGATTTCTTTTCAAGATATATTAGACACTGACTGTAATGCTGATGCAATACACTATCACTAAAAGTCCCTTGTGAACCTCCCAAAGTGTAAGAGAAATCAGTATTTACCTGCTTCTGCATAGTGGAAATGCCAAGATATCCTAATACACTGGACTAAAATGAAAGCAGTTTCTATAATAAATATGTCCTTACATGATTTCAAATGGATTCACTGTGAACTGTAGTAGTTACCTGATGTAACTTAAATGCTTATATATAGGTGTAGGCAGATCAAACGCTTCAAACCTGACAGAATTAGACACAGGTTTTACAGCTACAGGACAAAAAAGGTAAAATGGTGGAGTTCTAAGCACAGAGTGGAAGATTATTAGTATCCACTGCGCTGTAAAGATGTGCTGGTTTTGGCTGGGATAGAGTTAATTTTCTTTGCAGCAGCTAATATGAGGCCACATTTTGGATGTGTGCTGAAAACAGGGCTGATAACAGAGGGATGTTGTCATTATTGCTGAGCAGCGCTCACACAGAGTCAAGGCCTTTTCTGCTTTTCACCCCAGCCCACCAGTGAGTAGGCTGGGGGTGCACAAGAAGTTGGGAGGGGACACAGCTGGGACAGCTGATTTTAACCAACCAAAGGAATATTCCATACCATGGGATGTCACGCTCAGCAATAAAAAGCCTGAGGAAGAAGGAAAAGGGGGACTTCCAGAGGGACGATGTTTGTCTTCCCAAGTAACACGTGATGGAGCTCTGCTTTCCTGGAGATGGCTGAACACCTGCCTGCCAATGGGAAGTAGTGAATGAATTCCTTGTTTTGCTTTGCTTGTGTGGGTGGCTTTTCCTTTACCTATTAAAGTGTCTTTCCCTCAATCCACGAGTTTTCTCATTTTTACTCTCCCAATTCTCTCTCCCATCCCAGCACAGAGAGTGAGCGGCCATGTGATGCTTAGCTGTCAGCTGAGGTTAAAACATGGCAACCGATCATTTTCTTTCTTTACTAACACTTTCCAATGCCTCAGGCTCCTAGAGCACACTAGAAAAGAAAAAAAAAAAAAAACAACGAAGATGTTTTGTTCCTCACATTGAACTGGCTTAACGATATCAGAGCAGTCCCACTTCTAACCTGCACCGAGCAATTTAGTTCCCACTGTAATTCTAGCTCACACATCAGCAAAAACCAGACAGAAATCAGTGAGCTCTGCTTTACTCCTCCAGCTCTGGAGGCTGCTTTAAATTGACTCCTTTTCACATTCCTGCACAGCCCCTGCAAAAAGTAACTTCAAAACAAACTTGTGCTCTCTTCTCCTCTTACACGTTTTCCCCATTGGATTATTCCTTTCTTTTTTACCGCACTATCGCTAACACTGGAAATCGGCTAACTTCTGTCTGCTGCTTTCCCCTTTCCTGAGCAGTCTGCTTTCTTTTGCTTGTGGGAAGCATGCTCTTGTAAATGCTTTTGTCCTCTTGTTTGCAGGCTGGCTATTGTTTAATACAGCAAACCCAAACAATGCCAGCAAAGAACACAGCCCAGCACTACAAGTCACAACTAACTTGAGACAAATCCTGTGAAAACACCATTTTGACCTTTCTTTAGACAGGAGGATAACAGCCCCTTTATGTGATAGCAGTGAAAACCGCTGCTTTTGCCTTTTACACTTGATGATTTCTTATGGCAACTTCAGAGCTCATTCAAACACTGTCTCTGCTTCAGAAGAGGAGGAACTGTAGGCATTTACCACCTCCAGACTCAAATCCAGCCACTTAAACACAGCCACGCATCAGAACAGTGCTGTAAGATGCTGACAGGTCCCCAGTGTGTTTAATGCAGCAAACCAGCTGGCTAAAGCAGAACATAGTGGTACAAAATCCAAAAGGAATTAAACTGAAAATTTTATTAAAACCGTACACTTAACCTAAATAAATGAAAAAATGTAGCATTCCACTACAAGTAATGTGAGACTCCAGGAAAGTTTTCATGAATCAGTCCCTGCCCCAAAGAGCTTAAAGAACACCAAAGAACTTAAAGAGCGGATAAATGAAAAATGACAGATGTGTAAAAAAAAAAAACCCAACAAAAAAAAACCCCCAAAACCCAAGCAGGATAAAAGGGCAAAAGAGAACAACAAAAAGGCTATGTTCATTATCTAGTGGTAGAAAGTCTTTCAGAGAAATCCAAAAGTGAGTAAGGTGACATTCACTGATACAGCCTGGAGACGACAGTTCTCAGTTTTGAGTGTCCAGAACACAACTTAAATATCATTGATGAACACTGTGCCCCAAAATTATTTTCCTTTAAGAAATGCTCTTGGCAAGATTAAGCAGAGGATAAACTTTCAAATTAATAATTGTGTTGTATTAAATTATGTTCTTTAAGTATAAAGATCTCTACAGGAGGTCTATATTCTTGTAGCAATCCCTCTTGGACTTGGGAGAAATTTCAGGTCTTGGAAGCTTTAACACACTTGCACAGAGAAAACAATTGACAGGCCACCACAATATCTTCCCTCTCTCCCAAGAATCAGGCCAGTGCATTCAAACAGCAGAGGGTGTCAGTAAATTAAGAGCCGGTTAAGTACTCATAAAACAGTTTTTTAGACGTTCCCTGTGAATTATGAATGCAGAAAACAGTAAGAGGAAAGGGAGAGGTACTCCAAGCAAAGCTAGCGGTAGCAGTTTTCTTCAAAGGCAACTTCAACTGTGGGATCCTCCACATGGAAAGGAGAAGCTCAAAACTGACTGGAAAATTAAAATAGTGTAGAAGAAAACAAATGTCAAGCAATTAGGCCAGCCTTCCTTAGAAGCAAACGCTTGCGTCCATTTACGTACACCGTGAACACCACAGGCACACACGGGGTGGATGGCGAAGGCATTATGCAGGGCAGCTGAGGCTTCTCTTTCAAACGAAAACACATCCAGCAACACTTGTTTTTTCTTCCATGAATCTCACACTCCAAACAAGTTAATCACCAAGATCTAGAACAGTTTTAATTATTGGACAGGAGTGTGCAAACACATCGAAAGCATATCATCAATTAAGAATTACCTGGTCGTAAGCTGCGTAATTGGAAGCTAAACGGTGCTAATTTATTTGCGGTAGACGAGGAATTTGAAGTCCCCAGTTCGTTTCTCAAATATTGCAAGTCATCTGATAAGTCATAATCATAATCATTCAAACTGCATGCTCAGAATGTTATTTGTCAGGGTAGCCTTTCACAACAGGACTGCAACCATCTCCAATTATTTCATCAAGTTTGGAGACAGAGAGCAGCGTTTGATACCCCTACGGTTACGACTAACCCAGAGCACGTCTTCCATTTATCTCAGATAGTGACCCAGTGCTTTTCCTCTTAACTCTCTTAGCACTTTTAAGAACTGAGAATTCATAATAGCATATTAGTACTTTAAATACCCCTATCTGTTTTCTTTTTGAACAACACAAGTGTACAAAGCAGCAGCTGTCCTTAATTCTAATCACATTTTAAGGCTGTGCACAGTTAGGGATAGCACAAGCTGCAGGATTTCTGGGCTCTCACCAGGAGAGTCGTGATCCACACAAACCCTTATTTGTCTGATGCTCCCATCTGAATCGAAGCATGGAATCCAAATTTACCTTCTGTAATTTTAACACATGAAGAAATATGTAGAGAATGGAACATTCTGTATAAGAAATTTCCAAAAACATACTGTTTATGATTTTTTTTTCCCTTTTGCTTTACAGCAAGGATATTTCTTGAATGCACTTGGAGAAATCTCAAGAATTTAAAGTTTTAAATTAGAATAAAACCTTGCTATAAACTACTTACAACTGGAAGTAATCATCAAAATGCTAAGCATCTAATATAGAGCATACATCTGTAGGAATCAACATGCAAATTCCTACTCCATGCTCTTGCATTTCCATGAACAAGAAGAAAATGAAATTAAAGCTCACAGCCATTACAATTGCATTAAGTTCTCAGCCTGACTTGGGAATGTTCTCTCTCACCACTGGGATCTACATGAAATCCAATTTCTGTGCAGTTCTTTGCATTTGTCACCTTGGCACTATGTAAAGCACCGTAACTACTACTTCCACGCAGGGAAAAAAAAGATGAAGCACAGAAAAACCTTAAAGACCTTCTCCAAAGTTATTAGGAGTTTGGTAAAACAAGAAACTGAAGCCAGACCTAGCGAACACCAGCTGAATGCCCCAGTCACTGGGCCACCTTTGCTCCACAGATGGAATATGTACAAGTCATTCCTACCAACACCACCAAGTCAGACAACAACTGAATGCTTGAAGATGCTTTTACTGTAACACTCTCATGCTCGCAGAAACCACAAAAAGGAATAGTTTCCTCGTCTTGCAGCTTCCCAGACAAGTTTTAAAGGCCACCTCTACTCACAACCACTCTTTCAAACCCAAAGGCTTTTAAGGATCCAAATTCAAAAGTAAATTATTTCTCTCTTCCAGCAAACAGCTGTGATGCAGAGGTCAACTCATCAGTTGTCTGACTGACAGATGCTTCTGGATCCCAAATGATTTTCTCTAGACAGCACTCACCAGCTTCTGTTGCAGGACTTTGCCACCAAGACTACCAAGGAGTTCTCCAGTACTTCCATAGGTGTCGGTACAAATTTGTGTTTTTAAGTTACATTTTATAACTATTACTTAGAGAACAGACAAATCTGTGCATGTTTCTGACTACTTGCTTGAGGAATCAAGTTTCACCATTACTTAGCCATCCAGCTTTCCATGCTAATTCTGTATACACACATTTGGTAAAGAAGTTACCAGGAACTGTGCTCCGTGCAAGATGGACAAAGCCAGACAGTGTCAGTTATACAGGGAAAAACAATTGATTAGACAGACTGAAGATGTTATTTTATCAGACAATTTCCAACCAAACTGGGCTTGACCATGCAGGTAATAGGAATCATGCCTGCAGCGAGATTTGTTGAAAAAGGCACTTCATTTTCGTTCTATGTCTTGAGACAGGTTTCCCAAAAGACTATCTAGACCTTGGAAAGGAAAACACACATAGAGCATTTTGATATACTGATCTGAGCAACCTTCACAGCAGTGATTCAATACACTAGTGGAAATCCTAGCAACAGTGAGCCAGCTCTGGCAAAAGCAAATACACAATCTACCACTGATACTACAAGAGACGGGATAGGAAACGTCAGTATTTCAGTGAAAATGAAGATAAAACAATAAACGTAGGCTACGACAGCTTAAATTATATGTATTTTTATTCTGGTTACCCATACCATCGAAGAAAAACCTCACTTACTGGGTAAACCACAAATACCTGACTATTCCTCTCTTCTCAAATCTGCAGTGCTTAAGGTATTAGAATATGAGCAAAAATTCCTCTTCATCCTTGAAGGATGACAGCAGCAAGCATGCATCAGAATGGAGTAAGAAACTGCCATTTATGCACTGCTGCGCCACAGTGTATAACCACAATTAATTTCTGACGTTAAGTGATGTTCATGATAGAAACATTAATCAGCTGCTAGTTGCAGTGACAAATTCTGCTTTTTGTCATCCACCTAAAGGAAATATGATTGGACAGGTGTGTAAGGGCAAAAAATTATTGCAAAGGAATCATAGAACTGACACATTAGGCATGATTTGACCTGTAGAATCTTAATTATAGTTGATACTCAAAGAAAGAGAAACACCTTTTCCTTACCTCAATACCAGCTTGAACTGCCAAGAAAAATTTCTCTTTAAACTTACCACACCGGTATGAAAGTTAGTAACAAGTAGCACCATGGGATTCTACACTTTCAAGGCTCAAAACAATTAGCAAGCATCAATCACAGATCAAACCGGTGTCAAGAGGCTGGTAACACGGAGTGGAAGCAGGGAACAAGGACCCAGCAGTGTCTGTAATAAGGACCCACAAAGGAACCTATGCAAAAGCTAAGAGTACAGAAGGTATACGTACAGCTCCGAGCCAGACTACCAGAAAGAGCTGTGGTTTCTCAGCAAGATGCTGCTCATTTATACGTACTGTCTTTAAATGTGAGATTCCCAAACAGAATTTTGCTGGCAAATGACTGAAGGCACACAGCACAATGTTTGTTTAGCACAGATGTTTGTTCTCCAGATTGGTTAAGACAGTACCCACAGACCAGCAGAAACTGGGTGCAAGTATTCTAGTTAGCAGGTGTTTTGGAACTGAGAAGCTCCCCATGCAGCCAAGTGAGCTTAGAAAGGCAGAAAGTTACGTCCCTCTCTGACCTGCTGAATGGTAGCGTGGGACTGAAGGAGGTTCCTCCTGCTGTCTTTTTTTCCCTTCTACATCTTCTCCAAACAGCTGCGGTATCAGACTTGGTTGCTGATCACTTCTCCAAACAGCGGCAAATACAGTGGCAATTATCTTGCAAATTCCACTGTTAACCACTGGATTGCAAGGATAATTTCTAAATATCACTTGCTTTCCACAGAGAGTAAAGGACAAGAGGTCAGCAGCAGAACTGCAGAGGCCTGTACACTCACAGACAGTATTGCTTCAACTCACATTACCAACGAGTTCATCTTCTAGTACGTAACTGCTAGAAATGCATTCCATGTAAATTGAAGTTTAGATTCTGGTTCAGTGACTTCTGCCTCCTTGGGGAAAAAAAAATTCAAGGTCTAGCCTTTCGTGGATCTAGTAAGGGGTTTTGTTTTCATTTTTAACAAGACATGCATATTACAGTATGCGCATATGTAAAGGGAGATGGAGCTGCCTGGTTCAAGGAACTGAACCTTACTTCTGGTTTTGGAACTAAAACTAGGTCATGACAGCTGTCAGCAAACGTGGGTGCCCTCTGCTTTAGAAAAATTTAGAAGCCACTATAAGAGCATCCAATACACAAAAGAAAATTCAGCAGTTCTAGCAGGGAGGAGAAGGATCAAATAGACACAATCTGTACAGGTGAGAAACGCTATCTTTTGGCAGATTATTATCCTTCTGGAGGACTAGATTTATTTTAAGAGAGAAATAAAAAGTAATTAAATATTATTTCTGACACACAACATACTGAAGAAGAAAGACTGCCAGATGACTGTTGTGCATTCAGGACCTTTTGCCAGCACTCTTCTTTATGTAATTACACAGGTACGTTGAAAACAATCAAACAAGAGGCTGCCGGAGTAGTTTTTGTACATAGTCCAAGTCAGTTTAGATTAAATAGCAATTCTCTTTCCTTATTTTTTTTTTTTTTTTTTTT